>BLBF01000025.1:23736411-23821785 GCA_015471245.1 Laticauda colubrina
GTAGCAAAGAACTAATCAAATCGGGGGGTGGGTGGAGGATGAAGCAAAGCAGGGGGTACAGAGCTGCCCCAGCTTACCTGAGGGTCCTTCAGCCAGGCCAAACCCTCAACCCCATCCCCACTCAGGGCAGCCACATAACCTACTTTCCAGCTCTTTTCTCCACCAGCGTGCAGAGCAATTAAAGTAGTCTGTGGGACTATGGTAAAAAAATATAGTTCAGGCCTTCCAATTTCTCCTGGAAAAAAAAAGATCTCACGAGATTGGAAGGTCTGAACTATTTTTTTTTACTGTAGTCCCAGAGACTACTTTAGTTGCCCTGCACATGGTGATGAGGAACTGGGCCTGTGTGCATGCATGCCTGCTGGGATGGCATGGGCTGTGCCAGACCCTTACAGTTTCCAGGATGGCCTTGCAGGCTGGATTCGATCTTCAGTTTGACACCCCTGACATAGGGCTTTAAAAGGTGATAACCAGAACCTTGCTTTACACTTGGAAGCTGAATGACAGCTGATGTAGTTCCTAGAGTGAGGGGCTTAGGGATGCAAATGTAGGAGTCACAATCACTACTGGACTGTTGTTTAAGTTTTTGAATAGTCTTCAATGGCAGTCCCATTTAGCACAAGTAATAATAACCCAGTTGCATAATGACAGGAATGTGTGTGCACAACCCCTGATACTCCAGGAAATTCTGTAAATGATATATCAGATATAGTTGTGTAAAGACTGTCCTGACCACAATGCCTGTCTTCTGCTCAGGCAGGAGCCACAAATCCAGGAGATCTTCTAGACTGCAAACTAACTCAATATGGGGAGGGGGGACTATCATAATTCAGAATTATATATCAACCATCTCTATTAAGTCTTTTATCCACAGCCACTCGGTCTTAGAATTCAGCCTAAGTCTGTTCTTTCCCATTCAGACCTAATTGTAATACATTGGGGCAGCCTGTAGATTTCTTGAATCTTAGAATCATAGGCCTTGATGGGACCTTGGAGATCTTCTACTCCAACCCACTATCCAAGAAGTAGGTTGTGGTTTACTTCATCAAGTGCCTTACTGAAATCCAACTAAACTATATTCTGAGTGTTTCCCTGATCCACGAATTTAGTGAGTTTATCAAAAAGGGCAATAAGGTTTTTCTGGCAAAATCTGTTTTTAACAAATCCATGTTAGTTTCTAGCAATTGCTTTGTTCATTTCTAAGTGCTCACAAACCTGCTTGATTATCTTTTCCAGGTTTTTCCCCAAGTATTGGTGTCAAGTTAACTGGTCTGTAGTTTCCTGGATCCATTTTCCGCCCCTTCTTGAAAATTGGAATTACATTTCATAAATGTCTGTACTGCATATCTTCTCCAGGCACTGAGTCAGGATCTCTATATTGTATCTCCTATATACTCTAGGATAGAGATATAAAGCTGGATATTACCAGACTATTGATAATCTCCTATTCTGTGTTGACAAATGATCTCATGTTGCAGCTTCATATAAATATTAAGTGTAAAGGAGGAAAGGATTCAGCCTGCAGCATTCCATAACAGCACCCAGGCCCAAGCTCTCACTCCCTACTACTAATCTGAGAACGCTTGGGAAGGAGAAGAACCACAGTATAACAGCACCCCACACTCTCAGCTTTTGCAGATGGTTCAGTAAGTTGATGGTATTGGAGGCAGAGACATATCCAACAATACTGGGAAGGTTACACCCCCCTATCCTAGTCTTGCAAAAAGTAATCAAACAAGGCAAACTGCAGTTTCACTCCCATAGTCAGGCCTGGATTCTGATAGGGATCTAGTTAATCCATTTCCTCCACAAGCCTCTGTTATTGTTATCTTTTTTGTTTTTTATTGTTATCTTTTTATCTACGTGTTCCTTCCTGAAAAAGAAAGGTTGGACTTTGGAAAGTTCTTATCCAAATAATCAGGATGAACATTGATTCCTTAAGACTTCTTATTTTTTTAGAGCAAAAGACACCTCTCTCAAAGATTTAATCCTGACGATTTAGACATAATCTCCTGTCACCACTTCAGCTGCATTAACTGGCCAAGAAAGACAGGCATCCAGTCCAATCCTGAATGTTTGAGTTTAAATTTAATTTGCAAGATATAAATTAAGCTGGCTAAGTGTTAATTTGGAATGTATACTGCAACTGAGATGTTTAATTATTCTTATCCTTTTCCAATGCAGATAATGAGAAACATCCCAATACAAATAAATTTCACTAATTCATTATAGTGGGATTTAGAAATTATATTTCTTCTAGAATATTTTTCTTCCAATTTTCACTGAAGGAGGCCTGAGACTAGGCTATGCCACTTAGACTTTCAAATTCCACAGTAAAAATAGATGAAATATTTAAAATATTTTATATGAAATTGTTATTAAAGAGAGCTGTGTTAGTAAGAGGTGTTAAAACAAACAAGGAGTATGATAGCACCTTTTAATAAAATTTGTTAATTGAAAAATTGCTACCAGATTCTTTCTGATTTTTTTACCACCATATAAGAAATAGTAGTAAACAGTCCTTGTTAACATTGGTTTCTATCTAACAGGCAATGTGGAAACCAGCCTATGATTTCATGCTAACATGGAGTAATCAGATGGGAGACAGTTACCGTGATGTTACCCAAGAGCTACATATTGGACTTGATAAGATGAAGAATCCTATTACAAAACGTTGGAAACATTTGACTGGCACTCTAATTTTAGTAAATTCCTTGGAAATATTACGAGCAGCTGCTTTTAGCCCACAAGAAGAATATGATGATTATGCCCTCTGATGGGGAGTTTAGTCACATGCAGTCTGGTTTTATTTGTTATTAGGTCAGTTCAAGAAAAAAACACTTCTGAACAGTCAAAGTTTGGAGCATGATTCCTGAACTTAAAAAAATAGATTTTCTTTTCTTCTTTGCAGAAGATTCCAAAGTCTTTTCTATATTCCATAGTGGACAACTTTCATTATGTTCAAAATCATTTAAAAAACCTTTTAAAAATATTTGGCAGTACCAGACTGAAAACTCAAATCATTTTGATAAAGACTTTTGTCATTTTTAGATAACATGGAAAGCAGTTTCCTTCATTTTAAATTATCACTTTGAATCACTGATATAGAGAAGCACAAATATGTCTCCTTGTAGGATTTGAATTTTAATGTGTTCTTGTGAGAATTGCCTTTCAGTTCTTACTCCAGCATCTCTTGTGATCTTGTCATTGATGAAATGGTTCTGTATTATTTCATTTTATGTAAACCATTTTTGTATGAAAATATGGGCGCACTTTTTCAACTTAGCTGATGTTTCTTACACCAGAATTTAGCATTACAAGTTAGTGTTCATATAAAAAATGTATTTCACTCTTGTGTGGTTTAGATCTAAGGGCAAAAAAGCAAAGTAAAGCAAAAGCCCTAAACAATTTTTATTAAAAATAAATAAACCTTAATGGATGCCATTTAGAGTACTGCCTCCCTCCTTTATCACACAGGTTATCCAATAATAATCTGCTTGTCATCTCTAATAGCAGATTAGATCTTCAGAAATGTATAGTGTTGGGCTATATTTAAAATATGGAAGATTGTTTTTCATTGTTTGGGCCTGCATCAGTTGAAAATCAGAACACATATCACCTTATAAACAATCCTGTATAAAAATAAACAAAACTTAGGCCAGAGAAAATTATAAATTTGAACTGTTTTTGTGATCTAGACATCTAGATGTGGGATCTCCTTTAAAAGAAAAAAGGTCATTTATGTGTATGCCACTTGAAGTTTTTGAAGTATGTGTAAGCTAAAACATAGATGTACTAAGTATTAGGCCTATTTATAATTGGAAGAACAATGGTCCAAACAGAAGTTCAAAGTTTCATTAAATCAGAAAGTAGTTTGCTAGAAAAGCGGCTTTCATTCAAATTTAATCCAATTCAAGTGTAATTTGAGAATATTTATTTTTTAAAATGCAGTGTTCTGTTCATTCTGTTCAAGCTCTGACAGAAATTAGTTTAAATTGTTTCATAAGGAACAGAAGTATATCTTTTCAAGCTTTCATATTATGTGTTTCAATTATTTTGCACAGAGTCAAAATCAGAGTTTCTATTTTTAAACCAATAGCTATCATATAGCAGATTTATTACAAAAAAACTTCATAGATTTATTATTATAAGTTTTATAATAGATTTATTTATTATAGATTTATATATTATAAGTTGCTGAGCTGGATTTCAGCAATAGAATTAAATGCTATTTATCATGGAAGCAACAATCTCTCAGCCGCACTGGGCCAGACCTGAGAGTGAAAGAAAGGGAGCCAGGACAAGCACCCTCAGCAGCAGAACCCAGCTTCAGTTCCAGCTTCATTCATAAACAGGATGAGCCTCAGTAGGGAAACCTTGCAAAGTCAGCGCTGGGAGCGTCTGCCTCCCAGCACCTTTTCAAGTGTTTGGGCCCCACCCCTGTCCATCATGCTACCCCACCCCACTATCTGGTTGCAGCGAGAATCACCCAAAGCAAGCCGCTGTGAAGGACTGCCGGTCAGCTGGGCGTTGCATGGAAGACCACCTGTCAACTGGGCGTCGCTGGCTTTATTGTGGAACATCTGCAATGCAGTCTGTCCAACACTGGGGCCACTGTGCCTCTCATCACCCCTGCTGTATGGCATCCTCACTGCATGCAATTGGCAGCAGATGTCCTGACCATCTAGCGCCATTGGATGTGGAGCTGCCACCGGTGAACCGCCATGTCTGCACTTCCCCCCAGGTATGGCAAGCCCCAGGCTGGGGCTCGATCTTATTTTGTACCATGTTTCCCTGAAAATAAGACCCACTTTTTATTTTCTTTTTGGCCACAAAATAAGCACTAGATCTTATTTTCTGGGGATGTCTTACCCACTTACCTTAGGACCACCACAGCCACACTTTCCATGCCCCGACACCTGTTGCATTGCTGGCCGAATTCTGTAGCTGCTCACTGGTGCTGTTGCTTGTGGCAGGACGTCACATGGCTTGTCATGCCAGTATCGCCACTCATGACAGGAGGTTGTGTGATGCATTGCACCATTGCATATGAGTGACAGCACTGGCGCGATGAGCTTTGCATTGTTCTTCCTTGAACAGTTGCAGAAGGAATTGGGCAGTGGCATAACAGGAGTTGGAGCATGGAGGCCTGATTGTGATGGTCCTAAGGTAAGTGATTGAGGGGCAGATAGGGAGCTTCACCCCCCACTCCTACCCTAGCTTGATTTTTACGCTTGCAGATGGTGGATGGGGCTTAACTAGGGCTTATTTTGGGCATGTGGCTTATATTAGGCACAGGTGTGAAAATCAGGCTAGGGCTTGTTTTCGGGATAGATCGTATTTTCAGGGAAACGCAGTAATCAGCTGAACTGTGTAAAAAAAAATCAATTACATCCAACTACTTTCTTGTTATTGATCATCATCTGACAATGCTTTCAGGCTTTTTAATCCATTATTTCAGTAAGAAAAGACTCTTCCATGCATGCACTGAATCGTATTGTAATCTGTGAAAATTGTTATGTGCCCTATGATTTAAATTTCAGATAAATATTTTTCTCTGCTGTCCTCTTGTAAATTTAGCGAGGTATCCCAGGGCACTTCCAGGATTGAAGGGGATCCTGCAGACAATGCCCCTGGAGCCAGTCTTATTTCTGAACCCATCAAACATTTCAAGTCCTGGTTTCTCTTCCCCAACCCCATTTGTTCTTCTAGCACACTTGCCTTTCCTTTGATATAACAGGTTTTTGAACATACCTGAGAGCTGTACTTGAAATCTTAATTTCTCTAGAGGGGTTCAAATAGTGGAAAGGAGAGAAAGAGAGACAAACAGACAGACAGACTGATGGACAGAGGGTGTGTGTGGCTGGCTGGGTAGGCTTGGCTGGGGGGGTGTCATGTCACTGGGTGGGAATGAGTGACAGACAGTTGGCCACGCCCACCCACATTTTGTGGCTTCTGGTATTTTCTGTGGGAAATGGGTCCAAATGGCTCTTTGAGTGCTTAAGGTTGCTTAAGGTTGCTCTAGGCTCATAAATAGATGACAGTCCAGGCTTATATGTGGGTATAAATGTTTTGGTGTTATAGACAAATATCAAACTGGTGTTCCTATATTTACAGGAGTAGCTGTTCCGTCCGGAAAAATGCGAGGTAGACCGGGTTCCAACAACAAAGTCTTTATTTCAAGTATATTTGCAAAACGGAACATTGGCTCAAGCCGCGACAGCCCTTTTATACTTTTCTGTCTGCCGGCTTGTAGCCAATGACATTCATTTGATTTTGCCGCCTTTGTGCGGCTTCGGGGATTGGTTCCTTTTGAACCTATCCCCATTTGTTTTTAGTAACCAATCAGAATGAGTTATTTGGAGTCTACTATTTTTATACAGAACACCCCTCCCCTCTTAGTTCAGTCCTATGTGGTGACGTAGTCGCGCAGGTAGGTGGGGCTTCTCTTGACTCGACTGGACTTGCGCGGTTCATTATCATTGGAGACTTCGACCGGTTCGGATGGGGTTGCTGTGTCTTCAGTCCTTCTCCATGGAACCGTCTGGAAGGGTGAGTCAGCCATTTTACTGCCGCCTGAGTTTCTTAGGCCGGCGGTTTTGCCACTCCCTCCCGTTTCCTCCAGGCAGGTTGAGCTGGCCTGGCTGGCCCCTTCGGATGGGCTCTTCTCACAACTTTCTTCAAACAGTGAGTCTTTTATTTGCTCTTTTTGATTGTTATTGTTTTCGGAGTTTAATTTAAACGGTTCTTTATTGATTTCTCGCATTTCCCCCCCCCTCTTTGGTTTGAATTTCATCGTGTTTTTCTATGTGTGGTTGTGTGTTTGCATTTCGTTCTATGTTTCGGGAGCGAAGCTGGTCTATGTGCCGCTTCCATTCCCTGCCGTCGTCTACCATTTGTCGGTAGGATTTGGGGCCTGTTATTTGTGTAATTTGTCCGGGTAGCCATAATGGGTCCCCGGTAAAATTTTTTGCATAAACTAAGTCGCCTATCGCAAAGGTCCTGAATCGAGTGGAGGAGTCGGGGGGATTTTCTGGTGTGAAATTTGGGTGCAATCTGTCTAGATGCGACCGTAGTTTCCTTCCCATCAGTAATTCTGCTGGGGTTTTGTTGGTTGTGGTACTGGGTGTGATATGTTGGAGAGTGAGTAATCGATTTATTTTATTTTGGACATCTCCAGTGTCCATTTTTTCTAAACCCTCCTTGGTAAACCTGACCATTCTCTCTGCTCTACCGTTTGCAGCCGGGAGGGCCGGCGCGGTTAGGGCATGTCTTATACCTAGGGAGGCTAGGTATTGCTCGAATTGGAGACTGGTTAATTGTGGCCCGTTGTCGGACACTAGGACGTCCGGTAGGCCATGGGTTGCAAAGAGTTTGTCAAGTTGTTTTTTGACGGTTTCTGTTGTCGTAGACTTACTTCCAGCCAATTAGAGTATGCATCCACAACAATCAGAAATGTATGCCCCTTGGTAGGACCCGCAAAATTGATGTGGATTCATGACCAGGGGCCTCTTGGGGTTTCCCAGTCTCTTATGGGTGCTTTTGGTGGGGACGGCCTGATTTTTTGGCATTTATTGCACGAGTTTACCCAGTATTCGATGTCCCTATCTATACCCGGCCACCAGACATAGCTTCTAGCAAGGCTTTTCATTTTAGCTATTCCCGGGTGGCCTTCGTGAAGCATACCCAGTACCTTGGTTTGTAATTTGTTAGGAATAATTACCCGATCACCCCACAATAAACAACCTTTTTGGATTGAGAGTTCAGTTTGTCTGGTCCGGAAAGGTTTAAAGTTCTCAGTTTTTTGGTTTTCCGGCCAGCCTTTACCTACCCAGTTAAGTACGCGGGCAGTCAATGGGTCTTTTGCGGTGGCTCTGGCGACATCATTCGCAGATATGGGTAGATCGAGGCAAGTCTCTATCTGTAATGCTGTCATCGTTGATGCCGGGTCTTCCTCTGTTGATGGCAATGGTGCTCTGCTCAAAGCGTCTGCATGGGAAATTTGTTTCCCTGGGCGATGTGTCAGAGTATAGGAATAGGCTGCCAGGAACTCTGACCATCTAGTCATTCGTAGGGACAGAATATTCGGTGTGGGCTTGTTTCCCGCCAAAATTCCTAGCAGCGGTTTGTGATCTGTTACGATTTGAAAAGTTCTTCCATATAGGTACTCGTGGAAGCGTTTCACTCCGGCGACAATTGCTAGAGCTTCTCTGTCCACTGACTGTAATTACGCTCGGTTTTGGACAGGGTCTTAGAATAGTATGCGACGGGTGCCTCTCTCCCATCAGGCAATTGGTGGCTCAGGATGGCACCGACTCCGAATGGCGAGGCGTCGCAGGTCACCGTCAATGGCAGTGTGTTGCTAAACTGGATAAGAACGGTGTTTGATGTTAATAAGTCTTTTATTCCTTGGAAAGCTTTTTTTTCTCTAAGCCCCCATGTCCAAATTGTTTTCTTGTCCAGTAATCAATGCAATGGTTCCGCTATTGTGGCTTTTTGGGGTAGGAACACATTATAAAAGTTTATCAGTCCCAAAAATGCCTGCAGCTCAGTTTTATTCTTTGGTTCTGGTGCGTCTTTTATAGCTCTTACTTTTTTTTCGGTGGGGTGTATGCCCTCTCCATCAATTAAATATCCTAAAAACTTGACGCAATCAGTCATTAGGCAGCACTTTTCTTTCTTTACTTTAAGGCCAGATTCTCTGAATTTATTTAGGACCTCTTTGAGTCTTTTTTTAAGCTGTGTTGCATTTTTGGCTGAAATTAGGACGTCGTCAAAGTATGGCACGACCCCTTTTATGCCATTTATGAGGCTCTGGAAAACGCCTGGGGCTACGCTTACTCCAAATTGGAGTCTGTTACATTTTAATGCCCCTTTGTGAGTCACTATTGTTTGTGCTTCCGCCGTTAAGGGGTCTACTGGGAGCTGTTGGTACGCCTGTGCCAGGTCTAGTTTAGCGAAAACTTTTCCTCCCCCAAGAGAGTGCAGTAGGTGTTGCACAACTGGCACCGGGTACGCGCTCTGTTGCAACGCATGGTTCAGGGTAGCCTTGTAGTCGCCACACATTCGAACAGATCCGTCTGGCTTTATTGGTGTCACAATTGGTGTTTCCCATCTAGCGTGGTCGACCGGTTCTAAAACCCCTTGATCTATTAATTTATTTAGTTGTTCCTCTATTTTTTCTTTTAAAGCAAAAGGAACCCGTCTGGCCTTTAGCCTTTTAGGGTTTATCTGTGGGTCTAGACTAAAAGAAATGGGGGTTCCCCGATACCTGCCTAGGGAGCTGTCGAAGACATCCTGGAATTCTTGGATCAGGTCTTCTTCCCAGTCAGTTGCGGCCACCCAGTCTACTCCGGTCATCCCGATGCCCAATGGTGCGAACCATTCGATGCCCAGGAGGCTTGGTCGATCTCAGTCGACTATTGTTAATGGTAGTACTGCGACATGTTGCCTGTAAGCGATTTGAAAATGTCCCAGGCCGATTACAGGAATTCGGTTTCCCTGATAATCTTTGAGGGTTAGTTTTTGTCTCTGGAGTTCCTTAATTTTGATGTCTGGAATTAGTTTTTTGAGGGTGTCCCATGACACCATGGATAGGAACGATCCAGAATCAACTTCCATCTCGCAGGGGCTGTCTTCGATTTTTACAATTATTTTTACTTTCTTCCCGCTTTCCGTCTGAGCGCTTCTGATAGTGAAAGTTTGGTATGCTTTCTCCCGGTTAGTGGCTTGCCTGTTTCGCTGCCACTTTCTCTCGGAGAGTCTTGGCTCAGGCTTTGCTGGGGAGTCGTTTCGTCTCTTTGGGCTGTAATTCTTTTTGTTTCTGCAGACTTTCTTGATATGCCCCCTTTTCTTGCATGCTCTGCAAATGGCATAGAGGAATCTGCAATCGGCTCGGGGATGGTTTCCCCCGCAGCCAGCACATTCCCGCCAATTTCTATTTTCACGCCCTTTCTTGTTAGTGTATAGATGGTGGATTTCGTCGTCTTTCTCCCCGGATTCTGACGTCTCCTCAAGTTCTTCGTAATGAGTGGTTGTGGGAGGTTGTTTTTTTCCTCTGGCCGGGCTTTTTTCATCGTTGCTTGCATTCATTTGTTTCATCTTATCTGCCGATTTTTTGGCGGCTTCAGCAGCCGAGGCTTCTGCAATAGCTTCGGCTACTGATATGTTGGGTTTGTTCAGTAGCTTGCTCTGTATGGTAGAGTCTCTTAACCCCAATATCACTCAATCCCGCATCGCTTCATCTAAGTTAAGAAACTCGCACACTCCCCCTATTTGGCGTAGTGCGGCTACAAAATCAGCGATGGTTTCACCTTCTTTCTGGTCTCTCCGATAAAACTCGTGCCGCTTTATCAGGTTTGACACCAGTGGTGCATAGTGGGCCTTTAATGTTTTTTGGAGCTCAGTCCATGTCAATTGTTTGACATCTCGGGGCTTTACCAAAGCCTTGACCATTTTAAAAATCGCGGGCCCACAGTGTGTCAAGAAAACAGCTCTTTTTCACTGGTCTGAGATTTCCTCCATCTCATTGCTCTCTAGGTACATCTGGAAACGGTCTACGTAAGATTCCCAATCTTCTTCATTGGGGTTGAAGGGTGCGGGTGGCGCATTGTTTCCAGCCATTGCTCTTTGTCTGGCTTGTCTGTCACCGCGTGCTCAGTCTCGCGTTTAGGACGATCCCACCTTCGTCGCCAGTGTTCCATCCGGAAAAATGCGAGGTAGACCGGGTTCCAACAACAAAGTCTTTATTTCAAGTATATTTGCAAAACGGAACATTGGCTCAAGCCGCGACAGCCCTTTTATACTTTTCTGTCTGCCGGCTTGTAGCCAATGACATTCATTTGATTTTGCCGCCTTTGTGCGGCTTCGGGGATTGGTTCCTTTTGAACCTATCCCCATTTGTTTTTAGTAACCAATCAGAATGAGTTATTTGGAGTGTACTATTTTTATACAGAACAGTAGCCCTATATTTATTCTAGATTATCTTGGCTCTATTGATTGGCAGAGATGGATTTTGGGAGAAGAACGTGTTCTCAGATCTGGGGTGAAGAAAGCCATACAAATGCTAGGCAGCAACCAGGAAAGTTTTCTGTATCTCCTTACTGCCAAAATATGGGGGCCTTGGGTTTTGTGGACTTCTTTAGCATATCTTGCAATTGGTTGAAGAATTCCTATTCAGCCTGAAAATTTAATTTTGAGATAACGCTCCAGTTTGAACCATATTCATTTTCCTGTTTTCAAGATCTTTTATTTCTCTGAAGTGGTAGTATGACATACATACCATGTAATTGGTAGGAGATCAATTATAATGAATGCTGGAATCTCATTCAGCTAGAAAAGTCAATTTTAAGACAAAGCTTGAATTTGAAAAACAGACACATATTTGTGTTCTCCCATCCCTGGAGAAGCAGGAAAACCTTTTCTTCTCCAGATTTCTCATAGGAATTAGTCCAAGGCATATACCATAATTGATAGGAAGCCTATTATGGCAAATGTCAAATTCCCATTCATACATTACAACTAATACTGAATTTAGCCAGAAAACTTCAATTTTGTAATAAAGCACGAATTTGAAAAACAGACATGTATTCATGTTCTCTGGCATGTAGAAACAGGAAGAACACTTGTTTTCAAGAACCACTGTTTCTCTGAAGCATGTTTTGTCCAGCATATTTTGCAAATGGTAGGAGGCCTATTTTGACAAATGTCGAATTCCTATTCAGACAGAAAACTTCTGTTTTGAGAACAAGACCAAATTTTAAAAAACAAACATGTATTCAAGTTCTCCCTCCCTAGAGAAGCAGGAAAACCAGTTGTTTTCAAAATCCTCTTTTTTTGAGGAATTGCTGAGAGGCAAATTATAGTTAGTACTGAATTCCCATTTAGCCACAGCACTTCAATTTTCAGACACAGCTCAAATTTGAAAAAGAGATACCTATTTATGTTCTCCTGGACTTAGAGAAGCAGGAAAACCAGTTGTTTTCAAAACCTACTCTTTGTCTGAGGAATTGGTCCAAGACACATCTTGTAATTGCTTGGAGAATTCCCATTCAACCAGAAAACTTCAATTTTGAAAAAGAGGTCAAACTTCAAAAACACATGTGTTTATCCTCTCCCTGGTATAGAGAAGCAGAAAAAACACTTCATTTCAAAATCCACTCTTTCTCTGAGAAGTTGATTCAAGGCATATCTTGTAATTGGTAAGAAGCCTATTATAGCTAGTGCCAAATTCCCATTTAGCCCGAATTTGAAACAAACATGTTTTCATGTTCTCCTTGGCCTGGAGAAGCAGAAAAATCACTTCTATTTAAAATCTTGCTCTTTCTATGAGCAGTTGATCCAAGGCATATCATGTAATTGGAAGGAGGCCAATTATAGCTTAGTGCCAAATTCCATTTTTAGCCAGGAAACTTCAATTTTGAAACAAGGCTTCAATTTGAAAAAAACAAACAAACCCAGATATGTATTAATGTTCTCCCTGGCCTGAAAAAGCAGAAAAACCACTACTTTTCAAGATCACATGATTCTCTAAGGAATCAGCCCAAGGCAGTGGTGGGATTCAAATAATTTAATAACCGGTTCTCTGTCCTAATGACCATTTTAAGTATAAAAAACCGATATACCTGAAGGATTAGGGTTAGGACCTGAATGTTAGACCTGCGAGGTAGCCTGAATGACAAGAGAACCAGGGGGGCAGAGGCAGAGGCAAGCAGAGGCTGCCTCTTTTCTATCCCTGCCTTGGATCAGGGAATCTGGGGGGGTGGCTGGAACTTCAACCATCAGTTTTTCTCTCTCACCCTCGCTCCAAAGCAGCCTCTGGAGGAGGCCTGCACTGGCTCACGGGCTTTGCCGGCTTTCTCTTTCTCTGCGGAAGAGTGAAAAAGAAAGCTGGGCATCCCGAGACATCGCACTCTGGAGGCAACTCAGGTTTCACTCAGTGGGAAAAAAACAGGTTTTGGAAGCTGCCTTTTCATTTACATTCATCAATCTTGTAATCCCTCCCTTTATTTTTCAAACAAATGATTTGTATTGACCATGATTAGCCTCCTTGTACACCAATGGGAAGGCGCAGTACGAATTCTACAGACACTCACACCCTCCAATCTCACAATGCTTCCTTTCTTGGGGTGCACCACTGCTTTACTGGTGCATTCAATTTTGTGCCTCAGCTAAACTCTTCAGTTGTGGCAGGCTGCAATTCCCATCACCCTCAGGAAGCCTGGGTGATGGAAACCTTAAGCCAGCTCCTCACAGCTGAAGCAATCCGGCTTTCCCAGGGTCAGGTTCAGTGGTGGTATTCTATCGGTTTAGGCAAACTGGTGGTAAAAAATGCTACTGTTTGGCCAAACCGGAAGTAAAAAAAACCAGCTACTGGTTCAGCTGAACCGGTATTTCTTTTCTTTTTTTCTACCCGATGATCAGCTGTTCTGACTATCAGCTGTGTCGGGCTGCCCCTCCATCTTACTGTTTTGCCCAGGAGGCTTCCCTGAGGCCCAGGAGACAAAAAGGCAAAATGAGATGGGCTTGTAGGCATGGCTTCTTTTTATTTTTGTAGCACTCTTTTTTTTTTTTTCCCCTCCTGGGCTTCAGGGAAGCCTTCTGGGAGCATAAAAGGGCCTCCCAGGAGGTATCCCTGAGGCCCAGGAGGCAAAAAAAATGGAGTGTGGAGGGGGTGTTGCAAAAAAAAGCCATGCCTACAAACCCGTCTCTCACCAGCAGCTCATTGGAGGGAAAGCCGGCATCTACCGGCACTTGAATGTAGTAGCATTCCAGCTGTGGTGGGGAAGGGGCAGCCAGTATAGTTGCTGCAGGCAGGACACCCATTTGCTTCAGCACTCTGTTTGACCCTCTGGCTTTCAGCCGGCATTTTGGCCCTGGGCTGCGCAGGCGCTCTGGCACACACATACCCCTGCTGTAAAGTAAGACATCCCATGAAAATAAGACCTAATGGGTCTTTTCAAAAGACTCAAGTCTTATTTTCAGGGAAACACAGTAGTTTTGGCCTGAGTGATGTAATCAAAGGCACTGGGTCTCTGGTTTCTGTCATACCTCTCTTAGGCTTTTAGGGAGGGTTTCTTTTTCCTATCTGGAAGGAAGTTGAAAGAAAACCAGACGTGTTCTGGAAAACACAGATTTATCATAACCAGTTCACTGAACTAAAAAAAAAAAAGATATCGGTCCTGCCGACTGGTGTGAACTGGCTGAATCCCGCCACTGACCCAAGGCATATCTTGGGAGAACTCCCATTCATCCAGAAAACTTCAATTTTGAAATCGGGGCTCAGGATACTGGAGAGCTACTGCTTTTAGGGAAGAATTAGGAGAGTTGGTTTAATGCCAAGGTTCTGACTAATGAACTCAAACAAATCAGAACTCTGAAATTAGAATCCCCCTCCAAGAACTTCTTTATTGAGTACATCATATCAGCACTGCTCTAAAAGAAAACCAACTCTAAATATTTCCCTCACTTTCAGTATTATTAAAATAGGAAATAACCCCATCCCCAAATGCCACAGTTCACGTTGGCCAATTAGGTCAAGCACTCTTTCCCTGACCTTATCCATTGCCAATAGAGATGAACTTGGTTCTCACAAGAAAGCTCTCTGTTGTATCTTGGAAGGCATTCCAATCTCCTTCCCTCTCTTCCCCTCTGTGTGGCAACTGAGGAACAGGAAATGGCTGTAGCCAGGTTCAGTTTGAAGTTGACCATTAACTCTACCACTAGTGAGTGAGAAGTATCTGGAAAATATCAAGTGCAAATAGGTTATTTTTCCACTAGCCACCTCTGATATCACCCCACTGTTCTTTGGACTTTGGGGGATTTTTCTCATGGAATTTTCTGATCAATCTCTCTGCTCTCACATTCTGGTTCTTCATAAGCAGATAACAAAAGTAATAGTCAATGAGGATTATACGGAGAATTTTAATATTAAAAAAGGCACAAGACAGGGATGTCCACTCTCCCCATTACTATTTATATTAACATTAGAAGTGCTAAACAGAAATATTAGACAAGATTTAGAAATAAAATGTATAGAAATAAAAATGGAAAAATATAAATTACAAGCATTTGCAGATGATTTAGTACTTATTCTAGAAGAACTACTGGAAACTGGCCCTAAGTTAATGGGAAAAAATAGATGAATATGGAGAAGTTGCAGGACTAAAAATAAACAAAGATAAAACTAAAATATTCATTAAAAATCTTACAGAAAAACAGAAAGGTTAAACTGACAAAAAATTAGACTCATAGATAAGAAAATAAAATACTTGGGAATATATTGAACAGTAAGATGTAAGGCTACTACAATTAATTAAAGCAGATTTGGAGGAATGAAAAAATTTGCAATTATCAATGGTAGGAAGAATTGCAATTATAAAACGAATATTTTAGCAAGGCCGCTTTTTTTATTCCAAACGATCCCCATAAAAACAGGATTTTTTTTTAGATTAGCTAAACACAAATTTCTTTGGGAAGGGAAAAAAGCAAAAATAAGACTGAAAATGTTGCAAGAATCTAAAAATGGGGGCTTTGAACTACCAGACTGGGAGCTTTATTATCAAGCTTCTTTTAAACATGGATGAGAGAATGGATAACTCTTACACACAGAAGATTACTGCTGTGATGGTCATGATCTCCAGTTAGGATGGCATGCTTTTTTATGGTATGATTAAAATAAGACTCATAGATATTTTCAAAGACATTATGTAAGAAATGCTCTACTCTTAATATGGGAAAAGATGAAAGCAAAAATTTACATGAAAATTCCAGTTTGGTTCTCAGCAATGGAAGCATTTACACATCCAAATGTAGTAAATCTGGAAAAAAATTAACATATGAAAGATATGTTGAATGCGGAAGGGGACTTTAAAACTAAACAAGAGTTGCAAAATCAAGGTGTGGACCTATCATGGTGACCACATATGCAAATACAATCAAGATATGAAATATGTTAAGGCATACAGCTTCTACAAAGAGCAAACAATACTTGATCAAATAATGTGAGAGGTAGATGAAAAGCTAATAAAGAAACTACACTGCTCAAAAAAATAAAGGGAACACAAAAATAAGATATCCTAGATCGTGACTGCCTTCTGCCAGCAGAAACAGAGCATGTGGCCCTCCCAAGCTCCGTTTTTGCTGGCAGAGGCACAGTGGGCAAGTCCTTGGCTGTTTCCAGGACAGCCCCGCGGACCAGATCTAAGTACCCCGTGTACCAGCTCCAGCCCGTGGGCTTTGAGTTTGGCACCCCAGGATTAAAGGGACAATGATAGTATGGGCAACATTTTTTGGACATGCTATAGAATTAGATAAATGGCAAAAACTCTGGAAAAGAAACTGTAAGTTGACAATGGCAACTACCAATAAAGAAAACATAAACAAATTGTTTTATAGGTGGCACACTGGCGAGATTTCATGTTCCCCAAGGTCAGAAATGTTAAAAAAACCACTTCATTTTCAGATCAGAGCTTTCCCTCAGTAGTTAGCCCAAGACATATTTCACAATGGTTGGTAGAACTCAATTCAGACAGAAAGATGTGGAAAGGGAAAGCTCTCTACACCAACCTTGAGGTGTAGTGATTTGGGAGTCGGAAAGCCAGGGACAATACAAACATGTTTCTGATTTTCAAATTCAATGTCTGTCTCAAAATTGAAGCTTTCTGGCTGAATGGGAAATCAGCATTTGCTATAATGGGCCTCCTAGGAATTACACAAAATGCCTTGGACTAAATGCTCAAAGAGCGCATCCTGAAAACCCTGGACATCCCCTAAACTCCACGAAAGATGTTACCTAGCCTGATAATGAAATGTTTGGAAACCAACCCACAAGCTCAGAGAACCAATGTTCACCCTCATAAGATGAAAGTCTTCTTACCAAAGATGCTTTTTCTGTTTCAGACATTAGCAATACTTGCAACTGACGGTCCATTTAAACAATTGCAAGTAGATATTTCTAAATTGATATGGCAAGGGGAAAACCCAATAATTAGATACAAAAGTACTGCAAGATGCTAAGGAAAAAGGAGGTTTGGGTTCACCAGATTTAAAACTCACTATTTCAGTGCTCGTTGTGTGGTCTCGCTAAAAGAGTGGGTGAACTTCCAGAATAAGAGGCTACTTGATTTAGAAAGTCATGAACTAAGGTGGATGGCACGATTGTTTAAAGCAGGGGTCCCC
This sequence comes from Laticauda colubrina, assembly GCA_015471245.1. Taxonomy (NCBI): domain Eukaryota; kingdom Metazoa; phylum Chordata; class Lepidosauria; order Squamata; family Elapidae; genus Laticauda; species Laticauda colubrina. Next base: position 23,753,590 of record BLBF01000025.1, read on the forward strand.
AACCACTGGGCCCTGGATTGGTACCGATCCGTGGATCATTTTGTACCGGGCCGCAAAGAATGAATAATCGTGATTAAAATATATATAAAAATATGTTTTTAGTAAAGAAATAGTAAAGAAGCCCTCTACAATTGGGAAAGAATTGATTTTGCCAGTCCTTGAAAAAGTGTTTCTGTGTAAAACTGGTCCCTGGTACAAAAAAGGTTGGGGACCACTGGTTTAAAGTATGACAAAATTAAAGGAAATGTTGGTTTTAACAACAATTTTGTTAGATATACCATACTAAGAGTTTGGAATAAATATGGTTTTCTGCAAAGATGCCTCTTTGGGTATCTCCCCAGGAAGCCTTTTAGAAAAGCAATTTGGAAAGTGCACATATAAAGCATTGTATGATTCAGTGGGCAAGGAATTTTGAAATAATGTTATGCTTGAACAATGGGAGAATACATGGCTGAAAATTTACATTAAAATAGAATTTAAAAGAAAATTTCTATAAAATGATGTATCAATCACTGGTATTTAACACCATGCAAGTTATCCAGAATGTATAAAGGCATTTCAAATGAATGTTGGAAATGTAAATATAGAGAAAGGACATTTTCTCATTTATGGTGTACATGTGTTAAAACAAAAAAAAATATTGGAGTAGGATTCATATTCTAATATGTATGTATTCTTAAAGTGACTATAAAGATAAAACCAGAATTTTTTCTTTTGGGTTTAATGGAAAAACACCTTGGAAAAAAATTGGAACATTGACACTATATACTGTATATTGACGGCAGCAAAACTACTTTATGCATAAGAATGGAAGGATTCACAATAGATGGAAAGATGCAATGTTTTAATATTAATTATTTATATAAAACATTCCCCTCCCCAAATAACTATGCAAACAATGTTCATGCAAAAAATAGACAATTTATTAAATTTATAGAAAAAATAATAAAAAACAGATATTTTACATTGTACATTTTTACTGACAAATTGGACTCTTGTAATAATATGATATGTAATCTTACGGATCTCTACACAGAATATAAAAGGAAATTTCAGATAGTATATCAAGCTTCAAATGTATTATAATTATAAGTAGTTTATAAAGAATGGCAACTTTAGCATAAAAACATCTATGATAATATATTTGATCCAATTGTTACTATCCCTTTTCTAAAATTTATAGTTAAAACTACAGATTTATAATTTAAAGAGAGTGAAAATATACTTTGATAATATTTAACTTGGGTTGTATGCTCAAACAAATTTGGAATGCATCTTAATTAAGGACAATTTAATTAATATAACATAAAATAATAGACAATATTACAATAAAAAAAATTATAAATCAAGAAACTGTTTACTGCTTTTGTAGTAATGATTATTTCAGTTATTTAAAACTCATTTTCAATCAAAATTTAGAGAATCATATAGATAAAATGTAGTACAATGTATGGTAGCAATTTAAATATAGCAAAAAGCATACTTTCCCAAATCATTAAGACTGTCTTCTATATTTATTAATCAACCCCTCCCCTTCAATATGCACATATTAAATTGCCTTTCTGCTTCACATCTAGTAAAGTATACTTTACTAGATGTGTAATCCATGAGAAATATAACTTCACTAGCAAAGAAATTATAGATTTCCAAATGAAAAAATGAATTTTCTTAAATCATTTCATTAACAAATGGTATAGTTTCAAAAAACCAAAAACCCATTCAGTTTATATTTATATTCATCAATTCATCAGACAAACAGATGGTTAGTCTCAGTTATCTTTCAAATGTGACACTGAGATGTGGAAAGGGAAATCCTTACTTTTGAGTTGTGCTATTTTTAAATGATAATGATAAACTTACAAGACTTCATAAGCATGAGAATCTTAAAAAAAGTACTCAGAACAAAGGTCATTACCATGCTAGGTTGAGGTACTGTATTTTTTAAAGATTTGTGCACACATATTCCTTCCCAAAGCTAAGATGGCATCAGATAAAGTCAGGGTCCTAGAAACCATATAATTTGGTTGGCCAGCAAGTTTTCCATTATTTGGGAACCCATAAAATAAATACAGCAAAACTATATAGGAAGAGCAAAATCCACAATCCCAAGCATATGATATGCAATTTCCATATTCCAATTCTGTCAGAATGGTAGGGTGCAAATGTACATTATAAATGTAACCAATTATGGACAGATCAGTATCTTATTTTTTCTATGTTACAAGATATCTTAAATAAACAAAGGTAAACTGCATTTTTATCTTGAGTTGTAAGCATTTCATTACAGATTTTCTTATGTGATCAAACTTCTTACTTTTTGGTCCTTATAATATCACAAAGGCATACAGTGTTTCTCCCAAACTTGCAAGAATCCCAATACAAATTTTCCTACGGGATTTACCCAAGAGTTCTAAGATAATCACAACTGCAACCCTCTCAAATTCCATATTCTGTATAAATAAAAATAATGTCTTACAGAAAGACACAAATAAGAGGTATTGATATTAAAGTAGCAGAACAACCAACCACAACAGATTAAATACAGTAAATATTTTGCACTTTTAAAAACTACAACCAGTATTTACCAAGAAAACCAACCACAATTGTCTAAATAAATTCTTGAAATTGTATAAGCTATTGCATTGTAATTTTATTTGCAAACAATATAATAGGTTCCAGCCTTCCACTATTCATCTTCTTGAGTTGATAATATGAACCATCTTCTGAATTTTTTCATTGTTTCTTAAAATATTTGCTCTCTTAGTATAAATCTTATCTTCTTCATCTTTGATTAATTGATCCAACTCAGTAAGTTCTATTTTTAAGGGTTCCACAACACCATCTGTGATTCTGAAAAAGATAAAAACAACAAACTATACACTGTAAAACTAATGTAAATCTGTTCTGAATACTGTATATCAGGGGTGTCAAACTCACAGCCCACGGGCCGGATTTGTCATGCGCTGGCCAGCCCCATTTTAGCAAAGGGGAAAAAAGTCATGATATGTCATGTGACGACAATGTGACACCACAAGTTTGACACCCCTGCTGTATATTATTACATTTGATTCAAATAAATGATAAGAAAATGAGCTCACAGCAGTTCAGAATTACAATGGCATTGAAGAAATGGACTGATGACTTCTGCCCGAAGTTCTAATCGTGGCAACGCTCCTGTGGTCATGTGATCAAAATTCAGGCACTTGGCAGTACATTCATCCTTATGACTGCAGGAGTGCTACAACTTCCCCTCTCTGGACCATGAGGCCTTGAACAACTAGGCTCTGTCACATGGAAACCTTCTACATATCAGGATACCTTGCTGGCTATCCCCAGCAGTGCATGGACTGCTAACTTCCCTTACTCCCAGGAAGCCTGTTTCGTGCCCCCCCCCTTCCACTCCTGGAACAACCAGCTAGACCAGCTGCATGCAATCCTTCTTCCTCCTTCCAACTCCAGGAAGACTTCCTCCTTCCCCCTCCCAAAGGACCTCAGCTGGTTAGGCTCTCCTATCTTCCCCTTGCCACTCCCAAGAAACCTGGCCTCCCATCCAGTCTTCTTTGCCCAACACATCCAAGGTCCCCATACCTTTTCCTTCCCTTGCAGCTGCTCACAAGAACACCCACCTGATGCGAAGCTGACTTAGACAGCTAGCAAAGACAATTTTCTTAAGCCAAGAGAGGCAATATTTTTTAAGGCTGGCTAGGAACAAGGATGGGTAGGTGGGAAGGGAGAAGGCAGTGCTGGGCCTAGCTGGCCAAGGGCTTCTGTCCATGTCTGATTTCTGCATGCCAGTGGGCACTGGTGCTCCCAAGACTTCTCTCCCACTCCCAAAGCACCATGTACAGTTGTTTAACAACTATAATGATTGTGATCGTTGAGAAGGTAGCACATAGGTGTCTCATTTAATGACCATAACTTACAACCAAAATTCTAGGCTCAATTATGGTTGTAAGATGAGAACTAACTGTGATAAAGTTATCTGGAGATTTTACTTGAGTTGGGAAGTAAAAGAAAAAATAAAGTCATCAAGACTGAATTAAAACAAGAGTTTAAGTATGTATTCTTAAGTATTTTCCATTAGACTGTAAAATGGAGATATCTTACAAAGCTGATGGACAGATGCATCAATGTTTTGTCTTATACCATTTGTGTCATAACAAGAAACAATATATTAAAGAACAACACAGGTATTCTTCATGCTTCACATGTGTAATTCATTTCAGTTAGTTCACATTATCAAATAGTTTGCATGATTGGGGGGGTGCACGCACACATGTGGACATATGCACATATGCATGCTAAATTTTGGGAATCTGCCTGGACAAATCCATTTAGTTTTCTTAGCAGCATTTGCTGAGACTGAGTGACTGGCCCAAAATCATTCAGTTAGCATCATGCCCAAGGCAGGACTAGAATTCAACAATATCCTGGTATCTGGCCTGATGCCTCTATCCACTACAGAAAACTGTCTCTTAGTAGTTAGTGCTAGATTAAAGTTAATTCAACAGCATGTTGGATGATAGACTGTTATCAATACTTAAATGTAGTACATATAGTACTTATTTCATCATCCCCTCCTATAGTAGTTACAGGATCAATCACTAACGGTTTATCGCAAGAAAACAACTACATCTTTCATTAATAATAAAGTAACAGGAATATTGTAGAGAGTAGCTCTTCAACTTAGTGGAAATTGTAAGCAACACTAGAAGGCTATCTGCCTCAAACTGCAGGTAGGCCTGGGATGGTAGACCACTACTGCATTTATTAATCTTTGCCTTCTGAAAAGTTGAATTGTGGGAGGCAAGCAGTTTACTTTTCTTCAACCTGGCATTGTGCTTTGTTCCTAGAAACAGAAGCACCCACATGTTTGTGCTTACTGCTTGAGAAAGAATATTCTTTCCCACAAATTCATGTAGTTTTTAAGGATACTATGACTTTGCCTTCAATGTATTTCTACAAAAGTGTTAAATCTCTTCTAGTGTGCCCTCTTCCTCAGTTGTGCACATCCAGTCAAAGACACAGATCCAATTCAAATTTGTCTTGTAGATAAAACTCTATGAATCTTTGGATTAATCTAACTCTTTTATTATTATTGCAATTATTGTTCAAATTTTTAAAAGATTCTTACCCTTGTTCCTTCCGCAGGGTCTCTTCAAGTTCTTTATTTTCATTCTGCCATGTCTGAAGCTCATTTTTCATGGCATCTACATCTTCTTGAATATAGTCCATTATTTTACCAAGAGGGAGAGCACTCCGACAAAGGGCCTGAATGGAGCCACGAAATTTCTCTATTTCTTTAGTTACTAAATCTTTCTCTTTTCTCTTTGCTGATTCTGACAAAAGTGGCTTCTCCTAATAGTTTTTAAAAAGTTCAGATATCAATCAATGGGAAAAATAAAGTAACAGGACTGAAATAATATGTTTTAGAAACATAACTGAAACAGTGTTCATTTCACAAGAAGACATTGAATATAAATTAAGTAAATAATATCAAATGCAGAGAAATAAAATGTGATGCTTACTTTAGCAAAAGTTATGTCATTGGATAATACAATAATCAAACATTTTAAATATATTCTCCCAGTCCTTATGAGGTACAGCCCAATTAGACATCATTTATTTGGAAAGCAAATCAAGCATTTCATGTCAGCATGACTCCCTCAGTCAACAATTCATCTCCCTTCATTTTCCAGACTTTTTTTCATGGTCAATTGTATGCAAAAAATCAGTACCTTATACCCCCAGGTCCATTTTGAAAAATTTGGAAAGTTTTAATTTTTAAATGAATTAATCATGCAAAGAAACATAGTCATAGAAAAAGAAACTAATGTTATTGTCATTTGCAAAATATGTTCCATGTGGGCAGTCATGCTCATAGAAGACACAAATTACACATGCACCTAATGAAAATTAAATGAATTACTTGAAGAAAAAGTAAAAGATGTAGAAACAACTCTAGCCAATCTGAGGCTCAACCTACAAAGCAAAGAAATTCCAACCAAAGGAAGAAAACTGTATCCAAATTGAACACAATACAGAAACAACTACCAGAAGAAATAAACCTGAACATGATTTTTTAGAGGCAGACCAATGAAAACATGTCACCCATGCCTGTAGAAGAAAACAAAGTCCAAGAGCCATTGGTCCATTGAGTCCTCGCAGGGACTTAATTTGGCATTTCATCTGAGTACCAATGGGGCCGCAGCATGTGTGAACACCATGAGCAGTATTTGAGGTGCTATGTCAACTATCAGCAAACAAACTGGGTGGATTTCCTGCCATTTGCTAAGGTGGCATACAATAATGTAATAAACAGTAGCATCGACCTGACCCTTTTTCTAGTTACCAGTGGCATGGAGTTTGTCCCCATGCCTGAACTTCTCAAGGAACCATGCTCATCCATATCCCTAGCCAAATGGATGGAGTCACTGAAAGCAACATGGAAAAATACCAAGCAAGCCCTATGAGAAGCAGCAAAGAGCCATAAAGCACAAACCAAAAAATGTCACACCACTCCTCAGTGCCATTCCAAGTGGGGAGAAGGTTTACCTCTCAACAAAGTACCTAAAGTTAAAGCTCCCTTGTAAAAAGCTAGGACCAAAGTTTATAGGAAAAGTAATCAACCATGTTACTGTACAGCTTAAACTCTCCCACTTGCTAAGGAAAGCACACCTGGTCTTTCATAGCAGCTTGCTGAAGCCGGTGGCAGTCTCCCAGATCAGACCTGTAGATTGGGCAGCCCCAAATCAATTATAGCACAAGGGGAGACACATTACGAGATCAAGAAAATCCTAGATTCTCAATTGCATAGGAGCCAGTTGCAGTACTTAGTGGAATGGAAGGGGTATTCACTCTCCAAAGCTACTTGTGTCAGCACTGAAGCTGACCTGACCGAAGCCATCTTTACTACTTCAATGTTGCCACACTGGAGCTGAGGGATAGGGAGGGGTGATTGAGATAGAGCGGATTTTGTAGCCAAAACAAAATACTTTCGCTTGGGAACCAAGGACATTCTCACACTTGGTTGGAGGAAGGCAGAGCGATGCTACCCAGTTGCCAGATCACACTGTGATTGGACCATATGACTGTTTTGAGAAAGAGAAAAAACATTTACTTTTAATTAGGTGAAAACTGCTGGAGTCTTTAGAGTCGGTTTTCATGAGATCTGTGCCAATATATTTCCAATAAGCTATTCTATTCGCTGCCTCAGAGTTTTGCTTGCTATGGGATTATTACTTGGAACCTTGACAACTTTGGTCAAGAGCTGGGATGTGAAGGCAGATAGGTTAGTCAAACAGTTTCATGACAAGTATACCCAGAAACCTAAGGGACCTCCAGGTGGAGGAAGAGGAGGCTAGGCCTATGCCATACAGAACTTTATAGGTGGTAACCAGCATCCTGAATCACACTAAGAAGCAAGCTAGAGCCAGTGCAGGTTATAAAACAGAGATGTCACAGGTGTCACATCACTGTAAGCTATTGATTGAGTCCCTTTAATCAGTATCAACCATTACTGGAATATAAGGAAAGAGAAAAATTACCAACTCTCCTATATTTTTGAAAATCTTGCCACAAGCATGCCATGGATATTAAAATTATTTACAATAGTTATAAAGCATTTACAATTGACCAATCTAATGCATCCAAACTTCATCAACTTGGGGAAAGTTATTACATATATAGTAAATGAGAATGGGGAACTAAAATCCAGACAAGAACTGTTAAGCCTGGGTTCCCCAACCAGGGTTAGGTAGACAAGCTAAATAGAATGTGCAGCGTTAGTCAGATAGGCACACAGATAAATGAGTGAGCTAAGCTTGTATGTTTATTAACATACAGTAAAAATAACAGATACGCTTGTGCTATCAAGAATATATTTTATTCCAGTATAAGTTTATGGCATAGTCAAATAACAGTCCAATATTCATTTACCATGTAGTCAGTCCATTCAGGGGTATTCATTTAGCAAAGTCCATGTAGAATATCCTATGTCAGTTCACTTACACAATCAGTCCTTTGTTGTCTCTCCCGTTCGAGCAATGCAGTCTTGATTCCAAGCAGTAATCAGGGATCATCAAAGCCAGAGAGAGTTAGAGCAAGCCGTAGTCTTGCTACTTTTATATTGTTTTCTTAACCACTCCTTTAATTGCTATTTCCCAGTTAAAGCTGTATACACTCTAACATACACTAACTATGATTCATAGTTATTATTTCACCTAAACCAGTTAGGGTGAACAATGTTATCCCTAACAAGAAAGGGTATAATTGGAATGGTAGGCATACGTACAAATCCAATAATGCTATAAGAAAGACAAAAACGAGCAGGGCATACAGAAAGAATTGATGATATTAGATAAAATATTACTAGGAACAGATGAAAAAGCAATTAAGATAACCTACAAATATCTATTGGAATATAAAATGGAGGAGGAACAAGTTAAAGAAGTAATCGTAGTATGGGCAAAAAACTTTGGTTACAATATTGAATTAGATAAATGGCAAAGGTTATGGGAAAGAAATAGGAAACTAACCTTAGCTACTTCTTATAAAAGAGAACCTATACAAAATGTTTTACAGGTGTCACTGACCTCCAGCAAGATTGGCAAAAATGAGCAAAAACATATCACCACAATATTGGGAATGTAACACAGTGTTCGAGACATATTATCATATGTGGTGGTCATGCATCAAAGCAAAATAATTTTGGTGGCAGATTAAGAAACGGTTGGAAGAGATGCTTGGTCAAAAAATAGAGTTCAGACCAGAATTGTTCATATTGAGAATTATAGAAGGAATATAGGAAAAGAATGATATACTTAATGTTGCATGTTATAACTGCTGAAGTGCCCAAAATTGGAAGAATGGGAATATCCCCCAGGAAAGTGAAATAATAAAGAAAAATTTGGTCTGTGCAGAGATGGAGAGGCTAACATTAGAAATTAAAGATAAGGGTGAGACAGAATATTATGAAGTCTGGATCAAAATGTACCAATGGTTAGATTCGAAGAAATGAAGTCCAAAGAAAACAAAAAACAAATTGTGACGTTTTATAAGAATGAAGGTGGAAGATTCAGAAGCTAAAAACAATGTAATATAGTGGATATAATGATTATGTAAAAACATGCAAGGAAATTATGTTGTAAATAGGAAAATATATATGTAAATAGCACCAACTTAGTAATGTACAATAAAGAAGAGATCAATTTTTCTACCGTATATACTCGCATATAAGCCGATCTCGCATATAAGCCGACCCTTAAAAAACTGCCCCAAAATGAGGAATTTTGCAAAAACTCACATATAAGCCGACCCCCAAATCGACTTAGCGTGGCGACTTGCTCCAGCGATTTGCTGGAGCAGTGACTTAGCGTGGCGGCTTCGCGTAATGAGAGTCTTGGCTCTCATCGCGTGAAGCCGCTGCCCGCCGCTTCCCCGCCTCCCATCGAGTCTCCCAGCTGATTGGCTGTACAAGCCGCTGCCCGGCGAAGGCGATAAGAGTCTTGGCTCTCATCGCGTGAAGCCGCTGCCCGGCGAAGGCGATGAGAGTCTTGGCTCTCATCGTGCGAAGTCGGGAACTTCGCGCGATGAGAGCCAAGACTCTCATCACCTTCGCCGGGCAGCGGCTTCGCGTGATGAGAGCCAAGACTCTCATCGCGCGAAGCCGCCACGCTAAGTCGCTGCTCCAGCAAATCAGATTTATTCGCGTATAAGCCGACCCCCAAATTTGGGGGAAAAAAAAAAAGCGTTCTAAAGTCGGCTTATATGCGAGTATATACGGTATGTGGTTTTATGTTATAACATGTATGGCAAAATAACTGCCAGGAAAGTTGCACTGTGTTCAACTGTTTTAATGTTTATTCCAATAAAATTTGTTAAAAAACAAACAAACAATTGACTAAATATTGAAAACACATGTTGTCAGCCAGAGTGCCTATAACCTCCTGCTAACTTCCATCTTTGATTCAATTTAATTCAACTCCATAAGATTCAAACACTAGCCAGGTCAAGTCAATGGATTTTCTCTTTAGAAAAAAATTACAGACAACATTTCAACCATTAAAACATCCTTCCTTCCTTCCTTCCTTCCTTCCTTCCTTCCTTCCTTCCTTCCATCCATCCTTCCTTCCTTCTTCATTTATCACATTTTTATACCACTTTGAGTGACATATACCAAAGTATTAAAATAAATAAAATTATATAAACAAAAAAATCCTTTTTTTGTTTATATCTCTATGATAATCACTGCTTTAATATTAAAATCAGTTAAAAGATGATTAGATTGGAGACACTAATAAATTGTAAGAAGAAGAAAATTGCCATAATCAATTTTTTGAAGTTTATTTGCAAGTTACCTTTTCAGCAGATTTTTGCAACTGTGACATTTCATAATCCTTCTTTGTTTCCAATATTCTTTGGACAAGGCTACCTATTGAAAATGAATACCATTACTATAGTAACAATAAAGATATTCTATAAAAAGAAAAAAAGCAAATTGGACCTTAATTTAATTTTCTTTCACTGAAATAAGATATTTTGTCCTAAAATTATTGCAGTATGTCTAATAGAAGCAATATGAAAATAATTTAAGATGGTACACTATTCCTCTACAATGACACAACAGAAATGTTATCTTTCCTGGGCTGTGATGGTGAGATGGTGATTCAGAGTCAATTCTTTTGTCTTATATTTTGAAGATACTATTGGTTGATTTGTACCACTCGTTCAATTATTCCTGCTATTGATTTTAAATATATAAAATTGTATACATGTTGTATAGAAATTGTATTGATGCAGTATACAAATTTATTCAATTTCCATGTTAATAATCATATTTGTAATCCTATAATACTGATTCATTAAAATGCAGTTTCAAAGGGGCATTTAAAATGTGGGTAAAGTACAACAAAGAAAGGCCACAACAAGGATTTAAAAAGAAAAAAGCGAAATAAAATTGGAATATTAGCAAAAAGGCAGGATGAGGGAGAAGTTGTAAAAATTGAGGAACTGCTAGGAAAAAAAGTGAGATGTAGATAGATATCCAGATTAGGATTTATAATAACCTAGATATACTTTAGAAATATATAGAAATATGCAATAATGAATGATAAAAATGTGTTCCCTTCCTCCACCCATACCTACAGAATATTAAACTACAGCACATCGTCTATAAATACCCCTGATGTTTTGTTTTTTATATATATATATATATATATATATATATATATATATATATATATATAATTTTTTTTAAAAAGTTTTCGCAGGTACTTACATGTATGCTGTTCATCTTCCTTTAAAGTTGTAGCAACGCTAATGCCACCCACAAACCTAAACTATGGCTAAGATACATCGATGACACATTTGTGATTTGGCCCCATGGAAAAGAAAACCTAAACAATTTCCTAACACACCTAAACAGCACACACCTCAAAATCAAGTTCACCATGGAAACGGAAATAAACAACTACCATTCCTAGATGTACTAATCTACAAAAGAACAGATGGCACACTGGGACACACCATATACCAGAAGAAAACACACACCAACTGCTACCTCAATGCCCAATCCCACCACCACCCAGCACAGATAAATTCCGTGGTTAAAACACTAATTTCCAGAACGAAACACCTGGCAGACAAGACACATATAAAGACTGAACTATGCACCCTGACTAAAGTATTGACAGCCAACGGCTTCCACAAAAACAAAATCACCAGCTTGATCCACAAAAACACACCAAGACATAACAGAGACCTAGAAGATCAACAGACCTATGGAACAGCTGTCTTGCCCTACATAAGAAGTACTACAGATAAAATCAGTAAGATACCACATAGGCATCACATCAAGACTGCCTTCAAAACAGACAAAAAAATAGCAGCCATCCTTAAAAACCCCAAAGACAAAATTGACCTGGAAAACCAAAGCATATACGAAGTTCCCTGTACATCATGCCCGGCCACATACATTGGACAGACCAATAGAAGAATAAGTACCCGCCTGGATGAACACAAAAATGCAGTAAAAAAGCTGGAACACACCTCCTCACTAGTCCAGCACATGAAAACCACAGGTCACAACATCAACTTCAATGGCACCAAAACCCTGGCCACTATAGAAAACCCCAGCCACAGAATCATCAGAGAAGCCATAGAGATTGAAAAAAGACCTGAAAGCATGAATAGAAGAGATGATTCCACCAGACTGTCAATCATTTGGAAGCCTGCACTCTCAAATAGAAAGATCTCCACACCACAAAAAAGACAAACACCTGGGCACTAACAGACTCCCTCTAATACCTCCAGCTCAAACACCCCCCCACCAGGCACCCAGATGAAACCTAGCTTCCTAATAGATAACAGCCGTCCTTTCACACGAAGCCAAGCTGCACTGAAAGCCTCCAGTGCAGGAGCAGAGTGTTGCCAGCCAATCAAAGCCACAAAACAGACAGAAGAAACCAGAAACACCAATCAAACAAACTCCAAGTCCAATAAACACAGACCAAGACTCCCAACCAATCAGGATGAAGAAAAAAACCATCCTGGTACAACATAGGCTAGCCTCAAATTTATAACCAAAGACTGTGAGACTCTGACCCAAATACAAACTCAATACAGAAGCCTGATGATGGCAGATGAGATTCTGCTGAAACGTTGCTACAACTTTAAAAGCACTACAATGACGTGGGATAATACCCGAAGGAAGCTGAACAGCACATATATACATATATATGTATGTATGTATGTATGTATGTATGTATGTATGTGCTGTTTAGCTTCCTTCGGGTATTATCCCACGTCATTGTAGTTCTGTTAAAGTTGTAGCAACGTTTCAGCAGAATCTCATCTGCCATCCTCAGGCTTCTGTATAGAGTTTGTATGTGGGTCAGACTCTTACAAACTCAATACAGAAGCCTGATGATGGCAGATGAGATTCTGCTGAAACGTTGCTACAACTTTAAAAGCACTACAATGACGTGGGATAATACCTGAAGGAAGCTGAACAGCATAATATATATATAAAATACAGTATATATATATATATATATATATATGGTATTCAGCTTTGTTCAGTTATTTTCCCACGTCATTATAGTTGTACTTTTAAAGTTGTAGCAACATTTCGGCAGAATCTCATCTGCCATCATCAAGCTTCTGTATTGTGTTCATCGATGAAACGTTGAAGAAATACCCGTGCATACATACATATATATAAAGTATCAGTATGATGTTTTTTTTTCTTTTTCCCTTTTTACCTCAATTATAGACATATAAAGATGATATAGTTTTGTTTATTAACATTAATTAAGAACTGTGAATTAATATAGTTAATATGCAAAAAAACCTGTCAAATTCTATGTGTACATATGGCATTTAGTGTACTGTCAAGAAAATGATATTGAAAGATGTTGATATAATTTCTATTATAGAAACTTTTGTAAATCTTTTTAACATTTTGCTTTTTGTAAACTTTTTAATATCTTGAACTTTAGTAAAGTATTTTTTTAATTAAAAAATAAAATAAAATGTAGAGAAACATTTTGGTTAAGACATTAATGTAAAAGAGTGTTTTGCAAATATTGTAAAAGGGTAAATATTCAAAACTACTCATAATTTACTAGCTATATTAACAATTTTTCATCTGGACACATCATTGTAAATACAAACACTGAGTATCTGTTTCCCTTACATTTCCCAAAAAAGATTTACAAATAGTAGTAAGGTCTAATTATTTTTTGAATTTTATTTAGATTTGATAAATTTATTTTGTTTAGTTTTTAATCTGATGTTTTGTTTCAATGAAAAGCAACATGCCTATCAACTTCTATATTTCTCTCATAAAGAAACCATTTGAATGAAGAGTCCTTGGCACTTTGAGCTTGGTTGTTTTCTTGCAGATTTTTCATTACCCAAACTAAGTAAGGTCATCAGTGCTTCAAGGCAGTGAGGTTTGCTCTCAATTTATATTCTAGTAGGTTGCCCTGTCAGTGTAGGTGGGGGTGATCTTGGAAGTTTTTTGGTTGGGCTGCTTACTGTTAGCTTGTTTGGCAGTTCCTTGATTGGGGCATTGTTTACCTCTTGATTGTTAGTCTGAAGTTACTCTTGGTGATAATCTATGTTTATCTGGATGTTGATTGCTGATGGAGAGATCTTTTGGACTTTTGTTCCCTTTTGACTTTTTGATTATCTCTTGCACAGTACCGGTATGTATGTGGATGTTGTTTATGTCTATGTGTCTATTGATAGCCAATTTCTCAAGAGTGCCAGGTTCCAGGAACTCTCCAGTGTTTTTGGATTTGGCTTGGTCTAAGATGGTCACAATTTCCCATTTGAAATTAAATTAAAGAATTTTCCTCATGTTCTTCTGATTGCTTGTCGGTATTCATGGATATGTTCAGCTAGTTTTCTGCCTGTCCTACATAGTGGCTGTTGCAATCTTTACATTGTAGATAAATGCCTTTTTTTTTTCCTTCTGGGGCTGCTGGGTCTTTTTGTTTTCTTAGAATGTTTTGGATTTAGTTGGCTTGTATGCTATGCTGATTCTATTAAATTTTAATAGTCTGTTGGTGGTTTCTGAAATATTTCTGATGTATGGCAATGTTATTTTTATATACCTTGTGTTAATTATGCTACATTGGGTTGAGTTTGAGTGCTCAAGCACTTTTTGATGAAGTTGCATGGATATCTGTTTTGTTAGAAAAAGCTGATGATCTGTATCCTTTTTCTACTGTTCTACTGATTGTTGCAGTGTTTTTGTGCTCATCTAAACAGAGTTCTTATATAGCTAGTCTTGTGGAGACCAATGATACAACAATGAATCTGAAAACAATAATAAGACATTACAAATAGCTAGGGAAGAAAGTTAAAGAATTAGGAGTGCAAGTGGCTTTTCATCTATACTTAAAAAAGGTGTTGTCAATAGAACTTTGGTTTCCTAGAGTACCTACACGAAGGGCTCTTGGCAAGGGATGGATTGCACCTCACAAGTATTGGAAATAATACATTCAGAAAATGTCTGGGTCATCTTATCAAAATGCTTTAAATTAAATTGAAGGGGGGGCAATCTTCATGACCTTGAGAACCTAATTCCAAGCAGAAACCACGAGATAACCAATCATATAAGGATATAGTAAGTAAAGAGAAAGAAAAAAAGAATGAGGTAGAGAGCAGTAGGAAGAATAGAAAACCAAGTTATAAAGTAGGAGATACAAGAAACATATCCAAGACCCCTAAAAGATTCAAATACCTACACCAGTATTGGCGAACCTTTTTGGCACCGAGTGCTGAAACAGGAGCATGCATGCACATGGGGGGAGTGTCGGAAACCGTAAGAGCAGCTGCTCCCTATCCCTTCCTTAATTTCCTATTTTTTCTTCTCTTCTTTGTATTTTATATAATAAAATAAAGTAAAATAAATAAATAAAAAAATAAATAAGAGAAATTTACAAAACCAAGGATGAAAACCTCCTAGAATGCAATTATATTGGTCAATATAACAGGAAAAAAGAATGACATTGCTATAGGCTTATATTACAAGCCATCCAACCAAGCAGAATAAATAAATGAACTTTTTGCAAATCAATTAACAAATGTATATAGGAAACATATTACAATACTAATGGAAGACTTTAGCTACCCTGATATCAGTTAGGAGACAAACTCTGCAGCAAGTGAGAGATCAAACAGAAACCAACCTACCTGACAATTTTGTCATCCGAAAGGTAGAGAACTAAAGCAGGGGTGTCAAACCGGCACCTGCAGGCCAGATGCATCACCTGCAGGCCACACCCACCCATCATAAAAGCCCAATCCAGCATGATATCATTGAAAAAGAAAAACAAGAAATCCAAGAAAAAAACCAGCATGGTTACACAAAGATCTCTCTGATAAATTGAAAGACAAAAAGGACAAATACAAAAAATAGAAAGAGAGACATATAACAAAGGCAAAATATCAACAAATAGCCTGAATCTGCAAAGATGAAGTCAGGAAAGCAAAGTCTCACAATAAACAAAGACTTACAAGAAAAGTCAAAGATAATAATAAAAAGTTTCTTTCAACATATAAATAATAAGAAAAAAATCAAGTAAACAATTGGTCCACCAAAGAGAAAAGATGGCAAGGAATTAACAGGCAGTAGAGAGAAAGCAGTTTATCTCATTCTTTGCATCAGTCTTTATATAAAAAGAAACTATAGCAAAACTGTAACTGTAAAAGAGAGACTAGAAATGAAAATTAAAATAAGAAAATGGTAAGAGAACACCTATCTGATTTTGAAGAATATAAATCGCTGGGACCTGGTGGATCACATCCTATAGTTCTGAAGGAACTGACAGATGCCATCTCAGAATCTTTGTATCGCATCTTTCAAAAATCCTGGAGCACCGGGGAATTACTGGTGCTATATTAGAAAATATTGTGGTTTCCATCTTCAAAAAAGGAGAAAAACCCTCCAGACCCATTGTCAACATTTGAGAGAAGTGCCATTCAAAATTGCCACAATGTGCCATTTTGGAGTGGCCACACACGCACAGGAGGAGGGGGATGCATTGGGCCACAGATGGGTGTTGGGTAATGGGACTCACACTGGAAGGAGTCAAGAAGGCAAGCCAGCTGCGGTCAGTTGAGAAGCCATCCAGGCCTAATGAGTACTTGAGTACTTGCTGGAGCCAGCCAGGGAGCAACCAGGCTGCAGCAAGAATACCTGCTAGAGCCAGCCAAGAGCAACCAGGAACAGGAGGGTGGAGCGTGCCGAATCTGTATAGCCAGCTGGCAATTAACCAGTGGAACAACTTGCCTTTAGAAGGTGCTTTATTACTGGAGATTTTTAAGAAGAGACTGGACAGCCACTTGTTTTAAAAGGTATAGAGTCTCTTGCTTGAGGAGGGGATTGGATTAGAAGACCTCTAAGGTACCTTCTAGCTCAGATTGATTGAGGTAAGGTTATTATTTGAGAGTGAAATACTTAATAGGTGTACATGACTTTTCGGTACACCTGTGTTTGCAGTTTGACACTATAGTCTCTGATGATCATGATATCCAGGAAGGGTAGTGAATTGTTGTTTTATTCTTCCCTGGTGAATTGGTTTTCTTTGAAGATGTTGTTGATGGATTTCTGCGTATTTTTTTCTGGTCCTTTTTTATTAATATGATGTCATCTACATATCTGATCCATATTTTGGATTGTATTTATGGAATTACTATTGATTCCAGATATTGCACTACAACCTCTACTATGAGTCTTGAAAGTGATGATCCCAGAGGCATACATTAAATTTGTTGATAAGATTGTCGGTTGAATTGAAAGGATATAATTAGACAGATGTTGATAACATTCATGATCCTGGATATTTCAATCTTTGTGCATTTCGTTAAGCCAGTTGTGCTGTGAAGTAATGTCAGAGATTCTTGACTAATTCCAGGTCTATGGACCTGAAAACTGCTATCATGTGATATCAACTGAGGCTATGATTTTGACCTCAACTATTGCCATGTCTTTGATTCTTTTAAGGCATTGTATGCTTCCCCTTGTAAGGTGCCCGGGTATTTTTGTTAGTTCTTTTATGATCTTGTAGGTAGGGATCTCTGGTAGTGCTAACAATTTGGAGGAGAGGTATATACAGATTTGTATATTTGGGGGCATCCATAGAAGCATGGGAGACAGGTCCATTGCTTCTCATTTGCCACTGTTCCTCGCTGGTAATTTGACTTCCTTGGTAAGTCACTGAGAGTTCTCTTGATCCGATTGTTTCTTTGTCTTCTAATAATTCATTTTTTGTCTATATTGTGATCTGATCTAAATAACTGGTTTGACCTTGTGTGCTGGTGGGAAGATGATAGTCTGGTCCTTTTTTAGGCTTTTGAGGGCTGCTCTGTCCTCTGCTGTAAGTTGACTTTGTTCTCATTTTCTTCTGGTCTGTGGTATGGATTGCCTGATGGATCTCTTATGGATAGTCTAGCAGTTTCAAATGCTAGAGGTTGCAAAGAATTCCAATTGATTGACATAATCAGTGTTACACTTGAGGCGTTTCTATAGAATATTGTGTTCTGCCATGGATAGTGAGTGGATGACTGGATATGTTGACTACACATTTGGGCTCCGGTGTCTCTTTGATTTGGAGGTTTAGTTTGAAGAGGGTTTTATGAAGTTTCCCCCCGCCCCATTTTTTGGCATCTCTCTAGGAAATACTCATGATGATGGTGTCCAGCCTCTCCATGTGCTCTGGTGTAATGTTTATTGAAGTTTGTTGTTGTATGTTGGTATTTGATTAAGATAAGGTGTGCTTCTGTGATCATGAGTTGTATCATTTTTTTGCCTATTTTCTTTGGCTTTCCATCTAACTGTGATGGAATATTTGTAGTTCATGATTGAAATGAGAGGTCCTTTCATTACCCAGACTAGGTAACATCATCACCACTAATGATGTCATCTAACTTGGGTAATGAAACATTTGCAAGAAGATAACCAAGCTTAGAGAGCACTAAGAACCTTTCATATTTCTCTCAATCACACTTAAAGTAGAATATTCATTTGGTATCTTTTTTCATTCATTTATATAATTTTATACCGTCTCAGATTTAGGTGGTTAACAATAAAACCTTAAAATTGAAAATCCACAAAAGAAATTAAACATTATCAAAACAATATAAAATAATGAAAAATGGCCACTCAGTCTAATACCCGCTTAAGGCATGTTTTGGGGGGCTTTTCAGAATACCAAGGGGGCAAATTTATCCCTGGGGACTGTGCATTCTATAATATTGGGTGAATTAGAATCAAGAGCTGCCTTCTGGTCAGTTTCTTTCACCTTTCATAATGGGACCTTGAGCAAATCTTTTGTCATAATTTCATTTAACACAGTGAACCAACTTTTACTGTCTGTTAGAAAAAGTACATAAAATTCCTCAGATAATTAGCCTCTTAAAGGAATGAGTTAGATGTTCTAATTAATAAGATGACAAAAAGATGTGACTGAAGGGCTCTCCTATTCATGTTGATTGAAACAACTAGTGTCTGCTATATACAACACACAATTGCCTCAATCAAAAGAGAATTATCTGAACCTGTCAATGCTTGTAAAGCTGGAAAGTGCCATTGCAATGACTCTTTCTACTACTGTTCTATATTTGTCAGATAATATACTAATGAAGAAAATGTAACACCATCATTTTCCTTCTCAGGACTGGTTGACCAAGGAAAAGCACCCCAAGAACTATGTCTGAAAAAGGTTGCTATCTTCCCCTAGAACGAAGCAGCCTTCTGACCATTTGTTTGACTCCCTCAATTATGTATTGTTCTTTCATGATACAGTTTGTGGAAGTCCTTTTATCACCTTTATTGACTCTACTTTCTGAAAAGAAATCTTTCTGTTCTCTTTCACATGAGCCAGCCAATTTCCTGGATGTGAGTTTGGTGTAAATTAGTCTGATTTGCTTTGAACCAATAAAGCAATACTACAAATAATTCTAAGCACATGGTTGCTTCACCTCTGATTTGGGGCTGTAGAAGAGCCCACCATGGGGGATGGATATGTAACATTTGGAAACTACCTATCTTGTGCTTTTCTAGATTACAGGTAGTCCTCAATTTACAACCAGTTGTTTAGTGACCATTCGAGTTGTTGCTTTTTTTTACTTATGACTACTGCAGCATCCTCATGGTCATGTGATCAAAATTTGGATGCTTGGCAACTGGCATACATTTATTATGGCTGCAATGTCCCAGTGTCATGTGATCACCTTTTACATCCTTTTGGGAAACCAGATTAACTTAACAATTGCATTCCTAAATAACCACAGTGATTCACTTAACAACTGTCTTGCTTAGCAATGGAAATTTGGACTCAATTGTGATTTTAAATCAAGGATTGCCTATACACGTTCAGCTCAATGCATCCATGCTTGCCTTATCAAAGATAGGCAGAAAAAATTAGGATCCTCTTATGTTCTAGAAAATGGAAGGAAAGCTCTGTTTTCTGTCTATTTGTATTCTTTCCTACCATCACCTTCTTAAATGAGCCTTTAGACCAGGGGTGTCAAACTCATTGTCACAACGGTGTCATGTGACATATGATGTGGGCATGGCCAGCTTCTGACACATCCAACCCAAGGGGTGGGAGTTTGACAATCCTGCTGATTGGTTATTGGACGACATGGAATGGCATGAGTAGGAAATCAACTTAATGTTTAATGATTATGAATATTAAACTATTATTTGGCAAAGATTGAGCAAATGGGCAGAGAATGGAGCCTTACAAACATTAATTGTTGATGCACTCCAAATGGTTTTCAAGCTTGCTTCCAAAGTGCAAGTGAAAACAGTGGTTTCTGCATACATGTGGCATGTCGTTTTTGTAATTTTCTACTCATGAAATAGGAATAATACTATATCTAATTTAAATCATATGCTAAATTATTTATATAACAGGATCTGATGAGGGATCTTTAAGATAAAATACTTTCTTCTCATAATGGTGATATTAAAAAGAGATAAGGAAGGAAAATAGCAGAAATATATATTTTTTTTTAAGGAAACAAGTAAAGCAATAAAAGAAGCACGTTTGGGGAATGCTTCTTTCAAGATTACCAGAGTGGGAGAGAAAAAGAAACTGGATTACAATTATGTAGGAAGATGGAAGAGAGTTACTACCTATTGGTTTAGCTAAAATATGTTCTGTGCAGATACCAATATGAAATGTAACCCATAAAAACCATGAAAATAATTATTTTTACTAGGCTGCAATGAAAGGAAATTGTTGACAAATAAAGAAGCAAAACTTGGATCAAGTAGTTAAATAATGGAAAGAGGTTAACAAAAAACTAAATATCTAAGGATCTTTATCAAAAGTAGAAAAGGCAGAGCTAAAGAAAATGTGACTTTCAACTAAGTCAGTTCTGTTTTCTGAAATTTAACGATATGATAGATGAATAAAAATGAACACATAAAAGCAGAGGAAAATATTATTGAACAACACACTTACCATGTTTCTCATCTCCTTCAAGCTCTACTGTTGCCTCCTAAATTAGATAAACAGAAAGGTTTCTGAATTGCAGAAAGGTTATGATTGTGATCAACAGATTGCAGTATTTTAATGCTTGATACTTCAGAAGGAGTAATACTTGGAACTCTCTCTCTTTCTCTTATTCTAAGAAAATAATAAACATCATCATATTCTAACAAGATTTGAAGACATTATTCATGTTTTAGGCTCCTAAAAGGTATCCAAATTATTACAGTTTCAATGAGTTCATTCAGCAGATAAAATCCAAAATTATGTAATTGGAGAAAATAATTTTCCCTATCGTCATTGTAAACCTTTTATAGTAGATTTTAAGAATGTGCAGGAAATTGCTTCAACTTCTGTTCCATAAGTAACAATTTCTTTCATATGTGCATATACTGATTATGTATATTCTTTTCATTTTTTCATACATAATTTTCTGTGATATTTATACACCAACAAGTACACCAATACAAACCAAATAGCAGAAACTAAGGAAATAATAATACTTATATAATTTGGTAATAAATTAAGTCAATAACAATACCCAAATAGATAATTTTTTGGAAGTGGTAGGCTTTAGCAAGGATATCAGGTAGTGAGGATATTAGGCATTCTGTACAGCAAAAATAGAGGAAGCTTTGTATGTAGCTGTCCCTCACATCACTGTGGAGAGCAGCATGCAGGAAAAAAAATCTTCCAAGATGATTGTAACAACTGGCATCTTAACATACACTGTGTGCACAATTATTAGGCAACTTGTATTTTTGAGGATTAATTCTATTATTAAACAACTACAGTGCTAGTCGATCAATCCAAAATGTTACTAAACTCCAAATCTGAATATTTAAGGAAATAAAAGAAAGGTTTTGGCTTTCTTAAGGGAATATCTATGTGTGCACAATTATTGGGCAACTATAAGATCATGTGAAGTGTTAATACCACTTTATAATACCTTGGTAAGGCCACACTTGGAACATTGCATCCAGTTTTGGTCGCCAGGATGTAAAAAAGATGTGGAGACTCTAGAAAGAGTGCAGAGAAGAGCAACAAAGATGATTAGGGGACTGGAGGCCAAAATATATGAAGAACGGTTGCTGGAACTCAGTATGTCTCGTTTGATGAAAAGAAGGACTAGGGATGACATGATAGCAGTGTTCCAATATCTCAGGAGTTGCCACAAAGAAGAGGGAGTCAAGCTATTCTCCAAGGCACCTGAGGGTAGGACGAGAAGCAATGGGTGGAAACTAATCAAGGAGAGAAGAATCTAGAACTAAGGAGAAATTTCCTGACAGTTAGAACAATTAATCCGTGGAACAACTTGCCTCCAGAAGTTGTGAATGCTCCCACTGGAAATTTTTAGGAAGAGACTGGATAACCATTTGTCTGAAGTGGTGTAGGGTTTCCTGCCTAAGCAGGGGGGTTGGATCTCCAAGATCCCTTCCAACTCTGTTATTAATGTGCAGAATTATTATGCAACTAAATGAAAAATGAAAATTGTCCATCTCACTCATTTATTTTCAGCTGTTAAAGCAAGAATAAGAAACAACTAAAAATTTACAAATAAACATTTCTGGCTTTTTAAAAAAAAATCACTGACCACTGTAGCCACTATTCTCTTCAATAACAATCATAAGCCTTCCATTCAAGGAATCCGTCATTCCTGATTTGTGGACAATCAACTTTTTGTGCAGCAGCAACCACAGCCTTCCAGACACTGTTCAGAGAGTTGTACTGTTTTTCTTCACCACACATCTTTCTTTTAAGAAGGGCCTACAAGTTCTCCATAGGGTTTAGGTCAGGTAAGGAAGGGGGTCATGTCATTATTCTTTCATCCTTAAAGACTTTATTGGCTAGCCACGCAGTGGAGTACTTCAATGGATGCGGTGGAGCACCCTGCATAAAAATCATGGTCTTCTTGAAATATGCAGATTTTTTCTTGTACCACTTGAATAAAGTGTCTTCTAAAATGTGGCAGCAAGTTTGGGAGTTGATTTTGAGTTTATCTTCAACCTGAAATGGTCCAACTAATTCATCTTTAATAATACCAGCCCATACAAATACTTCACCTGGCTGGCATCTGAGTCAAAGTGAAGCTCTGTACCCATTACTGATTCAGCCACAGCCTATCTATCTGATCCACCAAGAGTCACTCTCATCTCATAAGTCTATAAAATTTTGAAAACATCTGTTTTCAGATATGTCTTTGTCTAATTTAGTCATTTCAACTGATGTGTCTTGTTCAATGGTGGTTGGGTATCAGACTGTCTTACCTTGCCCATGTCTCAACACTGAACACCTTGTACTTCTGGGCACACCAGGTAAGTTGCAATTTTGGAATATGACAGCACTGGAGGATAATGGGTTCCTGGTAGCATCAGATTTGATTCTTTTCAAATCTTTGGCAGTCTTTTTTCTCAACGTGTTTCTTGCAACCTTGTTGACTATTTGCAACAAAATGTTTGATAGTTCTATGATCACACCCCTATACCTTAGCAATTTCAAGAGTGCTGCATCCCTCTGAAAAAGTTTGTAGAATTTTTGAGGGTCAATTAAATCTCTTTTCTGGCCCATTTTGCCTGAGGAAAAGAACTTGCCTAATAATTATGCACACCTTGATACAGGGTGTTTATCTCTTTAGGTCACACCTAATTATACAAATGCACATCACCTGATAAACGTTCACATTTATGCAGCTTGGAGGTGGAAATATGCATTAAAATGATGATACGGTCAAAATACTTGTCTAATAAGTGCATACACCGTGTACGAAAAAGGAATTTCTCCAGATAATGATTTTTAAAATTTTTGTTAGTAATCATACTCACACCTGATGATCATCTCATTGATGAAATATTGATGACTTTATTTTCCCCTTCCAATAAAGTGATAATTCTAGACATTCGTATACTTTTGTCACCTACAAACCACATTTTCCTCAATAAATAAATGAACAAGTATAATGTTTTGACTCATTTTTTGTTGGCTTCTCTTTATCTAGTTTTAGTACTTATGGGGAGAATAGATCATATTGACACAGAAATAAATACAGAACTGTCAGCAAGATCTTACATTGACTTCAAATATTCATCAAATTCTGAAGACAAACCAGCCTAATATTTTTCTTATATTTGTCAAGAAAAGGTGAACATTTTTACTTACATTGATCACAGGAGGAAGTATATGACCAGTTTTGTCCTATTTAGAACTCTTCAAATATAACATAGACGGATCAGGTTCAAACCTATTAGCGCGTTAATAGGTTCCCTTGTACTTGGGGATATGACATAATGTAACATCCACGTTTTTCTGCTCTGAGTGCTAAAGATTATGTATGTATACCATTCTAAAGATGACTGCAAATCTTAGATTAACTAAGATTGGAAAATGTCTCCATCTGTAGTCTAGTTTTGAACTTTCAACATCCAGACATAAAGTGGAAAGTAACCTACTGAAATAGCACAAAGAAAATGAGAGCAAAACAGTTAAGGCTAGGTCCCACTGGCCAACAGACGCAAAACGTATGCATAAAGGACACAGCGGACGAGCAAAATTTCGGGGGTGGCTCCATCCGTTGTCATCCGCTTCAAAAAGTGGCGAAAATTTGCATAAACAGAACAGAAAAGAACGGACATGGGTAGTATGTAGCGGGGATGTTAAACGGATGTTCATAGGAAGCCTAGCAGATGACAGTGGATGACACGTCCGAAGGGGTTCCGGGGGAGAATTTCGAAGCGGACGCATAGTGGATGAAGCGGATGCATCACGTACGCCTAAATGAAAGAAAGGGGATGCCGCGCGGATGTATATCAGATGCAAACGCATCCTTTCTATTTCTGTGCTACTAACGATGTGTAGACGTTCCATGTACCCTTTCTTTCCTCCCTCTTTCCATTTTCAGCTGCAGCGGATGTGAGTTGCGAGGATGCCCAGAGGATGCAGAGAGGATACAGCGGACGTTTAACGGATGATAAATGGACATAGAACGTTTGCTGCTCGTATGTCATGGATTTACATCGTACACGGTGGAAAGTTCATCCATTCACAAAGTTTTGTGTAGCTCAAAACTTCTTGCGCAGATGAAAATGCAGTGGATGGATCCTCGATGGATAGAGCGTATGAAACACGTATGCAATGAGTACACAACGGATGCATAGCGTTTTCCAACGGATGGTAAGCTTTTTTAACATTTTACATCCTCTTTGCATCCGTAAGTGCAGTGAGACAGGGCCTTTAACAACACATTAACAGTTTCATATTTAAATAAGAAAACACATAAACTAACCATTTTCAGTTCTGTTATTTCAGGTAGCTGCTGTTCTGCTTTCACTATAAACTGGTCATCCTCTTCTTCTTCTTTATCTATAATAACATTTGATACCATTTTGGCACTGCCATTTCTGTAAGAAAATAAAGACAGAGCAATAATTCAGATATTAAATTGTTATTTTTAAGGCAGAAAATAAACCTTTCTTCCAAATCAGGCTCCTTCTAAAAAGCTGTAAAATTCAAGGATACAATCTCCTAAAGTGGAAATTTGAGAGAAATTCAAAACATACTATTTTATTCTCAAAAAATATTTTCCTATTTTAAGAACATCTGGCAAAGTGTTGTAAAGGAAGATCTGTATCGATGAAGTAGCTGAGTCAAACTACATTTCTTTGCAGTAAAATCTGTAAACTTTTTCTATTATACTTCACTGTGCATGCGGGGAGTATGAATTGCGTCAGCTCCACGGATATAAAAGGATGCAGCATGCACGGAGTCAGCATTCAGGGGAAAGATGTGCTGCCACATACATCTTGCAGGAACACCATGGTTCGTCAGTCAGGCAAGAAGAGGAAGCCCGTGCCTGCTCGTTCAAGCCCTGGCAAGGTGAAGAAGGGCAGAACCAGCATCCCAACCCCTGGCACTGACTCTGAAGCTGCTGCTGCTGCTGCTGTGGTGGACCAGCCCCAAGCCCCTCAAGCCCCTCAAAGCCCTGCTGCTGAAGGTCCTGCTGCTCAAGCCCCTGAAGGCCCTGCTGCTCAAGCCCCTAAACAATCTCCAGAAGGCCCTGACGCTGAAGCCCCTGAAGGCCCTGCTGAAACCTCTGCCAGAGAGCGGAAGAGGCAAGGGAAGGAGAAGGGAGAGAGGAAACAGTACACCGTTTCTGAGGAGCATGAGGATGAGGTGCTGGAATGGCTGAGGGAGAACGAGTACCTCTGGAGAAAGGCCCACAGACTGTATCGGGACACCAAGAAGTAGCAGGCAGCTTGTAGAGAGAAGGCAGAGAGCCTGGGGTACACTGCAGAAGTACTCCTTGGATGGTGGAAGCACATGCACACCTGGTATGGCAAGCTACACCTCAAGAAATCTGGGCAGGCCACTGTCAAGCTCACTGACTAGGAGACGTAAGTCATGGCCAAGTGCAGTTTCCTAGAGGGTGAGATCCGCCACCGAGGAGCAGCCCCTCTGAGACCCCTCTCCCTCAGACCGCCCACAGATAGCCAGTTCTCTTCCAGCCAGGAGCCAGCTCCCCTGTCCAGGCAGGTATCTTCAGAGGGCCCCACAGCAGAGACCCTACCGACAGCTGCACTCCCCATGCCGGCAGAGTTGGAGGATCCCGTGGAGGATGATGCCATGCTGTCACAAATGGAGGAAGAAGCAGCAGCCGGCAGAGGCCAACCCACCCCCACCCCCAGCTCCAGCTCATGCAGGCAGAGAGGCAGACTGGAGGGCCAGGACCGCAGTGTGCTGTTGGAGATCAGGGACACAATAAAGACCAGCACAGAACTTCTCTCTCAGCTGGTCCACTTGGACAGAGCATCCTCGGGTTGGAACACCTTTATCACCTACATGAGCCAGACCCTGAGGGACCTGCCCGAGGCCCAGTACCAGGTGATGAAGCAGAAGATCATAGCACTTCTGCACAACCCTCAAGGCCCAGCTGAAGCTGCTCCTACCCAGTCCAGGTCTGCTCCTCCATCCCAGGTGATGTTACAGCCCTTCCATGGCTTTCAACAGCCCCTCACCTACCAAGGCTACGACTACCAGGACTTCCCACAGCAGAAGCAGAACTTCCCAGTCCAGGCCCAGGTTCATCGGATGCCACAGACGCCACTCCTCACCCAGCTGCAGACCAGACAGCCCCACTACACTCCTCCCAACCCTTCCTCCACCCCACAGCCAAGCCCGTCAATGGACAATCTGTCATCAGTATTGGGCCTGACATCTCAAGTCCTTGATGAAGGGCCTCTCAACCTCACGGGACTGAGTCAGCTCTCGGATAGCTTCCTGAACACACCACCATCTGTTGTACCCTCGGGGCCAAGCACCCCAATGGTGCCTCAGACCAGCACTCAAGCCACAGCCACCTCCACAGTCCCTGCCCACTTAAAAGCTGAGATCATGGACATGACTCAGAGTGACTGAGAAGTGTCAGAGACTGAGTTGTTTACTTGTTAAGTTTATCTTTGCTTAAGACACTTTACTTGGTTCATTTTGCTTATTTAATACAGTCATAAAGTTTACCTAAGAAAGTTAATAAAGTTTATCTTTGCTTAAGACACTTAGTTTACTTGGTTCATTTTTTTACTTGATAAAGTGTTGGTGAAAATTTTGAAAAAATGGTTAAGCCTTTGCATGCTTGTGGGATAGATAAGGATCGTTGTGGGATCGATAAACCTCCAGTGCAACCATAGTGGGACTGTATGGTCCACCATCCCAGCAATCCAGATGATTTTCTTTTTATAGAAAATATTGCTTGTCCGCTAGGTGTCCTTCTACATACTCTAGACATACTCCAGACACCCTAAATATACGAGATACATCCCAGATACAAACGTTTTGTCCATTTTTAATCCTTTATATATGAGATGCATACGCTTACATCCTTTCTATTTCCGTGCTACTAACGCTTTGTAGACGTTCCATGTACCTTTTGTTTCCTCCCTCTTTCCGTTTTCAGCTGCAGCGGATGTGAGTTGAGGGGATGGCCAGAGGATGCAGAGAGGATACAGCGGATGTTTCATGGATGATAACAGACATAGAACATTTGTTGCCCATATGTTGCGGATGTACATCGTACGCGGCACAAAGTTCATCCGTTCACAAAGTTTTGTGCAGCTCAAAACTTCTTGCGTGGATGAAATTGCAGTGGACGGATGCTCGACGGATAGAGCGTCTGCAACACGTATGCAGTGAGTACACAACGGATGCATAGTGTTTTCCAACAGATGGCAAGCTTTTTTTAATGTTTTACATCCTCTTTGCATCCGTAAGTGCAGTGGGACCGGGCCTAGATACTTCTAGGCACTGATTGTAGCTCAAGCTATCAGCTGTTAGTGGCTAAATGAAGCGCAAAACTGTACTAAAGTGAAAAAAGGTACAATCCCCCCAAAATTCAATGTGAACATCTTATTTATGCATGCCATAGAATAGGTTTGAATCACTGAATCTACTGTTATTACTCATTCTTATTTGGATAATATAATTCTACCAAATAATCAAAGAACAGAAAGGCAAACTACAACATATATTTTATTGAATTTGCCTGCAAATAGCATGTATTAAAAGTTTCAAACAATCAGGAAAAATGGTGAAATGGACAGTCTTTTTATTAAATTATTGGATAGTGATCACAATTGATAATGCAAACTGGATTGTGTTTTCTAATTGGATATATTATAGAATATTTTTTCTCATCCGTTCAATCATGTCCAATTCTCAGAGACTTCCTGGCAAGTCCCTGCAGTTTTGTTAGTAAAGTTTTTCAGAAATGGATTGCCATTGTCTCCTTCCTAGGGCTGAGAGAAAATGACTGGTCCAAGATCACCCAGTTGACTTTGTGCCCTAAGGAGGGACTAGAATTCAAAATAACCCAGTCTTTGGCCTGATGCTTTAATCCAGGGGTGTCAAACTCAAGGCCTGCGGGTCAGATTTGGCCCATGGCGTGCTTAGATCTGGCCCACGGGATCATCCTGGAAATAGTAGCCCATGGTGCCTCGGTCCAGCTCAGGCTGACTAGGCGCTGATCTACAACCTGGTGGTAGCTGGCAAAATGCTATAGGCTAACGCAGCCAAAAACGGAGCTCAGGAGAGGTGTGCACAGTCCTTGTGAGCTCCATTTTTGTTGGCAAAGTGCTGTAGCTTATTTTATTTTATTGCCATTGCACCTCTGTCAGCTTTGGAAGCCAGTTTGAAACCAGATGCTCCCATGCCGCCACATTTTGAGCCTGGGAAAGTGGGAGGGTAGAAGTTCTTGGGGTATATGTAGTTAGACAAACATTCTTTTTGTAGTTCAAGGTCATGCTATTGTGTGCATATATTAGGGGGAAGTCTTCATTTGGAATGGATGATGATTGGGGCATGTGATGTGATGATAGGTATAGGGGGTTTGATTTATAATTTTGATTATTGGAAGGAAGCCTGGAATTTTCAGATTCGGGATTCCTTCAGTTGTGCCAGTTACTATCCATATAAAAGAGAACTTCTGAGTAATGTCTGTCTTGGAGTTATTGGTTGGAGTGGAGAGTTCCAACCAATGCTGGAACTCTGACAACCTCATACAATGGAATTAAATACCATCTTCACTGTACATTATGGCTATGAAAATAAACACAAACACACATCCTTCACTTCTATACATTGAATTAAGAACCCCTGATATTGTATTAATATTGCACTATACAGTTCAATAGAGTTACTGCCCTGGAATAGAAACTGTTTTAAAGCCTATTTGTTCTTGTTTTTATTATCCAGATGGAGATAGTTTTAAAAAAAAGGTTCCCAGGATGAGATGAATCTTTGAGAATGTTTTGAACTTTCTTAAGACAGTGGAAGCTATAAAGCTCTTCCAAAGAGGGGAGAGGACAACCAATGATCTTCTGTGCAATGACGTTAACTATCTGGAGTGCTGTCCTATCTGCCATTGTTTAATTGGCAAACCATACACAGGTGCAGTAAGTTAAGATATTCTCTATAGTGCAGCGGTAGAAGGTCACCAACAGTTTTTCATTCAGCTGTTGTTTTCTGAGAAGTCTCAGACAGTATAATCTCTGCTGGGCCCTGTATGAGGCCATTGCAGCTGAAAACAGAGCTGGTAGAGTGCTAGCAAAACAACTATGAGCAACAGTGGCATTTGATCACAAGGCAAGTTGGCATTGAGAAATGTTTCCCCTTTTGCATTTGAGCATCCAAGAAGGGATAACAAAGGAGAAAGAGCAAGAAGAAAGGCAAAGAAAAAGAAGGAAATATGGGGGGAAGGAAGGAAGATTATAATGAGAGGGAGGGTGGGTCTGAGGGAAGTCTTGCCTTAGCATTTGGCCACCAGCAGCCCTGCTGCCATTTTGCCATTCCCTTTTCTTCTTCTGACCTCTCCTGGTGGTCTCCCATCCTGTTGCTGAGGATGCTTTGGTTACAAAGATGGGTCTCCTCACACAGGAGACCCAGCTTTGTAACCAAAGCATCCTCAGCAATAGAGGATAGAGAGGGAGTGGGCCTCCCCCTGACCCACACACTTTGCCTCCCACACACACCATGAGCAACTTGGCCAGGAGTGTGAGGACAGCAGCAGCAGCCTCAAGGAAGTGGTAAACACAGCCGGGCATCCCCTTGGGGAAGTGGGACTGGGTTGGCCTGGCCTATCAGGTCCTGGGGCCCTGGAAGCTCGAGGACTGAGCTGGGCGCTTGTCCTCCATTGCTTAGGGCTCTGCCTTGCCCTCCACTGCCGAGGGCTCTGGACAGCCCGGGCCACTGTCCAGAGTTCTCCGCATTGCCTGATAGGGACGGTGAGGCTCCTCTGGAGGACAAGAGTTTGGCTTCTCCCTGGTCTCGCCTTCTGGAGACAGTGGATCTGCTGGGGCCACCATAGGCACCCTGTTAGGGATAACATTGTTCACCCTAACTGTTTTAGGTGAAATACTAACTATGAATCATAGTTAATGTATGCAGCTTTAAATGTAAAATGGCAATTGTGGGTGTGGTTATGAAAACCACATAAAAGTAGCAAGGCTACAGCTTGCTCTCTCTCTCTCTGGCTTTGATGATCCCTGATTACTGCTTGGAAGCAAGACTGCATTGCTCGAACGGGAGAGACAACAATAGACTGATTTATGAGAACTGACAATAGGATATTCTACATGGACTTTGCTAACTGAATATCCCTGAATGGACTGACTACATGGTAAATGAATATTGGACTGTTTTTGACTATGCTATAAACTTATACTGGAATAAAACATATTCTTGATAGCACAAGCGTATCTGTTATTTTTACTGTATGTTAATAAACATACAAGCTTAGCTCACTCATTTATCTGTGTGCCTATCTGACTAACGCTGCACATTCTGTTTAGCTTGCCTACCTAACCCTGGTTGGGGAACCCAGGCTTAACACACCCTCAACACAAATGATGTTGAGCTGGCCATGCCAACCCCATCCATACCCACCTGCCCTCCCAAATTCAAACAAAACCCTGATGCAGCCCTCAATAAATAGAGGTTGACACCCCTGCCTTAATCACTACACCAAACTGGCTCTCATAGAATATTTAAGTGTATCAGTAATATTAAGATTTTTTTCATTATTCATATTTTGTTCCTACCTTTCTGGAATTAAAATCTCTGTACTCTGTTGTTGTTTTATACGGGGTGGAGCTGGTCGTGCACTGCTGGGTCGTGGTAGCCTTCTGTTAAAGTAGGGAAGAAATTGTTTTGATAGTAAGCAATTACTATCTACTGTTATTGCCATTATTACTATATAATTACAAATTAATTTCAAACATCCTCAGCATATATCTTTAAGGCCCTGTCACACTGCCCAACGGATGCAAAACGGACACAACGGACGAGAAAAATGTTCCATCCATTGTTATCCGCTCTCAGAAGGGGCAAAAATTTGCATAACCGGAGCGGATAACACAGACACGGGGAGGACGCAGAGCGGATGGAAAGTGGATGCGGAACGGAAGCCCAGCGGATGGGAGCGGATGGCACATCCGCTAGGCTTCCGGGGGACCTCAGCAAAGCGGACATGGAACGGATACAGCGGATGCAGAGTGGATGCACAGCGGAAGCCTAGCGGATGCCGAGCGTTAATTGCACATGCAGGGAGGATGCATTGCGTCAGCTCCGCGGATATAACGGAAGCAGCTCGGAGGCAGGTCGCCATTCAGAGGAAAGACCTGCTTCCAGCCACATCGACTGCCTTGCCTGTCCTGCCTGCATGTCTGCCTGCAAGCCTTGTTGCCAGCCTTGCTGTCTGCCTGCCTGCCAGCCTTGGTTCATGTCTGCCTGTGAGCCTTGGTGCCTGCCTCCCTGCCAGCCTTCCTGCCAGCCATGGTGCCTGCCTTCCTGCCAGCCTTGGTGCATGCCTGCCTGCCAGCCTTGGTGCCTGCCTGCCTGCCAGCCTTCCTGCAAGCCTTGGTGCCTGCCTCCCTGCCAGCCTCCCTGCCAGCCAGCAACCCCACAACCTTGCTGAAGCACAGCAAGCCTCAGCCATCTGCTGCCAGCCCTTGCAAGAGGGACAGGGCTACCATCCTGCCCCCTGGCCCTCACTCTGGTTCTGCTGGGGCTTCTGCAGCACGGGCTCGCTCTTCTGGGGCTGGGGCTTCTGCTGCTTCTGCTTTTGGAGGAACTGATGACAAGCACTCCAGCACCAGCCACCTCCACAGCACCTGGACCCTTCACCCATGAGACTGAGTGACCAAGAGGAGTGCCAGAGACTCATTTTTGTTTTATAGCTTCTTGTTAGTAAAGTCTATTTTTGATTCATACACTTGCTTCGTTTCTTTTTTTTAATAAAGTCTTGGTGGAAACTTTTAGAAATGGTTTAAGCCTTTGCATGCTTGTGGGATGGGTTAAGATAGCAGTGGGATGGGCAGGGATACCTTTGGGATGGGTAATAGCTGTGGGATAGATAAACCTCCAGTGCAAGCATAGTGGGACTGTATGGTCCACCCTCCCAGGTGCCACACCTTTGGCCCTTTATTATCAATAACAATGTAAGCATTGATCCACACATTTGAACATAAGCACAACTCTTTATTACATGCCCTGTTCATTGTAGGCCCACCCAACATACATGGCCCAATCTCATCAGTGTGATGAGACAGGCTGAAGGAAGCATCCATTAAGCATCTATCATCCTGTCTTGCCACTCCACTGCTCCAGCTGGGGAGTTGTACCAGTGTTTCAGGAGGTTGTGCTGCTTCTTCCCTTCACGTGAGGCTCTGTTGGGGCCTTCGCACATCCACAGTATCTATCAGGTTTCGCCCTTGCCTCCATTCCCCAGGCTCCATGTCCCCATTGCCTTGTTGGAGGTCCATGAGCCTGTTCTGCAAGACTGGGTAGCGGGTGCGCATGAGATTGTGCAGGATGCAGCAAGCTTCCATGATCCTCCTCACGGTCTCTGGGCGATGCTGCATGGTGGTGAGAAGTACCTGGAACCTGTTGGCCAGGATGCCAAAGGCGTTCTCCACCACCCGCCTTGCCCTGGACAGCCTGTAGTTGAAGATCCTCTCTTCACGGGTGAGGTATTTGGAGGTGTAGGGCTTCATGAGGTAGGTTGTGAGGGAGAAGGCGTCATCCCCCACGATGAAGTAGGGCACATCTTGCATGTTGTTGGGCAGGGGTTCTGGATCTGGGAAGCCCACGATGAGGTTGCGTTCCAGCTCCCCCTTGAGGTGACTGGCGTTGTATACCTGGGCATCTGAAGATGAGCCGTTGCCTGAAGAATCGATGTACATGAACTTGTAGTCAGCATCGACCATGGCGAAGAGGATGATGCTGAAGAAGCCCTTGTAATTGAAATAAGTGGATCCCGACTTGGCTGGAGCTTTGCAGGCCACGTGCTTGCCATCTATGGCTCCAATGGTGTGGGGGCAGTTCCACTTCTGATACCACTGCTCTGCAACTTTCTTCCATCCTTCTTCAGTGGAGGGGCTCTGGAGGAGCTCCTCCTTTTATTCTTCGATGATGACCTGCACCACTTCTCTGACCACAATGCTGATGGTGTTGTGTGGCACCCTCCAGCCGTACTGCATGCTGCTGTAGGTGGTCCCTGAGGCCAGGTGGCGCAGAGTGAGTGCCACCTTGAGCCCAGGGTCCAGGCTGGGCCGGAAGTTGGTGTTTGCCTTGGTCAACCTGGGTGTCAGCCGCTGCACAACTTCGTCAAACATGGCTGGAGGCATCCTCATGAAGTTCTGGAATGCCCGAGTGTCTTCGTTCCTGAGCTCCACCATCAGCTTGTTGTACAGTCCGTCCTCTGCTCTTCTGGTGAACCATCTTCGTACCCAGACACTTCTTGGCCGCCCCTTTTTCTTCCCGTAGTAGAGTTCACAGAGCCTGTAGATGGCTTCGCACTGTTGCAGAAGGATGGTGGCTGCTAGAAGGACTGGGTTACGATCCATGGTGGACATGACTGGATGCTGTGGAAGAGGAAGAGGAAGAGTCAGATGAAGGCTGCAGAGGTCTGCAGTAGGGCTGCTGGTCTGAAAGTGAGATCCAGATGTGTTGCTCCCCCTTTTTATAGGCAGTATAGGTGTCCCTTTGCATCCTCTAGGCATCCTCTAGGCATCCTGTAGACATCCTTAATATCCGAGATAGGTCCCCTCTGCGGACGTTTTTTCCATTTTACATGCTTTGTTTCCGTGCTGCATCCGCTAGGCATCCGTTCTGCATCCGTTCCGCGTCCGTTCCGCTTCCTCCCTGCATCCATGCGGATGCAAGTTGCGTGGATGCGCAGCGGATGCCTAGGGGATATAGCGGATGCGTAACGGATGCGTAGTGGATGCAGAACAAATTGGATACATTTTCCACGCAAAAGTTTTGAGCAGCTCAAAACTTTCTGAGCGGATGAAACGTCAACAAACGGATGCTGGACGGATAGAGAGGAAGCAAAACGGAGGCAGTGAGTACATCGCATTTTCCAACGGATGGCATACTTTTTTGTCCATTTTACATCCTCTTTGCATCCGTTGGTGCAGTGTGACAGGGGCTTAAATTTTAGATATAAATGCATCTTTGAGAATTAAGTACGTATTAATGTATCTGAATTAAATATCTTTCAGTTGTAATATATCCAAACAAGTTTAGATTTTGAATCACAGACCATAAATTACAATCTTAAATTCTAAAAATAAATTCTGGCAATACAGGTGTTTTCATGTGTTACCCTTGATCTAAACAGGTATACAACTCTTTATAGACCTGGTTTATGGACAACAAAGATCTGACAGTTACAGCAGAGGTGGAACAGCCAAGGCCAGTGGCATCCAAACTGGCTCCCTAGATTCCTGAGAGTGCAATGTCAAATGACAAAATTTCAGTTTGGTTGTTCTTAAAAACAGGAGGGAGGAATTAGAAGTCATCACAAACTGAAACTATTTTATAGTCTTCTAATCCCACTTTATATCCCTTTTCTCACAACTTAGGTGATAATGTTTGACTGCATTTAGAAACAAAATGGCTGAATTCAAATGACAAAATGATTTCATTTAAACGAAGCAGGTTGCGAATATTTAATTCCTTCAAAATCTTCTTGAAAACTCCCAAGGATCTCAAAATAATAAAAAAAAAGTATTGGCAAATATGTAGTAGATACTGCCAAATGCTGAACCAGTTGAACATAGGAAAAATCTTTCTCCATTGTTTTAAACAGAAAATTTACATTTCTGTTTCTGTGAATATAGGTATTCTTTCCAAGAGGTACTGTTATTTTGGGAAACTATTTTTTTCAAGTAACAGAGCATCCAGAGTGTAAGTAAGAATTACTTTTCTATCCTGTATGAGTAATATATAAACACGTATGCAGTTAATATTCTTACTAATATTTGATATAATCAGATAATTCAGGTATAATTATGAGACACCATGCCATTGAACAATTGGAACATGCCAATGCTCTCCCGGTGAGATTGAGCATGGCAATGGCAAACAGTGGCAGCAGAGACTGGGTGGCTGGGCAATGCCTTAGTGTGGACTGCAGGGCACAAAGACCAGAATCAGCGAGTGCAGTGCAGTAGTACTGGCAGTAGGGATCTGAGCCTGAGTAGTAGAAGCAATTAACCAGTGGACACATTGACTTAGTGGGGCCAGGGAAACAACTTTGAAAACCAAAAAAGGATGTGCAACATGAAGCCAAACCCAATGTCTAGTGACCTTCATGAAAGCAATGTAGTCACCTAAGGGATAGTGGCCACAAGAATTGGGGTTACAATGGATCTTGAAGATCAGTGACCTTAACTATATTAGTTTTGGATGGCCTGGCAGTCCCCCAGACAGACCTGCTCCACCACTTGGGATTCTCCTGGATTCACGACTCCTAGTCAAAGAGCAGGTGGCAATCATGGCTAGGAAAGTCTTTGCATATATTTGTGCTGGGTGTCAGTTGTAGCCTTTCATGGATCAGGAGTCTCTGAGCTCAGTCATTCAAGCCCTGATCATCTCATGTTTGAACTACTGCAATGTGCACTACTTGGGGCTACTCTTGAAGAGCATTTGGAAGCTTCAATTGGTGCAGAATGCAGTAGCATGGGTAATTCTTGACGTTCTTAGGGTGGCCCATGTCGCACCACTACTCCACAAGTTGTATTGGTTGCCAGTTTGCTTCCGGATGCAATTAAAGATGCTGGTTATTACCTTTAAAATCCTGTCTGACATGGGTCTAGGTTATTTGAGGATTCATCTTATGTTGGCACTGAGCCGTCATCTCAGAGTGAGAGGGACAATTTGGCCCCCCAGTCAATAAATTCCAGCTGGCAGGGTCCCAGAAAAGGCCTTCTCTACCATGGCTCCTGCCTTTTGGAACATCTTACACCCTAAGGTGAGATTGGCTCCCATTCTTCTGGTCTTCCTTAAGGGTCCAAAGACCTGGCTGTGCCAGATGGCTTGGGATCCCAATGGAGGACCATTGCACTGGAGACAGTGCATGAATTAAGAAGCAATCCCCCCGCAGCATAACCAGTTCCCTCCTTCCCCATCTTTTAACTATAATTTTTCTGTTATTGTAACTCAGTTTTTATCATTTTAGAAATATTTACCTCAGGGTTTTATACTGTTAATGCTGGAAGCCACCCACAGTCGTTTTGAAAGGACAAATTAATTTAATAAATAAATAAATAAATAAATAATGAACATGAAAAATTTGATATAAATAAAATTTAAGAATTTAACTCAGATATAATATTCGTTTCCTAAAGTAGCTTATACATTGGTGATAACCTTGTAAGTAATCATAAGAATCAAAAGTATTCCATTATCATGTTTTGAGTTCAAAACTCAACAGAACATAAGTGTTCTGAAAACAAAATGCTTGAAACATGTTTGATCTTATGTTTAATCAAAACATTAATGCTTTGAGAACTGAACTTTAGTTTTTTTTTAAAATAATCTCAAGCTAACCAGCAGAACACCAGTGATCAGTCATAACCCTGCTCCTATTGGATAAAAAGCAGCAATTTCAACAACAGTAGGCAAGGCAACAAAGCAACTACCTTTGCAGCATAAAGCAAGCAAGGTGGTCCAATGGTATTAGATAATTGGATAGGTGACAGCTTTGGGCAATTAGCATGGTGCACAGTGCTGGTTTCGGGCACTACTTTTGTAAATCATCTTCAAAAGTAAGTAGCAGTCTCAATACAAGCACATAAATCATCGAAGCAGGCAGAAAATATGTTTTATATTTCCGTTCCATGACAGGATAAGAGACAGGATTCCAGAATATCTGCCACTGCAGTTACCAGTACCTCCTGTGCTGGGAGACACAGGTAATAACGATAAATGTGAATGAGCATGGTTGAAAGCTAGCCATCAGAGCAACCAAAGTTCAAATATCATCACAAAAATATGAACAAGGTACTTAATTATATGCACATTTTCAGCATGAATTTATTATCTGCACGCTGTCTCTGACAGAGAAAGATGATGTTAGGCTGGATGGGGCCAGTACCAATATATCCAAGCACCAAGGCTGGTAGTCACCAGATCTTAAAAACGCCTTAAGATAGCTGGACATTTCCAAATGTTCAAATGCTTTGCACTTGATTGTGATAATTAAGCATCTTTAAGAAATATTGAAGTTTTAAATATTAGTTTAATAAGAATGTTTAGACTTTGTAATATATCTTGATTATCAGCATGAATTATGAGCTATTAATGATATTAATGAAAGAAAGAATCTATAGTCAGACCTTTGAGTGATCTGAGATGGAATTTCATTTGTGGATTCATTATTTTCAGACATCTTTTCTGTTGTACCAGTATTCAGAACATCTCCCTCTGTAGAATAAAAATGATTTTATTACATTATTTTGAGGAAATGCTTCAAATATTTCTTTGTCTTACTGAAATAGATTTATTAAATTAAATATTGTACAGAAATCAAGTCCATTGTGTAATATCTATTATAGATTACTTATAGACAAAATGTTTTTTAATTTGAATTACAATAAAACATATATAAATTTCTCAATACAAATTAAAATATCATAAAAGCTTGTTACCTGCATCACCGAATGATTCACCTGCAAAACAAACATATTATTTTTCAAACTAAGTAGGTCAAATAACTTATTTGTTGTACACAAAGCTGAGGACAGAGGATTCAAGTGTACATGAACAGACCTTCCCACCAATTCCAAGATGCCATATATCTTGATCATAAATCATAAAGCATAGCTTTTAAACTATCCAGACAGCAAATCACTTAGGTTGAAAAGTGTTGAAAGCAGTTTTAAAAATCCAATGAAAAATTATGGGGTAGATTCAGATTTAGGACAGAGTTCAGTGGAATGTTTCATAATTTTAAGAGCAATTTCCACTCAAGATATTGCAGTATTATAAAAAGTATGTTGAGAGGCAGAGTTGACTGTCACGGTGTTAGAGTGCACTTCCATAGGGCTCTATGGAAGTTTGCTGAATTCCTCCTGCTAGAGGGTCTTCTGGGACCTAAGCCACCCTGGAGGACACTCTGTAGATCACAAGGAGACTGCAAACTCCTTGTTTGATACGGAGGAAGCTCTCAATCTGGCAGGAAGAAAAAGACAGCCATTGCATGCCTGGCCAAGGCTAAGACAGCCCAACCGGAGAAGAATGAATAAAGTTTGAAGAACAGTGTGGCTGAATTGGGTGAAAATTTTTCAATTTCTATTAAGGAAGTTGCCCCCTTAATAATTGGCCTGGGTGACAATGGGACTACAAAAAAAATTGTTTATCTTCCACCCTCTAAGAAAGCGGTAAATAAGCACAGGAGCTGAATATAGATCTGGACAAGAAAAGTGAACTATTTGAAAGAAATAAGTTTAAAAAGGGAAAATTGGACTGGCTATCTTAATGACAATATTAATTGGATTTTACTGAACTAAAAACTTTTTTGAATGCAAAATTTGGACCCTGGAACCTGAAAAAGAAAATGTTTTGGCTTAAGTTAAGCTAAAGGAGAGGAATCGGAGCAAAATAGAGCAACAATGACATCTACTGGCTGGAAAAAATTCCGAGAGTGAAAGTAAATGAAAAGAAAGTGAAATTAATGTCTCACTTTGAGCAGTTTGTTGAAAGAACATTGCTACAAGACTCAGATAAACTGTCTGCACCTGGAAATTGTTTACAGAGAACTGCAGAGAAAGGGAGTGGAAACACTGTGACTCTTAAACACTGTAGCTCTCTGAATGTACATGGATTTTAAATAAATTGAAGCTGGAAAACAGCAGGATTTGTTTATAAAGCAAGTGGAATACTTTTTTCTTTTAGCTCTCCTATTTGGTGATTTACAAATCTGTTTGATACACTTTTGGGGTTTTGTGGGCTATTGTGAATTACAAAGTTATCAAGAAGGGAACCTTTTTGAAAAGAAGTCTGGACTATGGATATTTTGGCTTTGTGAATCATAATAGTTAAAAGCGTGAAGTGACCTGAAGACTGAAAACAAGAATTGAGGACAAGAAAGAAAACTTTGTGGTGGATTGTTTTAGGATGCATTCTTTGAATTGGGTATTGTGAAGTATTACTTTTATTTATTATTGATTGTTGATTGTTTCTGTTAAACATTTATTACTTAAAATATCCTATTATTTAAAATAATTGAAACAAGCAATACAAATTTAAGAAAAATAGAGAGAAAAAAATGCATCTGCATCAGCAGCAGCAGCAGCGACAACAACAGCAAGGGAGTCAATGCTCATTAGAAAGTATGCTGCAGCATAAAAAACTGAATACCTTCCAGACAGAAATGAAATCAATGTTTCAACTATGACAAGAAGTTGTAAGTAAGAATCATGACAACATGACAGAAAGAATGGAAAAGATGGAGCAAAAGATAGGGGATAAAATGGATAACATCCAGCAAATAATTACTAAAAATGAACAGTGGATTCAGAAAGTAGAAAAGAAAAGAAACCAAACAGATAAGGAAGTGGAAGAAATGGACTACAGATTGACTAAGGCAGATAAGGACCTTGAGCAATCCATAACTATGCTGGAGATGGATAGCGCAGAATATTTTTTGAGATTTCAGAATATTGAGGAGGAAAAAGGGGAAGGTCTTGCTGAAAAAATGGCAGAACTGCTGATAGATGCCCTGGAGGTAAGCAAGCAGGAAATCCTTGCTGGAATAGACGAAATATTTAGAATACACACAAGCTACGTGAAAAGGAACAAATTCCTCAGAGAAGTGCATTTGAGATTCTCAAAGAAGGTAAAAAGAGTGGAAATACTTCAAAGAGCAAGAGACGACCCATTGAAATACAAAGGGAGAGAAATAGTAGTCATGAAACAGATACCCAGAAGAGTAAGAGACATAAAGAAACAGTATAAATTCTTGACAAGACAATTAATTAAGCATGAAGTAAACTTCAAATGGCTGATACCCAGGGAATATTGGTGACCTGGATGGAAAAAAGCCATAGATTGGATACAATGATAAAACAGCAATTCTACTAGGAAGATATGGTATGGATGTCATCAAAATTGAAACCATATGTACAAGAGATAGAAACAGAACCCAATGTCTGAGCAGATCATAATCCAGTAAAAGTTGTATGGGAAAGACAAAACCAGAAAATTGAGATGACACTGAACAAGCAATACTGCTAGATAAGGAATTTACACAAAGTATGGGAAAAGAACTGGACTTTAAAAAAAAAGAGAACAGGAAAGAAGAGAATTCCTCACAAACTGTATAGGATACCACTAAAGTGTGTACCTGGGGATTAGTCATAACTTACATGGGGAAGAAAAAACAAAGAAAGAAACAAAATAAGGCAAGATTAGTGGTACAAGGTTTTTCACAGAGGAAAAACATGCACTATGATGAGGTATTTGTGCCTATGGTATGAAAGTAAAAAGCCTAACACTGTTTATAAATTGAACAAGGCCATTTATGGGTTGAAGCAGTCAGTCAGGAATTGGAATGTTTATTTAGATAAAGCATTGAAGAGTCTTGTGTTCAAGAGTAGCAAGGCTGATGGTTGCATATATACTGCAAGGTTACACGGTGGAGATTGTCAATTATTATCATTTCTGGATGATCTTTGTTTCATTGCAAAAGATGTGTCACAAGTAAAGGAATTTGCTAATCAGTCAGATAAGTTTGAATTTAAAAATTTGGGTGAAATACAAAATTATCTTGATGTAGAGATACAAAAAACTGAGAAAGGTGGTTATGTTCTCAGTCAAAGAAAGAAAATTGAACAGCTGATGAACAGATATAACAAAAAGGATTGTAATTCTGCTCCAACATAGATTTTCATAACAATTTGGGTAAGGACAAAAGCGAAGCCTGTGATCAGGAGATATATCAGTCAACAATAGGGAGCTTGTTATATCTGTCACAGTGGTCCACAACAGACATAGCTTGTGCAGTTGCTTTACTGCTGCACCGCACAATTGCACTGGATGAATGTAAAAAGGATTCTCAAGTATTTGAAGGGAACTGTGAATTTGGTCTTCAAACACAGGTCTCTGAAGAATTAAAGTTGAAATGTTATGTTGACAGTGATTATGCCAATGATGTAAAGACCAGAAAGTCCAATTCTGGGATTGTGGTATTAATTGGAGGGGCTTTAATTGGTTGAAAGCCCAGAAAACAAACAACTGTAGCCATTTCTACTGCGGAGGCAGAATTTATTGCTCTATCTGAACTTTGTTCAGAGGTAACTTGGTACCCACAGCTGTTGAAGGATTTAAATATAAAGGTAAATGAAGCTGTAACAGTGTTTGAAGATAATGCTGCTTGCATTAAAATGGCAACAGGTGACAGAATAAAAAATAGATGCAAGCATGTATAACTAAATATTGTAATGTAAGAGAAGCCATCAATTGTAAATTAATTAGCTTGCTTCACTGTTCTTCAGAGGACAATCTGGCAGATATGATGACCAAGCCATTGGATGGAGTGCACTATGGGAAGAATATAAAATTATTTGGTTTTATGTCTGTTCCAGTCATAAAGGGAGGAGTGTCAGTATATGAGAATTTATGAACTGGAATAGCTATGGCAACAAGTCAGCCAGTGGAAATGTTTTTGACTGAGACACAGGATTTATTGTGAGAGCCATTTGAGCTGGCTTTAATCTGGGCGTGACTTTGCTATGCTGTGTTCAGAGTTCGTTGGGTTTGTGAGTTGTGCCTTTCCTCTACCATGTTGCAAGAGCTGAAAGGGTATTGTTTGCATGTAAGTATTTTATATTTTTGTAGAACTTTATCTACGTTTTTCCTATATTATGAATCCTCCTCAATTCTTTGAACGTGTGCTGTGTGAATCTCAAATTATACTAAATCAGATCAGTCATGTGATTTACGACCATCAAGAATATGACCATAATGGGCAGGCTCTATTAGGATCATATATTGAGGACTACCTGTAAAGACTGTAACAGCCACTATGTAGGGCTTATAAGGAGAAGATTATGAACATCAATTAGCAAGCAGAAGACATGATGAAAATTCCTTAATTTCACAGTACATGGATAGATTAACCAACATTTCAACTGGAAAACTGTTAGTATCCGTAGACAAAGCTAAATCCAAAAAATTTTTCACAGGGTTATCTGTAGTCATTCAGCTTCCTTCCAACCCAGCAATCAAAGGCAGATTACAATACACAGAGTTTACAAACTCCAGCCGAGAAGGAGAGATCAGGACAAACAGAGCTTGGAAACTGCAGCTTGGAAGGAGAAATCCCATCCAAGGACTTTCAGGACTCAAGCTTGTTGCAGAGCCCAATTTATCTTTTGCTTTTTTCAGCTTCTGAGGCACCTGGCCCTGTAAGATCAGTTCCTTACAGAGCCAGTCTCATGGCAAACTCCTTCTATTTTGCAACACGTTCTATTATCTTAATACTGAGAGGATTTTTCAAGGAGCCTCCATTTTTTAAACTCCATAAACTGTTGAAATAAATAGAACCTCTTTAAAAAAATGAAGGCTCCTTGAGGAAAAAAGGCTCTATATCAGGGCTGTCAAACTGGTGGCCTGTGGACCAAATGCATCATACATAGACCATGCCCACCTCAGCTCCGTGAAGGAGAAAAACGTCACAAAATGTCACATGATGGCAACATTATGCTGCGAGTTTGACACCTGTGCTCTATAGTATCAGGAATAGAACCTCCTTCCTTATCAACTGTCTTCCCAGCTGTGGCTAATAAAAGTAATCAGGGCCCTTTCCTCCCCCATAAGCCACACAACCCATGTTGCTCTCTACTCTATTTCTCCCTGCGTGCCCTAGGATGAAAAGGGGGTGGCCTGGTTCTTCCTCTGAACTCCCTCTCTCTTGTTCTATCTCTCCCCTGCTCTGCCCAGTCAGACTTTCCCCTTCCCCAGCCTCCTCTACAGCCAGAGGAGCCACACTCCCATTCCCTGTCAGCTGTCCAGCTTCCTCTTCGGATTCAGACTCTGACACAGGCATGACACCCAGCAGGGAGTGGATGAACACTGCAGCATCCTGCAGTCCTTCTTAAGAATCAATTATTAACCATAAGCATAAGCGCTCCTCCACTTAGAGACAAACATCCTACTCTCTAATCAACAATTTGTTTCGAAAAAAACTATCCTGTAATCTGCAACTCTTACACTGCAAAAACACATGGATTATACAACTCGATCAGGGCAAAGCAATAGATGCAATTTACATAGACTTCTGTAAAGCCTTTGATTCAGTAGTACATGACAAAGTACTCCTAAAACTAAAATCTTATGGTATCTCTGGACACCTGCATAACTGGATAGAAGCATTCCTATCAAACAGACAGCAAATGGTCAAAATTGGGAGCGTCCTATCAAATTCTGTACCTGTCAACAGTAGTCTAATCAAAAAAAGCCCCAAGGACTCCACAGAGAAAAAGAGGGAGATAGGACAGAGATAGAAAGGGAGAAAAAGAAAATAAATGCGTATAAAATACAAATGAGTTGGTCTCTTAGAAGCTCTAACTATTCAGCCTCTAAATAGAACTAGTCAGGATCAGAACTGCCTTTTTATTCTGAAGAATCAAAAACATAACTGGCTCCAAAAGGAAGAGCCAACTTGAGGTAAAGAATACCTCTATGTCATTTAGAACATTTAAAAATTCTCAAGAAGTAATAAATCAAGGAGGTTTCTTTTAATTACCTTCAGTTGAAGTTTTGTTTCGCTGTCTTGGTCCTTTTGTTGCATGC
This sequence comes from Laticauda colubrina, assembly GCA_015471245.1. NCBI lineage: Eukaryota > Metazoa > Chordata > Lepidosauria > Squamata > Elapidae > Laticauda > Laticauda colubrina. Next base: position 23,798,226 of record BLBF01000025.1, read on the forward strand.
TGCTTCGATAATCTTGCAGAATTTTCATTCTTAAAAATGTACATAAAAGAAAGTAGTGTATGTATATTTGTCTAGGTCTGTGTGTGCGTGTGTACACACGGAGCATTCATGCATTTTAGCATATTATTTTTTTCCATTTTCTGAATGTGGAATATCATAGACACTCAGATTTTAAACAAGCAAGTTATAAGGTGAACTGAGTCTCTAGTATGGTACTCTTATTACAACTTGGATAAAATTGGAGGAAATTCAAACTGGGAAGTGTTTGAATTTTCTATAATCCAAGCAATCCAATCTCTATTTTCTATAATCCAAGCAAAGTTCAGAAGGCAGAAAAACAATATGATCATTCCAGCAAAGGAAAATGAAAAATATGTTTTGCTTAACCAACTGAGGATTGTTTTCCTTAATTGATAAATGACCAAGCATAATGTTTTAGTTTCATTTATTTAATTGAGTTCTCGTTTTCCACTTTTATGAAGTGTAGAGAACAGATCGCATTTTAGGTCAAATTTATGCAGAAATATTGCAACAGGGTTCACAAAATCCTTCTGAGATCTTCTGTTCTCTTTCATGCATGTTGCTATAATTGCTTGCTTTTGCAAAAGCCACAATTTATAGATTTGTATTCAAGAGATAAACTAGATATAGAAAAGGTAGGTTCCTATATACAAAACTATAAACCTCTAATTTTATGTTACAGGGATTTCTCATTTGGCAACTGCATAGTTTAGCAAGTATTTGCAGTTATACTGGCAATGAAAAAGTAACTTCACAACCAATCTTTGCCTTTTTAGCATTTTTTGACATACATGTTTCAAACTATAAGCCACACATGCTTATTGTTACTTGTCTGTGGAGGCTAACAATAACCTGTAAAATGAATATTTTCTGTCACTTACTTCTTTATCAAATTCAGTTTGATCTTTATTGATAGACTTTTCTGGTAGTTTTTTAGAAATATTCTCTTCAGATCCTGTGTGCTAAAGAAAGATATTTTTAATAAAATGTTTAGAATCATTAACAGACTTTTACAAGTAGTCCTCAATTCATTATGGCAGTTGGGACTGGAACTTCTGTTAAATAATGCAGTCATAAAATGTAAACAATAAGGCACAGCAAGGCTTGAGGAAGGGCACATAGAGATGTGAGGGGGTGAATGAGGGAGCCATGGCAAGGCTCAGGGAGGGTATGTGGGGGTACATGAAGTAGCCAATGGAGCTTCAGTGCAGAAGGGCAGGAGAAGGTGCACAGGAGACAGAGAGACTTGCCTCAGTGACTTGCAACCTTCCCTGCCACTGACTTTTTTGGGAAGCTGGCAGGAAAGGTTGCAGGTGGAAATCAACAGATCATGGGATGCTACAAATGTTTTGCAAGTACAAGCCAAGCTCCAAGATTGTGGTCTGATATCCAAGGGGGTGTATGGGTGGCCAGAACTCCAAGAACTGTGGTCATAACCACCGTTCATTTAGCACCACTGTAACTTTGAACAGTTGCTCAATGAACAATCATAAGGTAAAGATTACTTATATTATCTTTTTATAGTTTTCTTCTTTTTTTATATAATTCATGTTCATTTACAATCCACAGCAATAAGCAATACTACACATATATGCAATTCTGCTCTCTAAGTCTGAATCAACAAACACCATTATTAATGAACACAATGGATTTCAGATTCATATAAGTTAGTCCATGTATTAACCTAACAAATTCTTGATGGTCATAGAAATTTCACTGATACTCAGTGATTATATTTCATATAACAACTAAAATGGTTATTCAGTAATCTAAATGGATTTCTTCAAAGGTGTCACATGTTTGTTACAAATCAATACAGGCAATCCTCAACCTACCTCAACAATTATACCTCAACAAAAATACCTCAACAATCCTCAACTTACCTCAACAAATCCTCAACAATTAAGCTCCAAATTTATGTTGCTAAGTGAGAAATTTGTTAAGTGAGTTTTGCCCTACTTTATAACTTTTCTCACCATATTTGTTAAGTGAACCACTGTAGTTCTTAAATTAGTGCTTGTCAAAAGGTTGCAAAAGGGGATCACATGCATGACCCTGGGACATTGCAACCATAATAAATATGAGTTAGTTTTCAAGGATCTGATTGTACAACATGGAGATGCTGTAACAATCATAAATGTGAAAAATGGTTTTTCAGTGCTGTTGTCACTTTGAATGGTCACTAAATGAACTGTTGTAAGTTGAGACCTACCTATAATGTAAGACCATACCCAATTATATCACATTACTAGAACAAGATCTAACCAAATAAACCATTATTTTCACCTGAAACTATTTAAAAATTTCCCAGGGAAATCAATAAGAACTACTGGCTAACTTGATTGCATCAGTCTTAGAGTTAAGTACATTCAGAGCTTTCATTGTTTATTTGATGTACTAGACATCATAATATTGCTGTTTAAAAAGTAAAATACTAGTTATTCTAAGACTTTTATGATATTTTTTATTTACATCACATAAACAATATATTTAGAACTTTTGATCATAAGAAATGACCGAATCATGTATTTTATAAGAAAAAATGCTTAAAAAGAAATTACAGCTATTATATAACTGTTTTGTCTTTCAAAAGAATTGCTATAGAATTTGTTAAAATTAATGTTTAGAAATGCATTTGTATGCATTTGACTGCAGTTCATATATTGAATAGCTTAGTGATGTAAAATTTTTGAGTAATTATTTATTGAATTTTTACACGACCCATTTCACTTAAAGTGACTCTAAGATACAAGCATCTTTATATCAATTTGCTCAAAATGTCTGCTAATTTCAATTATCATTAATTGGTTACACGTTACCTTTTTGTCTGTTTTGTCTTTTCTTTCTTCTCGTGTTGTTTCTATATCTTTACCTTTTTCACGCCTTTTGTCTTTTTCTTTTCCCCTGTCTCGGACTTTCTCACAATCTTTATCCCTGTCTTTAGGTTTATCTTTTTCTCGTAATCTCTCTTTTTCTCTTCCTCCCTCATATTGTTTCCTTTCCTTGTCTCTTTCTTTATCATATTCTTCTTTTTCTCCTTCCCATTCTCCTTTTTCTTTGTCTCTAATTTTCTCTGGCTCTCTTTCTGGTTTGGACAATCTATTCTTGATTCTCTCTTTTTCATGTTTTTCATTTTCATGAACAGTTTTATCAAAATTATTGGGATGATTTTCATAATCTTTATGTTTTTCACTTTCTCTTTGTTTGCTTTCTTCCCCTTTCAATTCTTCTTTAACTTTTTGGTCCTGAATTGTGCTTTTGTCTTTTATTTCAGAGTCACTTCTTCCCTAAATAATAAAATACAAAATATTAAATTACATACAAAATATTTGAGCAATTCAAAATGTGAGCCGTCGCCCTTAAAACCCTTTATGGATTAGGATAGATTTGGGATTCACTATAGGTAGTTCTTGACCATAATTTCTGTAAATAAGTGATGTAATTGTAAAATGTGGTATCACATGACTGTATCGCTTCATCACAGCAATCCAAGTATTCTTGCTTGCTAGCATAATCTCAAGACTGCATGGGTTATTAATTGGGAAGAGGTGGGAGTCTCAGATAAGCAGGCCAGTGGGGGAAAGCCGCAGGTGAGAGTGGTGGAAAGGCAGCTACCATAGGGAGATGTTACAGAAAATGAACAACTTGGTGTGTGCTGCAACCAGGCAGTCTGGAATATGGACAGGTAGTTGAGAGCCACAGATAGGCATTATGGAACACAGGTGGGTAAATGGGTACTATAGGCAGGCATTAGAGTGCAGGCAGGTGTGCAGATAGGTACAGGTACTGCAGATGAGTATCATGAGCAGGAGCTGTGAAATGTGAACAGATGAGCAAATGCAATGGGTGCAAAAGCAGGTGAAAAAGTGAAGTGACTTTTTGTGAAATTCTGGCTGTTCTACCCAAATCTGCCCTACGGCCTTTCTATACAGAGGACCCATGGTGCCATCCCAGAAGTGGCTACAATTCTCTCATTCCAAGAAGTTTACTGGCTCCTTCTCTTTCTGAAAGGCAATCTTTGGAAAAGGTAAGCGGACTGAGTGGTAATGTGTGGGAAGTTTGTGGGATCCAACAGTGCAGGAAACAGAACATGGGGGTCCTCAGAGGCCCTGGAAGGCTCAAGCTAGGCTATATGTGAGCTGGGGGGGGGGCCTCCCAGGGATTCCCTCACCTGCAGGGATTCTAGGCTCTGCTTAACAATAATCAGGAGAGCAGGGATTGTGGTCGTTCAATGAGATGATCACACGAGTGCTTTGCTTAATGACAGCCACAACTTAAAGTTATAATTCTGGGCTTATCTATTGTTGTAAATCAGGGACCATCTTTATATTTCTTAGGTGTTTTGTTTTAACCTGAGTTTACTCAGTTATCACTTAGCTTCTTTTATGATTGGGCCAGCACAGAAACCCAGTAAACAAAGAAATAAAACAATTTCCCTGGGTTTTTTTAGTCAACATATAGAACCCTATATGTTTATTTTTTTTAATTACATAGAAACCTATAAGTTTATTTTTTAATACAACAGGTTACTCAAATTACCTCTTTATGAGATCTACATTCTTCTGTTTTAGATTCTCTGTTTTGAGATTTAGATGAAAGTGTCTTTTCTTTTACAGTTTTTTCTTCAGCAAGTACTTTCTGAACAGCTTCATCACTGGAAAGCTACATAAAAGAAATGCATATTAAACTAATAGAATACATGTAACTCCCTATGCTGGAACACAAACAAGCACCCCAAACCCTCGTTCTCTGGCCTCCCTACACCCACACACACCCAAGTCTCTTTGCCCAACCTCCTTGCTTTCACATTCACACACCCTATGCTCTCTTTCCTTAGTCTCTTTGCACACATATGCACAACTGCACTCTTTTTCTGGCCTCCCTATATATGCATGCATCACATGCCCTCCTTCCCTGACTGTCCACATCCTCTTTGCCCAATTTCCCATCGCTTGCTTGCACAGACATGTATCCCACATTATCTTTGCTCAGCATCCCTATGCTCCCACATTCCACACTCTTTCCCTGCATTCACATTTTCCTGACCTTTCTGAGCTTGCACCACATTGCAGCACCTCCTCCACAACTCATGTGTGGTCTGCACTGGGTCTTCCAGGAACTGCCCCACTACCCTGTGGCACCTCCACATTCTTTACCTGGGATCCTTTCACTTTCGAACCTGCACATCTGGAATTACAACAACCTGGACTGCCATTGCTATGATCACATGACATTATGCTTTATAACCATATAACCCAGTGACAGCAATTCTAGTCCCAACTGCAGTTACAACTCAATGTATACAAAATCTTGAACTATTAAAGCACCATATGACTAAAAAGCAAATATTCTCTCCTATCTTCAAAAAAAGCAAAAAAAATGTACATAAAGAAAATGTTATCTAAACACATTGCGGGAATGATTTTATCACTTTATAATGAGGTAAAATGTGTATGTCAGGCGGAGCTCCATTCAAAATCCAGGAAAGAAATACTTAGACTCTTTAAATTAGAGAAAAGATATATTTTACTGAAAGTGAAGTGGTAGCAACCAAAGAATTCTGAATCTGAGAAATTAGGCGCGCAATTCACATATACAAAGTGATGGAAATGTTCCCACCCCCAAAGTTCAGATGAAACTTCCAATTAGAAGTTGTGAATATGATCATGTGGGCATCTTCAGGTGATGATGAGGCCTCTGTCCGTTGACCTTGGCATACTTTGATAACGGGTTGCAGTTGCGCAGAGAAAAGAAAGCTAAGCGAGAAATAGAAACCTAACTCTATTGTATGCTCCCCCCCTCATTTACACAACAGAAGAATGTAACACCTCCAGCTTACTTCCCAGACTTATCCCTACCTCTCCTCCCCCCTCGTTTCTTATGACAGGTGAAAGATGCAAAGCGATAGTAGAAGATCTTGAAGGCTGACAGTGTAGCTGATTGTATGAATGCTGTAGACATAAAATATCCTGATTTCAGTTGGGCATTTGAAGAGGTACCGATGAGGCAAGCTAATTAGCAGCCTATGGATGGCGTGGAAAATGATATCCAATTTCTCACTGGATAATTTTTTTGAACAGGGCATTGCAGTTATCAATCCTAGATCCTCTAATTAATGTTTTTCTTAATACTTTCGATAAATCCATGAAGGGAATGTTTATCAGGTGTGTAGATTATAGAAAATTCAGCGGATAGTTAATACCTAGAACAAGGAGAAAAAAATAAAAACAATCCCACAAGAGAAACAAGCTAGAATTCCATACAGACAAAACATTTTCTTGATAAAATCAAATACATCAATATAAGATTGGGGATGGAAGTAGAATGCATACATTTGTGATAACATTTGTGGAAAAGATCTTGGAATAATCACTGACCACAAATTAGAAGAGAAATATGGCTGCAAAGAACGGTATCACGGTCTGCCCCTCCTCTCTGCTCAACAAAGCAGAACTCTTGAAACAATTAACATTTCAAAAGGAATCTTTCATTGAAAGGAAAGGGATTGCAAGACAAAAGAAGCAGGATCTGAGATTTCCTGCGCAATTCAGTTAGGATAAAGCAATTAGAAACCCCTCCCCTCAGTCCGATGTTGAATAAGCCAATCCACAGGTGTGAAGTTGTTTTGAAAATTGCAGGCTGAGAAGGTGATTAAGAAGCTGTTCCCAGACATCTCTTGCTGGAGGCTTTGGAATTGAGACAAAACAGATGGCCTTCCCTCCTTACCAAGAAGGTAAATCAAAATACAGGATACATAGACATCAGGAAAAAGACCAGATGCTTGATTAAAAGAGAAATAAATTTCAGATGGCTGATACCAGAAGGAATAATGGTCACCTAGCAAGAACAAAGGCATATAATAGATACAATTGAAAAAGAAGAACTATTTTATGATCAATACTTCAGAGAATATGTAGGAGGAAAGAGATGGAAGCAATAAAACAATAGAAGGAAATAGTAGAGAGAAGAGAGACAACAGAGAGAAGAAGAGAGGAGGAAAGAATGGCAGCATCTTGATAGGGATATATGGGATTTGACATGCTGCATCCCTAGGAATAGGAGAAATTCATCTGAAAAACATGCACAAGAGAAAACAGAGCAGTGAATATTGTGGATTAATCGGGCTACTGTAAATGAAACTTTCTTAGTAAGTTGGGGGCTCTAACATGCTTTTTAGCCACCCACTCATTCTGGGAAGGGGGCAGGTGTTTCTGAGCAACTAGGTATTGTGTGGTGCCATGGTGTGTGCGTGAATCCAGAATTTCCTTTATTTCAAAGTGTTGCTCACCCTCAATCATGATATGTGTAGGTGGGTTGTTTGCTGGTGGTCTTAGTGGGGAGTTAATTTGGGGTTTTAATAGACTGCAATGAAATACTAGATGGACTTGCCTGAGGGTTTTAGGGAGCAGTAGTTCAATGTTATCAAGTTGATGATTTGAATGATAGGAAAGGATCCTATGAACTTTGGTCCCAACCTAGAGGGCTGCAAGGATTGTAGGAATCTAGAGTATACAAATACTCTATCCCTTATTTTAAATGGTTTGGGTTCCACCCTCTTTTTATCACCTAGTGCTTTAAAAGCGGCTCTAGCATCACTTAGAACTTTTCTTACCACTGGCTAGGTGTTTTGTAATTGATATAGCCACTCCTTAAAGGAGGGAATGGTTGCTTCTTCTACTGGTAGTTCTGACAGTAGGTTAAACTCTTGGCCTATGGCAACTCTCCCCCATTTCCATCAATATGTGAACCTTGCAACCAGAGGTGGGAAAACATTGGATCTTGCTTATTCTAATATCAAGAATGCATTTAAAGCTATTCTCCATCCTCACCTTGGTTCTTCTGACCATCTCTGTGTTACTTATCCCAGCATATAAGCCTCTATTACTTAGAGAAAAACCTACCATGAATCAGTGATAATTTCGGTGGAGGGACAATAGAAACTTTACAAGATTGTTTTGAGTGCACGGATTGAGGCATGTTTAAAGAAGCTGCTACAGTTAACCAACATATTAATGTAAAGAAGTATGCCACAACTGTGTCTGCATACTGTATATTCAGAAGTGCACTGAGGATGTTGGTGTCCCTAAAAACATTGTGGTATGGGTTAAAAAACCACGGATGACACATGAGATTCACAAGATGTTGAAAGCACAGAATGTGGCTTTTAAGTCTAGCGATATGCTGGTGCTTGGAACAGCCAGTGCCAATTTGAAATGTGCCATTAAAACAGCAAAGCAAGTTCATTGTCAGAAAGTTCAGAACTTTTTTTAGGATCCTATGAACACCAGGTGTATGTGGCAAGGCATCCAGGACATTATAGCCTATAAGGAGGCTCCATCATGCTTTAAGGGCTACATGGACTTTTTAAATGAGCCACTCATTTTTATTTCCTCTTTTGCCCAGACTAGTTTGTGTAATACTTCTTCAAGGCAGGATGAGAAAAGGATACTTTATGTTGTATTGCCTTGTCATACACCTTGCTGTATGTTGATTTCCACTTTAAGATCATTAAGGCAAATTGTTGCCATTGTTTTTTCATATATTGATTGTAGTAAGTTTATGTAAGCAGCATCTTTGCCTTTGTTGAGCAATGCATAAATTATTGCTTGCTAAAATACTGAGTCAAACACCTTTTCATCATAAATGAAAGCCAAGCATAAAGGCATGGTATACTTGTGGCTTTCAATGACTTGCTGAGTAATTTGGAGGTGATCCATTGTGCTACAGCCACTTCTGAATCCTGCCTGCTCCTTGGCTGTGCATCATTTAACATTCTCAATATTCTTTTTGCTATGTGAAAACCTTGTAGATGACTGAAAGAAGGCTTATTAGGCAATACTTCTTTAAATCATCTTGGGCATATATTTTGGGACCCAAAAGAAAATAAAACCCAGTCTTATTTTCAGGGAACACGTGTGTGCATGCATCATTTGTGTTCATGTGCATGTATCAGTATGGGTATGTGTATACACACGCATGCACACACACACAGAGATACATATACACATATATATTTCTTTTGAGAGCGGGCATCAGAATTTTTAATGTGTGCCAGAGTGTTCACATAAAAAAATGACAATAAAGGTTATCTTATTATATTCTTGATTCTTCAGATAAAGTTCATATTCTATTGGTTGAATTATTTCCATGTTGCATTGTAGACAATTGATCTTACATGCTGGTGTACCTCTGTCAAATGGTGAATTTCAAAGAAAAAACATTGGATAAAGAAAGAGAAGCTCAATTTTCTCCTGCAACACTCATGTCAACTTTTCTCCTGAGTCCAATCTTTCCCCTGAAACTATCTCTCTTTCAGCTGGTCTTTGAAATTGTATTTAAAATCCAGTTAAGATAATATTTCACAAATTAATACTAACATCTTACCTTATTGAGACAGCATTTAGCAATTGCTTGGAGAAATTCATTTGTTTTTTCAGGTTCATATCCTGCAACAACACGTGCAGGTTTCACTGACAAATGTTCTCCTGTCACCATGATGACCACATCAATTGCTTTCTGAAGAAAGATGATTTTTGCATCTTTATCCTGAATAAAACAATATAGTGTTAAATAAAATATACAGTTTTCAATGTAAATTTTCATACTAATTTTTTTTATTTATAAATTTTAATTTATAAAATAGCATTTTGGTACAATTCTGACATTCTATTAAATGATACTTAATAGAATTGCATCTATAAAATATTTTATAAATTAAAAAATATATATCAGCGCATACATACCTTAACATTATCAGATTTCATCTCTGCTTCTGTATACAATCCTTTCATGAAACCAGTTGATCTAATTACCTTTAAAGCAAAAATTTAATGTTTTTATGGTACTAGCTCTCAAATGCATATACTTTTTGTACAACTTGACAATATAACATACAAAACAGTTGCATAACACTTAAAAGCATCTGAATCTTGAAACAAATAATTGTGCTGATTTTTGCAGACAAGTTTGATTATGATATTGTTTTTCTGAAATAATTCTTATTATTTTTCAGTTAAGTGCTACACAATGTAACTTTATTTAATGAGATCTTTTTAAACTATAAAAATAATTTGCTGAAAAAACTCCTCGTGGCTGAGCTATATGCAAAGCTGTCAAAATGCAAAATCCACAAGACCAGCCTGGACTACCTGGGCAACTGAATGTCAAACAAGGGGGTAGAAATGGATCCAGCTAAACTTAAAGCCGTCTTAGACTGGCAACTCCCTCGCACTCGAAAACAGCTCCAGAACATTTTGGGGTTCGATAACTTCTATAGGCAATTCATTCCCTCTTTCACTGAAATTGCCCTACTTATCACCAAGCTACTAAAAATGGGGGGGGGGGGAGCAATCACATCAAGCCAACCCCTAAACTGGACCTTACAATGCCAGCAAGCATTCAAAGTGTGAAGGCTCTATTTGCCAAGGAGCCAATCCTCAGGCACCCTGAACCAGAACAACCCTTTGTTGTCCAAGCCTACATGGTTGTTGCAGTGGTTCTCCTCCAGAAGACCAAATGGTAACTTACTTGCAATCATGCACATACACCTCCAAAAAGTTGGGCTGTGTGGGAGAAGGAAGCCTATGCGGTCCGATGGGACCTATTGAACTGGAAACACTTTCTTGAGAGCAGTCACATTCCGCTTGAAGTGTGAACTGACCATAAGAACCTAGAGGCACTCAAGAGCCCATGAAGCTTTCTCCAAAGCAGGTTTACTGGGCACAGTATTTCAAAAGTACATCCATGGAGGAGAAAAAACCCCTGGCAGATACTCTATCACAAGCCATAGTACGATAGTAAACGTGAGGAAGTGGTTCATGCCATGATTCCCCCCTCCCAGCCTGCCTCACAAGCCACAATCCGAGGGCAAGCTAGATAGATGGCAAGGAGCTACAAATGGAGGTGGAGTGACCCAAAAGCTAAGAGATGAGCTGCCAGCCAACCCTTGATACAATGACAACAGGGAGGATGGACTCACTTGGAAAGGCTCAAAATTGTACATGCCCACGAGCCTGTGACTCCAAGTACTTTGGCAGTCACGATTCCAAGCAGGCAGGACACTTTGGTTACTTAAAAACCCTGCATTCAGCCAGAAGGCAATTTTGGTGGCCGAAGATGAAAAAGGACATTGAGGACTATGTCAAGAGCTGTGCTACTTGTGCAGCAATGAAGGCCAGGAAAACCTCCAGGCCTACTTCAGCAGGTGGCAGGCCCATCCAGGCCCTGGGAGATTGCCATGCATTTCATTGTTGAGCTCCCTAAAAGTGGAGAGAATATGGTCATTTGGACTGTGACAGATTTATTCTCAAAACAAGCCCACTTCCCAGCTTCTCCTGGGCTCCCATCAGCAAATAAGCTGGTCAAGCTGTTTATAAAGCAGATTTATAGGTTGCATGGCATTCCCCACAGGATAATTTCCAACCGGGGGGTCCAATTCACCACTAAATTCTGGAGGAAGTTTGTTAGATCCATTGGGTCCTCACAGGAACTTAGCTCAGCTTTTCATCTTAATACCAATGGGGCCACAGAACATGCAAACACCATAGTGGAGCAGTACTTAAGGTGCTATATCAACTATCAGAAGACTAACTGGGCAGAGTTACTGCTATTTGCTGAGGTGGCATACAACAATGCAGTGTGTAGCAGCACTGGCCTGACCCCTTTCCAGGCCACCAGATCTATGCCAATATGTTATATCCAATAAAGCTACTATTTGAGGAATCAACCTGCCTCGGAGTTTTGCTTGCTGTGGCTCTATTATTTGGAACCCCTGATAACTACTTTCTCTAGGATTCTTATATTATATTTAGGATATAATTTGCATCCATGTTTAATAAAATTCTCCTTATATGTTGAAATTAGTGTTCTCCAGGAATATATGTGGGACAATACACTGATGGGCAATGGAAATTTCCATAGAATTGGGAAGATTTATAAATTTTATTGTTAGTATATAAAACTTCTGAATCCATGGCTAATATTGGAATACTAACTAGTTTAGAAACAGTTCTCTTCAATACATTAAAAGGGTTCTTATCCAGTAAAATGGGTTAATAAAATGTAGGTAATCCCTGACTTGAAACCAGGAGTGTGATTCTACCAGTTCGTACCTATTTGCGAGAACCAGTTGTTAATGTTCTAGGAGAATGTTCTAACAACCGGAGAACCGGTTGTTAGAACATATTACTGGCCTAATCCTGTAAGGCAGGCAGGAAGGAAATATTCTGGTGTTGCTTACAGAAACTGTCTCTCCGTTAACCCTTATTATATTCTTGGCAGGACTAGACTTCCTGTCTCTGAAACGTCTCTGGAGTTTTTTTCCCCTCCTTTGCTGGTACTTTCCTTGTATGGAGTGACCAAAGTTACAATGGCATTGAAAAAAAGTGATTTATGACCATTTTTCACACTTATGACTGTTGCAGCATCCCCACAGTCATGAAAGGCCAGGCAAGGAGATGCGTGCCTCGATGTGAGTGATGTTGAGTTGGCCACGCCCAGCCAATAACATGACCACCAAGCCATATCCACCGCCTAAGCCACGCCCACAGAACCAGTTGTTAAAAAATTTGAATCCTACCCCTGCTTGCAACCATTGACTTATGACTGTTTTTCACACTTACAACCGTTGTAGCATCCCCATAGCCACATGACCGAAATTTGCCCGCTTGGCAACTGGTATTGGTATTTGCCCACTTGGCAACTTGGTATTTGTGATGGTTGCAGCCAGAGCAAAGTCAGTGGGGAAGCCAGATTCATTAACAACCATGTTATTAACAACTTCAATGATTCACTCAACAACTGTGGCAGGAAAGATTGTAAAATGGGGTAAAAATTATGGTTGTAAAGTGTCAAAACTAGAGCAGGTATCAATTGGTTATAGTAATATTGAGGCTCATTTGTTATGCTTGTGTTGTCTCACAGTACATAAGTCTACCAGGTTCTGTAAAAAAAAAGTACAATTGCCAGCAGATGGAAAAATCTATGTAAGCACAGACTGAAGCTAGTGAAAGAATCTCATAAGCAACTTTCTCCCATTTCAAGTGTAGTTCTCTATGTTCCCCAAATCTACTTCAGAACATAGAATACAGAATAAGAGGGCTGGAAAGGACTTCACGGGTCTTCTAGTCCAACTCCCTGCTGAATTATTGGAAGTTTCAAAAGGAACTAAAATAAACTGCCCCTCTGGCACAATTCTATTCAGGGAATGCTTCTGTTGTAGAACAAATTACAAACAAGTAGACTTAGGTCAATAATAGTCCTTGCAATTTTAAGGCTTCATCTCTTTATAATTACAGAACGATGACTAACAGTTATTTTTGAGAAAAAACTTTGATTGCCATTCTTGGATGGGGTGGCTCTGTAGAGCAGCTTTGTAAAACAATCTAGCCAAACACTAGCTGATTTAAATAGAAAAATAAAAATTATCTTCTAAAATGATTAAATACAAATAAGTAAAGATAGTCCTTGACTTACAATCATTCATTTAGCCACCATTTGAAGTTACAATGGCACTGAAAAATGTGAGTTACAATCAGTCCTTGCCCTTACAACTGTCACAGCATCTACACTCTTGGCCCATGGGCTGGATGTGTCACACGCTGGCCATGCCTATTTTAGCCAAGGGGTGAAAAGTCTTGATACGTCACTTGACATGACGCAATGAGTTTGACACCCCTGATCTACATGGTCATGTGATCAAAATTTGGTTGCTTGGCAACTGGAAATTCTGGTCCCAGTTGTGATCATATATCAAGGACTATCTGTATGCTTTCATTTATGAAAAATGTCAAAAGGGAAGATGGTTGCAAGGAAGACTTCCTGTAAAAGCAATTTTGTTGGTCTTTTGCTGCCAACAAAGGAAGAAAGTTTGATTATAACTTGTAATACTAACAAAGGAAAAGATTTAAGTTGGGACAATCAGAGAAACCTGGTTTCCTTCTTGATTCCTGGGGCTTATTTCATCTTAAATGATACCTTGCATTGAACAAGTACTCATGAATAATTTCAATCAAATAAGAACATTCCCATAATAAATGTTCCAAAGATATTTTGCCATTACATAAAGGATATATAAATATATATCAATCCATTCTAACATCTTATCAAAAAGTGAGGTGTCTTGCAGAGGATAAAATATTAGAAGTGCAACATTCATATATCAATCAGAATCTATTAGTGCAGTTTTAATGTGTTAGTTAAGGCACAGTTGGCTGAATCAATCATATAAAAACAAGTTATGTTCTATTTAAAAACTATAATGGCTTGGTACTCATAAGAAAAACTAAGCAATTAGCTCAATCAAGTATATGATTGGGTTTCTAACTCAGCCACTAGGCCAAGTTCTTCATTGAGCAAAGTCAGATAATATTTTGCATTTCATATTTGCTTAAATAATTTCTTTCCCCTGTGCCTAAATCTGACAATAGAACATAATACTTGATATGATAGAATACAAATGTTACATAATGTTCATTAGTATAGTTACCTTTATGCATAGAATTAAATCCTCACATCAGGTGAGGTGAGGTGAAGATTTAATTCTATGTATAAAGGTATAGTACCGAACACAATTCTCCTTTACTTCTAGGTAGGCCAATGCCTTCAGTAAAAACAAGCCAAACTTATTCAACACATGAAAGATGAAAGACAAAGCATCCCTTATGTTAATACTGATTGAGCTTCCTTATCTGATTGAGCTCTATTCTTGAAATTTCAAATCTATTTAAAACATAACTTTTACGAACAAGAGCCCAAGCTAGCTAAATTTACCGTGGTTTGTACATGCAACTACTGTTTTTAATCAACAAAGACTGAGGCAACTTTTTTTCCTATCCTTGTTATGTTCATGTGATGGGCTGAGATCCAATCCAAGGCTTGTTTCTCTACCTACAACAGCCATTTGAGGGATTGACTGAAGAACGTACAACCCAAACGGGATGGAGAAAATATGCCGTCCGCCTCTCTAAGCCTGTCTAATTGCTTGGGGAACCTCTTTACACAACCCTTCCTTAGCGTCTCTTTTGCGGCTTCCTCCTCGAGTTGCCAGGCAACTGGAAACACGACCGACGCTTCCTCGCCTCCCCCTTTCCCGCCCTTTTCGCTTCGCCTGACCTCCCCGATCAAGTCGTGCAGGTAGCGAAAAGGGGGCTTGCTGAGAAGGCGCTCTGTAAGAGGCGGTTTTCGAATCACGCGCCCCAGCAACTCCTGCGTACGCCGGATCACGGGGCCCTGCATTGCAGCCTTCGGTAAGATTCGCCTTTACCAGGCCCAGACAAACTCCGGGTACTACGTACACCACACATGCGCACTGAGCCTCCACCTTCGTTACTGCCCATCTTTGCGACCATGGCAACGCGCACGTAGTCTTCGCCTCCTTCTTTCCTTTCTTTTTATTGGGCCGAACGAGCGGTGGCGATGACGTAAGCACCGAATCGTTGCAGCGAAATTAAAATATGACCTAACTGTTGGAAGGGTGAATGCAGAGGCGTTGCCCTTCATGTTAGGAATTTGTCAGGCAGACCGCTGGTGCTTTTTTTTTTTTTTTCCTTTTTTTTTTTTCGATCTGGAATAGAGTTTCAGCTGTGAGAAAATGTATCTTAAGTACACATGAAGCCGATGCTAAGAAACGGGCTGACAATCGACTTCGACAATCGACACGAAGTTGTATGAGATAAAATAACTACCTTTGCCTAGGCTTACAAATTTAGCAAAAAATGGTATCATCCAAATTTTGACTTTTTTTGACTTTGTTATTTGAGCTTCCTTTCCTGTGGAAGAAACATGTCCTTTAATAGTCTAGTGGCTATTGTTAGATTCCTATGGGGTCATGTAGGGGCCATAGATGGCTCTCTAGGCAAAAGAGGATATGCAAATCCTAGGTGTTTGTCTGAGCGAATCTGGTCAACCTCTGGTCTATTGTGTATCTGAGCTCCCTGATGAAGTTTGGACTGCTCTAGGGGTCAATGAAGGGGTTTGTGTTCTGAAAGGGGGTTGGACAATTCCTGTTGTGGCTAATGGCTTTCATCTCTGTTGGATCTTGGATCTTCTAACTGCGGGTGTCGGCAACCCATGGCTCCAGAGCCAATTACAGCTCTTTGGACCCTCGGCTGTGGCTCATCACTGACTGGCCCCGCCCCTTGCCCTCCCCTCCCTTGCCTAACCTGAGAAGGTAAGGGCGCCAGCAGGGGATGGACAAGCAGGACTTTCTTCCAGCCATTGCTGGCACTGGGCGTGCCTTGGTCACTTGGGGAGACGTGCAACCTGCTCTCCACCTGAGATACTGGCCTGACCCGGCCATGACTGATGCCGGCCTCATTAACACAAGGGCTGGCGGAGTAGGAATGGGATCCGAGAGGAGGGGATGTTGGAAAGCGGGATGGGCCCAGCTATGGAAAATTTGTGTCATTATTGCTCATCAATCAAATATGTTCAATTAATTATTTAAAATAATGAAATGTTACAACATTTAATGCTAACTTTATGGGTCACAATGCCTGAAAGATCTGTTTGGTCTAGTGCAATGGTCCCCAACCTTTTTTGTACCAGGGACCAGTTTCACGCAGAAACACTTTTTCAAGGACCGGTAAAATCAATTCTTCCCCAATAGTAAAGGGCTTCTTTACTATTTCTTTACTAAAAGCATATTTTTATATATATTTTAATCACAATTATTCATTCTTTGCAGCCCGGTACAAAAAGATCCACGGACCAGGACCGGTCCAGGGCCCGGTGGTTGGGGACCCCTGGTCTAGTGGATAAGGTACTGTGCTGACATAGAAATCAACAGACTGAGTTCTAATCCTGCCTTTGGCATGAAAGCCAGCTAGGTGACTGGGTCAATCACTTAGCCAACCCAACTTGCAGGGTTGTTGTGGGGAAAATATGAGAAGGATTAGGTTTGTTTGCTGAGTTATACAATAAGTAATAAAGATAGGATAAAAATCTAATAATAAATAAAACATATCTATCTGTTCTATTTTTATTTCCTCCCTTTTGTTGCATCTTGTTTTTAATTTATACAATTGGGAACAGCAGCATTCTCATTTTTAACTGATAATAGGCTGCTGTGGGAAAGAGTAATATGAAAAGTGGGATAAAATTGCAGCAAATGAATGAAAAATACATTTGAATAAATTTCAGAGCAGTAAGGAAAATCGACTTTCACCTAAGTTGATATTTTCTTGATTGTTGTAATGTTTGATCTTTCCTCCTGTAACCAGATCACAAAGCAACTCTGGACATCTTGACAGCAGTTCTTTCTAAGAGAATAAATGGCTTATCCTACACTCTGATCAGATTACCTGACATCAATATCTGGGGAGATCCTGGAAAAAATAATCAAAAAAGAGATCCTCAAACACCTAGAAACAAACAAAGATATAATCAGAAGCCAATACAGGTTTGTCAAAAACAGATTGTGCCAAACAAATCTTATTTTATTCTTTGACAAAGTGATTAAGTGGATCAAAAGAAAAAAGGATTAGGGCAACATGATAGTAGTGTTCCAATATTTGAGGGCCTGCCACAACGAAGATTGTCCAGTCTGTTCTTAAAAGCCTCCAGTGATGGAGCACCCACATCTTCTGAAGGCAAGTTGTTCCACTGATTTATTGTTCCCAAAACACCACAAGGCAAGACTAGAAGCAATGGATTAAAATTAATCAAACAATGGATGGAAACTAATCAAGGAGAGAAACAACCTAGAACTAAGGAGAACTTTCCTGACAGTGCGAACAACAAACCAGTGGAATAGTTGCCTTCAGAAATTGTGGGTGCTCCATCATTGGAGACTTTTAAGAACAGACTTGTCAACCTTTGTCTGAAATGGTACAGAGTTTCCTGCTTGTGCAGAGTGTTGGACTAGAAGATCTCCAAGGTCCCTTCAACTCTGTTACCCTATTGTTTTGTACCAGCTGTAGATTCCAGATTTTCTTCAAAGGTAGTTCCATGTAAAGCATGGAGAGTCTCCTGATTGATGAAAGGTGTATATAAGAAACCTGTGAATTCTTAAACAAATGGTATGTGGTTAATGAAGGATTTTGACAAATAAGTAGTCCCTGTTATTCATCAAACCTCCCTGGACAAATTCTAACCTCATAGTTAATCATTTTATCTCATGATTGCAAAAATTATGTAAATGAATGCTGCAAGGTTATTTTTTTCCCTTGGCATCACAAAATATCGATTCTGTCTTTTTCAATCAATCAGAATAGAGCTGGAAGTTCTTTGAGGTTTTCTAGTCCAACCCCCTGCTCAAACAGGAGATGTTTTTCATTTCAGACAAGTTTCTGTGCAGTTTCTTCTAAAAACCTTCAGTGATGAAGCACCCACAACTTCTGATGGCAAGCTGTTCCACTGGTGGATTGTACTCACTGTTAGGAAGTTTCTCCTTAATTTCAGGTTGCTTCTCTTCTTGATTAGTTTCTAACCTCATAGTTAATAATTTTACAAACCACATGTAAACATCATCTGTTTCTTGTCCTGCCTGATGCTTTGAAAAATAATTGACCCCTTCCTTTTTGTGGCAACCTCACAAATACTGGAATACTGCTATCATGTCCCCCTCGTCCTTTTTATTATGTAGTGACCAAAATTGGATGCAATATTCCAGGTATGGCCTTACTAAGGCTTTATAGAGCAGTACTAATAATTCATGTGATTTTGATTCTCTGTTTATACAACCAAGGTTTATATTACCTTTTTAGCTACTGCCGTACACTGCTGACTCATGTTTAAGTGATCATCCATTAGGACTCCAATGTCCCGCTCAAAGTTATTACGGTTTTTAAGCCAGGTTTGCGTAATCTGTACTTGTACTTTTGATTTTTCTTGCGTATGTGTAAAACCTTTTTTCCAAATTAAATGACATTTTTGTTGGATAGGGCCTGTTGTTCAAGTCTGTCAAGATCTTTTTGAATCTCAAGCATGTCTTCTGGGGTGTTGGCTAGTCCTGCCAGCTTAATGTCATCTGCAAATTTGATGACTTCCCCTTCTATTCCCTTATCTAAGTCATTTTTGAAGATATTAAAGAGTATTGGGCTTAAGACAGAACCTTGTGGTACCCTACTACTTATTTCCCTCTATGTAGATATAGTACATTCAAGACTACTCATTGAG
This sequence comes from Laticauda colubrina, assembly GCA_015471245.1. Classification (NCBI taxonomy): domain Eukaryota; kingdom Metazoa; phylum Chordata; class Lepidosauria; order Squamata; family Elapidae; genus Laticauda; species Laticauda colubrina. The sequence goes on from BLBF01000025.1 coordinate 23,817,363, forward strand.
TATGGTTTGTCAGCCAATTACAAATTCATCTGGTGGTGATGCTGTCTATCCCACATTTTTTTAGTTTACCAAGAAGTAGACTATCGTGTACTTTGTTAAATGCCTTGATGAAGTTTAAATATGCTATGCTCATAGTATTTTGCTGGTCTACTAATTTGGTCACTTTGTCAAAGAATGAAATAAAATTGGTTTGGCAGGATCTCTTTTTAACAAACCCATGCTGTTTTTAGTTATAATTTTATTTGTTTCTAGAAGTTCACACATCTGTTTTTTTATTATCTTTTGCAGTATCTTCCCAGGTATTGATGTAAAGCTCATTGTCTGTAGTTTCCTGGGACTGCCCCCCCTTTTTTTTTGAAAATGGAAACCACATCTGCTCTTTTCCAATCATCAGGAAATTCCCCAGTGTTCCAGGATTTTTGAAAGATGGTACAATGGTTCTTAGATAACATTTGCCAGCCCTCCAGAACTTTTTTTTCAAAATATATTGCTGCATTTGCAGCAAGTCAGTTATTTTGCAAATCTCTTAAAGTTTGTTTACTGAATCAACCTTTAACCGGGTTTTAAAGTTCCATTACACTTCTTATTGCAGAAGAAATTGAATATTTACAGAAAAGGAAAAGTTGAAGGCTCAAGTCAGTTCTGTTTGATATGTTCATGTAAAGAACAATGGGTTATTTACATTCATTCACCTTTGGATTAAAATTCAGCGTCGTTAAAAAGAAGAATTCTATGCTTCATTATATTTGCCAGCAAGCTACATGGTTTTTACTTACATTTTTTTTCTTGAAACTTTCAGATGGAGGAAAGGTGTTGGTAATACCTATGGATGGCAGTCACTGGCTCAGTATTCAACCGGTTATGGAACGCCTTCATCACAGAGGACATCAAGTAATTGCTGTGGTTCCTGATGCTAATTTGCTGATAAAACCATCTGATCATTACATAATGAAAACATTTGCTGTACCCTATTCAACAGAATATTTGAAAACAGAATTTCAGAAATTGGGTTATAAGGTTTTTGTACATCAGCCTTTCCTGGCAAGAATTACTGAGACATTTGCAAGAATAAGGAATATTACAATGATTTACTTAAATAACTGCAAACAACTTTTGTACAACAAAGATTTGATTACTTACCTTCAAGATAGCAAATTTAATGTTGTAGTTATGGATCCAGTGTCTCCATGTGGTCAAATTGTGGCTGAATACTTATCTATTCCTTCTGTTTTCTACTCACGTGGAATTCCATGTGGTTTAGATTCTGAGGCGACTAAGTGTCCAAACCCACTTTCCTATATCCCCAAATTCTATACAGGCAGTACTGATCATATGACATTTAATCAACGAGTAAAAAATTTTTTGTTTGGCTCATTTCAATCAATGGTGTGTTACTTAGTTTACTCACCATTTGAAGCTTTGATCAAGGAATTCCTGCATCGAGATATGACAGTACTGGAGCTATATAGCCAAGCTTCAATTTGGCTTTTTCGCTATGACTTCATATTTGAATATCCAAGGCCTATCATGCCAAATATGATTTTAATTGGAGGTATAAACTGTGCAAAGGAGAAGCCATTAACACAGGTTGGTATTTTATTTTTTATAATCATATATCTTTTTCAAAGTGTCAAATTAGGATTAAATATTTTGACAAAAGTGAGACAGTCAATACCAAACTATCAAGTGCCATTTGCCATAGTATGAAAGAGTGTGATAATTGTTTGAATTAGCCTGGTTAAGCATGTTTTACAAACAAAAGCATTATTATTCCAGTAAATACTTTTAAAATCATATTTATTTAATTTATGCAGCTTTATTCAGAAGCAAAAGAAGAGAAATAAATGAATGGAACACAAATAGACTTGTGTAGTATTTGGAGAATTAAGGACTAGATTACTAATGATTAGCAACTTAAGAATTCTGAAAAAGGCTCTTTCCAATTATTGTGAAGATCAGACAAAAATTATATCTGGAAATATATAGTATGTTTCTGAACTATAAAATGTAGTTAAGCCATCTGATGCTTGCAACACAGATTATTAAAATAGCCATAAATTTTAAATATTGGACTTTTATAATATTAAATTATGTAGTTGGTATAGAAAATGAAGAATGTGTTTTAATTAGTGAAATATGACTATTAGGCACTTGAGCATTGACTAGACAAACATAATTTGGTTACTATAAATTTTGTGTGTTGTGATTTATATTCCAAATAAGTTATTCATTTCTTTTAATTCTTATCTTTGAATTATTGTGTTTAACTCTTTGCTAAATTATTTGCACATCAATTATCATTTTCTTTTTAGTCACCTATTAAGATGGGAGATTCTGTTCAAACTATTTCAAATAACTTATCTTTGAAATTTTATTTTGATAGGAGTTTGAAAGCATATTGGAGAAATCTGGTGACGATGGAGTTGTGGTGTTTTCCATGGGATCAATGCTTTCTGAAATGCAAATGAAAAAAGCCATGGAAATTGCGAAAGGATTGGGAACAATACCACAGACAGTAAGAAAAGCAAATCTAAAATCTACTGTGTATATGAAGTTATGTTAATGTCTCCATTAAACAAAGTGAGAAACAAAGATAATGGTATGAAATTAAAGGAAGAGAAATAAATATTATTTATAAATATTACTGGACAGAAATGTATTGCCAGAAATTACTTCCCCCTTCAACACAACATTATCACCTTTAAAATACAACAAACTATCTCTTCTTTCTATATCCTACAGTATTTGCTTCTTCATATTTTAGTTACTTACAAAACAATGCCTTAAAACCTTATCATTTCAGTCTTGATGGCAAAAGTCCATTAAGGTTACCAGAGATAACATATTTTTTAAACATTCAAATAAACTTCATATTCCTTCTTTTTACTTTTAACAATCTTAATATTTAGTCCTTTTCAAATAATGTTCTAAAAGTTGATTTATTTTCACATTTTCTTTGTTCCTTCTCAAAAAATTACTCAAAGCTTTAACAAGCTTCTTTTGTAAATTCAATATCGGAAAATTATTCTGATCATTTTCTTGATTTCTTCTTTTCTCTATCCAGCATTGCATCTTTTTCCACATTATTTTGTAGCCTATTATTTTTAAATCCACATTAAGATCAGTCAAAGTCTTGCTGGCAAAACTTGTTCCTCTTCCATAACATCTTTTAAACACAATCTTTCTATAGCGATAACATTCTCAAAATTAATTTCTGGGTCCATAAGTCCAAATATCCTTCAGTATACTCAATGTTAAAATATTTCATTCCATTCTGTATTAGTAAGCAAAATGTAAATCTTCTCTTTTAATTGTAATCTTTAGTCCCTTCCAATTCCCTATAGTGTTCAACTCTCAAAGTCACATACTATTTATGATTTTTAGGGAAATCATTTTACCACAGGAAGGATTCTTATAATTGATTTCAAAATCTTTTTTCAGATTTATTCCATTTGAAGCCTTAGTCCATTTTTAATTTTCCAAAATCATGATTCTAATAATTCTTCTGCTGTTTATCTTAAAAAATTGAATTCTTGAACCAGTATTTAAAATTTATTAAATATAAATTGAAGAAAGCTCACCTGGTGGTGTAACTTGTTGATAGAAAGTTTTTTAATAGTTGAAAAACAATCAACAAACAATTTCTGAAAGTGATTAGAAAAGGAAGTGTGCAAACCTAGTGTCCTTTCTATGGCACTAACCATGGTTTGAGCAAGATGGACAATCTTTCATTTCCTGGAATTCAAAACCTGCCAGAGATTTATTTCTTGTGGCCTTGCAACGAACAACTGTCAGGAGCAATTGTAGGAAATTTCAAATTCTCTCATTGTCCACAGAGGAGTTATAAAGAGCCAGTCTGCTCTTTGACTCTTCTTTCTGTTGTGGTTATCATCTCTGTTTATGGCAGAGCCATCTTCAATTTACTATTTATTCCTTAGAGGTTGCTGTCCAACATTTTTTAAACAGTGGCAAATTTAAAGCTTCTGCCACTCTACAAGCAATGGAACAGCGGTTTGACATTTCCAGTATTTCTTGTCTACAAGCATTTTTTAATTTTTCACTGTGGCTCTTTCCCCTCCGAAGATTCATGCAAGCCTGAAGTACAGGGTGGATTGGATTAGCTTAAAGCCCCTTTCAGCTTATATATATTCTGCAATTCTAAGTGTATTGCTTGTCAACTGAAGTCATTATGAATATTTCAGTTGCCAATGTCTGTTAAACCGGTACTTGTTTTGAGTGTTTCTTGAAGATTAAAATGTTAAAAATTAATTAGTTCAGATTTATACAAATATATATATATATATATATATATATATGCTGTTCAGCTTCCTTCGGGTATTATCCCACGTCATTGTAGTTCTGTTAAAGTTGTAGCAACGTTTCAGCAGAATCTCATCTGCCATCATCAGGCTTCTGTATGGAT
>BLBF01000025.1:23826785-24092800 GCA_015471245.1 Laticauda colubrina
AATTCTTCCATGAACAGGTTTGCAATGACGGGTGACAGTGGTGATCCCATAGGGGCTCCTTCAATTTGCTTGTATCTTTGTCCTTTGTATATGAAATATGTTGGTTAGGCAGTGTTCTGTTAGTTCCATGAGGTCTTTAGCTGGTTGGTATTTATTTTTGATGATTTCAAGAGTTTCTTTTATCGGGACTTGAGTGAATAGTGAAACCACGTCGAAACTTACAAGCAGATCTTCTTGTTCCACGCCTGGATGAACACAAAAATGCAGTAAAAAAGCTGGAACACACCTCCTCACTAGTCCAACACATGAAAGCCACAGGTCACAGTATCACCACAAGCCAGGAAAACACCTGGGCACTAACAGACTCCCTCTGATACCTCCAGCTCAAACACCCCCCCACCAGGCACCCAGATGAAACCTGGCTTCCTAATAGATAATAGCCGTCCTTTCACACGAAGCCAAGCTGCACTGAAAGCCTCCAGTGCAGGAGCAGAGTGTTGCCAGCCAATCAAAGCCACAAAACAGACAGAAGAAACCAGAAACACCAATCAAACAAACTCCAAGTCCAATAAACACAGACCAAGACTCCCAACCAATCAGGATGTAGAAAAAAAACATTCTGCCACAATAATAGGCTAGCCTCAAATTTAAAACCAACGGCTGTGAGACCCTGACCCACATACAAACTCCATACAGAAGCCTGATGATGGCAGATGAGATTCTGCTGAAACGTTGCTACAACTTTGAAAGCACTACAATGACGTGGGATAATATCTGAAGGAAGCTGAACAGCACACATGTAAGTACCCGCGAAAGCTTAAAAAAAACAAATATATATATTCATATTCATTCATCACTTGCTATATATTTTAATCTATGAAGGTGCTATGGAGATATACCGGTGAAGCTCCAATCAATCTTGCCAATAATACAAAGCTGTTTCATTGGCTTCCACAGAATGATCTACTTGGTATGTTTGGGTTAAAAATTAAGGGGCCTTGTTTTTTAATTAAGTTTTGATTCTGCTTCCAATCTGTTATGGTGCTAAATATAAATCACTTTATATGTATTACCCTACACCAGATAATACCAAATATTGTGTAATAATGCAAACTTGGATGGACCTAAGGAAAGTGTTGAATCAAACCTAATCTGGCTGTTTATCATGTTGTTCCTGCAAGGGAATACAAATATAATCAAGGCAAAAACTGATCAAATGACCCATTTTTTCCCTGTGAACACTGTTTTCTCCAGGTGCTTTAGAGAGCTCACTTCCACCTAGCATAAAATACCTATTCCTGGGTACAATAATTACTGTTTCTTCTCAATGCCTTTTCAGGGAAAAAGAATGGATGAATGAGTAGGTGGTGTCTGTAGTTTAAGTAGTTTGGCATTTCATTATTATTTTTTCCTTTTACTTTCAGTGCTTGTTAAAAGTTCATTTAAAAATGCATAAATTTCGGCAAACTATGCTAGATTTTTTTGAAGAAGTTCCAAAAAGAGTTTAAAACTCTTCTGTTCCTTCATGTATATCCCTAAATTAATTAGACGAAAATACCCTTTTATGCTGTAATATAAGAAGTAGAGATTGTGATTGAAAGATTGCTTTCTACCCTTGAGGAGAGTTACGATCTGAAATAAACAAGGGGATAGTGATAGACAGAGGGCCATTATATTCTGCTCTGGAGGTATCCCACCATAAAAGGGATATACAAAAAAAGTGACAGTCCATAGCTGTCCCACAATATCCACTGTTGGGATTATGAAGAGAAAAGAAGTTTCATCTCATAATTCTTCAATAGTTACTAATAATAGTTGCTAATTTTAATTGTTAAAATTAATATTTTAACAATTACTCCTTGATTTATATGTCTCCATTTATAACAATGCAAATTTATCATATATGATTACCTAGCTTTGTAGCTAGCAGAAAAACAGAACAGAACAGAACAGAACAGAACAGAATAGAATAGAATAGAATAGAATAGAATAGAATAGAATAGAATAGAATACTTTATTGGCCAAATGTGATTGGACACACAAGGAATTTGTCTTGGTGTAAATACTCTCCGTATACATAAAGAAAAGGTACATTCATTAAGAATCAAGAATCATAACATACAACAATTAATGATAGTCATAGGATACAATCAACAATCAAATCATACTAGGAAACAGTCAAGTGAGAGGGGATGGGTGAGAAGGAGGGGTGAGAAGATTAACAGTAATAGTAGTGTACACTTTGTAAATAGTTGAATTATTTGTTGAGCAGAGTGATGGCTTTCGGGGAAAAACTGTTCTTGTGTCTAGTTGTTCTGGTGTGCAGTGCTCTAGAGCGTCGTTTTGAGGGAAGGAGTTGAAACAGTATATGTCCAGGATGTGAGGTGTCTGTAAATATTTTCACAGCCCTCTTTTTGACTCGTGCAGTATACAGGTCCTCAATGGAAAGCAGGTTGGTAGTAATTGTTTTTTCTGCCATCCTAATTATCCTCTGAAGTCTGTGTCTGTCCTGTTGGGTTGCAGAACCAAACCAGACAATTATAGAGGTGTAGATGATAGACTCAATAATTCCTCTGTAGAACTGTATCAGCAGCTCCTTGGGCAGTTTGAGCTTTCTGAGTTGGCACAGAAAGAACATTCTTTGTTGTGGTTTTTTGATGATGTTTTTGATGTTAGGTGTCCATTTTAGGTCATGTGATACAGTAGAACTTAGAAATTTGAAAGTCTCTACTGTTGATACTGTGTTGTCTAGTATTGTATGAGGTGGTAGTATAGGAGGGTTTCTTCTAAAGTCTACCACCATTTCTATGGTTTTGAGTGTGTTCAGTTCCAGATTGTTCCAGTTATACCACGAGGCAAGTTGTATAACCTCCCGTCTGTATGCAGATTCATCGTTGTCTCGAATGAGACCAATCACTGTTGTGTCATCAGCAAACTTCAGTATTTTAACAGATGGATTGTTTGAGATGCAGTCATTGGTATATAAGGAGAAGAGAAGTGGAGAAAGCACACAGCCTTGGGGGATCTCTGTGTTGATTGTACAGGTATCAGATGTGATTCTGCCTCGCTTCCCCTGCTGCTTCCTGTCTGTTAGGAAGCTTATCCACTTACAAGTCTGTTCAGGTACCACTAGTTGGTTTAATTTACTTAGAAGAGTGTCTGGAACAGTGGTATTGAATGCTGAACTGAAGTCTACAAAGAGGACCCTTGTGTAGGTATTTGGAGATTCAAGATGTTGTAGGATGTAATGCAGAACCATGTTAACAGCATCATCTGTCGATCTATTTGCTCGGTATACAAACTGCTGGGATCTAACAGTGGATCCGTGATGATTTTCAGGTGGGACAGCACAAGCCTTTCAAAGATTTTCATAACTACAGATGTTAGAGCAACTGGTCTGTACTCATTCAGTTCCTTGAAGGAGGGCTTCTTTGGCACTGGGATGATGGTAGAATGTTTGAAGCAGGAAGGAACATAGCACATCTCTAGTGATCTATTGAAGATTTGGGTGAAGATGGGGGCCAGTTGGTCAGCACAGACTTTTAAGCAAGGAGTTATCTTGTCTGGCCCTGGTGCTTTTCCTGGTTTCTGTCTGTGTAATAGATCTAGCACTTCTTTTTCTGTGATCACCAGAGGTTTTGAGCCCAATGGATTGGGGACAGTTGTAGGAGGCTTGGCTGTTGTTGGTGTGTTTGAGATGTGGGTTGTGGAGATGAGTGGCTGTAGTTTCTTTTCAAACCTGCAGTAAAACACATTCAGGTCATCTGCTAGTTGTTGATTTCCTTCTGCCTGGGAAGGAGGTTTGCTGAAGCCAGTGATGTTTTTAAGAGTTCTACATGTTTGCTAGTTCATTTGTTGAGAATTGATTCTTTAACTTTTCAGAGTAGCTTCTTTTTGCTGCTCTGGTCTCTCTTGTTAATATGTTTCTGGCCTGGTTGTATAGCAATCTGTCACCTTTTCTGTGGGTTTCCTCTTTTGAACGACGTAGTTGCTTAAGTTTAGCTGTGAACCAAGGTTTATTGTTACTATATATTGGCAGGTTCCTTGTTGGTACACATAAGTCTTCGCAGAAGCTAACATATGATGTTACATTAGAGAGCATTTCACCGAGGCAGCCGTCGTCGGCACCATCTTGGCTGATGAAAATAAGCTTGCTTATCTTTTTCCATCTTCTCGTCTTGAACAGCTCATCCAAAAACCAGAGCTTTTATCACGCATGCAGGCTCCCATGGGATCTATGAGGGGATTTGCCATGGAGTACCAATGGTATTAATACCACTTTTTGGAGATCAAGCAGACAATGCAGTGCGCATAGAGTCTCGAGGAGCAGGAATAAAATTGGATGCTGTTAAAATGACATCAAAGGATTTGTCCAACGCACTAAGGACTGTTATTTATGATAAAAGGTAAGTAATAGATGTGGTAGGGTTTCTCATAGACAACCCCACTTGCAGATACAGATTATTTAGCTGATAGAAGAGCCCTCTTTATGTTTCGCTGCCTTCCACAGTAAAGGACAGCAGGAGAGTTCTGCTTTTCGCTTTTGACCTGCTCGCCACTCGCTTGCAGTAATGGGATCACTGTGGGCGGCACCGGCAACTGGTGGAGGCAGAGTAATGGGACCGCCCACTCTGTGTCCAGAAGCCGCTGCAAGCACATTTCAGGCAGCCATGAATTCATCTAGTTATCAAACCACTGATAGGGAAGAACCTTCAACCAGAGAAGCCTGGTGCAATTTAATGCTTTTAAATTACAAATAGAAACCTGATTACTAATACTGTGTATTTCTTCTACTTCTTCGCTTTTTTTCCTTGTCATCTTTCCTCTCCTTTTTCCTCTTCTCCTTTTCCTGCCCCTCATTCTAAGCACCTCTGTTGGCAATCTTGTTGTTGATGAGGTTGTGCAGCACTATGGATCAGGCAAGGCAGGGGGTGGGGTTAGGGTTAGGCCACACCCACCTCCTTCCCCCAGAGCCAATGCTCTTAAGTAGGGCTCATTTTGGGGGTATGTGCATTCTAACAAATGATAGGGCTTATTTTCTGATTGGGTCTTATTCTCAGAGAAACATGTTATGTTACAATTTTTTTCAATGTATTAGAATTTATTGAATTAATTTTTTTTCAAAGAAAAGATTAGAGTTTCAAAATGGATATTAAAAAGTTTTTCTTCAAGGTTAAAGAATTTGAAAGAGTATAGATAAGTTTTTAGAAATAAATGATCATAATCAACAAAGATTAATAACTCTAAATAGAAATATATTGTATATACTTTCCACAACAAAGGAAAAAAGAAAAGAATTGATTTGCTTGTGATTTTAATGTAAATTGTTTTACAAAGATATTTTATCTGGTCCAATTTTTATTGGGATATTGTTTCTGGTTTTTATGCTCAATACAGAAGAAGATGAAATTTAGAGTTTGGAGATTTAATAATTGTATAAGTTATTCAATTGGCTTGCAATAATTGTTAATGTTTTTCTCTTTTTTCTTTTCCTTAAAACTTGCACTTCACCTCTTTTTTCTTTTCTTAATTTTTATTTGCCATTGCATTCCATTTATGTTATACTTTATGTCAGTAAAATACTTTTTTTAAAAAGTGAAAGACATGACTTATAAATGTCCATTTAAAAATATATTCCAAAAAGGCTGCTTTTTCCACAAAGAAGCACCCCATCTCCCATCTTATGGATGACTCACCAGGCTACTTCAGACAGCCACTCCAGAGTCTCCTTGCAGACTGCCACTCACTCTAGGACTGTCCTTAACCCACGAGAGTCATATACGAGAGTCACATATACGAGAGTCAAGAAACTCAGTTCTCTATTTGTAAAATGAAGAAACTTCAGTCCAGAAGAGAATTTTCTAGACAAGTTAGTCAGTCATCTTCACTTGAAATCTGGTAATTTCATTTTCTGTAAAAATATTCTCGAAATGGAAGAAGGCTGCAACCAGTCAATTAACTTTTAAATATAAGAATAAAATTAAAAGAAACAGTTAAAAGCCAAGGCTTGCTGAAAAATCCAAACAGGTGAGAGGAAAAATGGATAACTGAACTCTCCAATTGCTGCTACCAGGAATTGCAACTTCCAGGATTCCTCTTCCGAGGAGCGTCCATAGTCATCCGAGAGTTGTTTTCATTCTTAGCTGCTCCCATTTGATCTAGGGAGCCAATAGTAAGCACACTGCAGAAATCCACGTTGGCAGCAAAATCAGCAGTTCATCAGCAGGAGAAGCAAATCCCTCCACCGACTACATATATATGCCTCTTAGAGGACTGTCAGGCCTGACTCCATTCAAAACTCAAGAAAGAAAACCCTCAACTCCCTTAAATTAGAAAAGAGGTACTTTTAATAAGTTTGAAATGATAGTATTGAAAGCAAGGCAAGATCTGATTCAAAATGTGCAAAAATTACACAGTCATCTCAAATTCCCCCCTCACGGTCTAGCACTGAGAGTCCAATCAACATCCAATATGATGTGGAAAAGCTCCACTTCAGATATTTCTTGCATTTGAAGTCTCAGGATAATTGGCTTTGATGGAGTATAAACAACTCCACTCAACAGTGCCATAATTTATGAGTGCAAATCTCCCAATTTTCATGGGACTACTACACACCAGCTCATTTCCCATCCCAAGTGCCCATGCCCATTCCCCATTTCTATGGCAGCCAATAGCAAGCACACTGCAGAAACCCATGCTGGAGATCCAGCTGACAAGGACATTCAGAACTGTTTAATGCAAAAATGCAAAAAAGTCACAGGAATATAAAATGGAAAAAGTTGTCGAAAATGAGATGGTGAAGATCTTGTGGGACTGTTGAATACAGACAGATCTCCATTTGGAACACAACATGCCAAATATTACAATTGTTGAGGGCAAAAACATACAATTTATTGATATCGCTGTATCAGGAGACACCAGAGTCAAAGAAAAACAACTGGAAAAAATCATGAAATATCGTGACCTGGCCATCAAAACTATGCAATCATGGATGAAACATGTAACATTGGTACCTATTGTCATTGTAGCACTTCATACCATGTCCAAGAATTTTACAAAACACATCAAGAAATTTCAGCTTCCTGCTATAGCACCAGCGGAACTGCAAAAAACTGTGCAACTCATATGTTTTATACATCATATATTTTAAGAAGAAACTTGGCTGATACCGAGGATGCTGGTAGCAACCCATATCAACCATTAGCGCCAGTCACTGATATTTGTGATACATTTTTAAATGTTCAGTTGACTGAGTTTCATGTTTAATTAATAATAATAACAACAAAAACAACAACAACAACAACAACAATAATAACAATAACAATAACAATTACAACAATTACAACAACAACTTGGAAGGAGATTACTAGGAAATCCCAGGGCTATTACAGTAAACTAGCCTGGAAATTTTTTTTTAAATCACAAAGGAAAGTAGTGGAAAGCTACTTCTTTATTGAAAACTTGCAAAAAGTGAGATGAGAAAAATAAAATAAAATAAAATAAAATAAAATAAAAAAAAATAAATAAAATAAAATAAAATAAAATAAAATAAAATAAATAAAATAATAAAATACAACTACACTGATGTGTCCATGAATTGAACTTTGAGATTTTATATATGCGTAAATATAGACACACACTTATTCCCCTATTACATATATAAAGAGGACTCAGCCATTAACCATGCTTTTTTGTATTTTATTTTCCTAGGTACCATGTTTCTCCAACAATAAGGCCTCCCCCATTGGAAGTTCCAGCATGTTTTATAGGCATAAAATGAAATTAAGCCCTTTCCCCCAAATTTAGGCCTATTTTAAAACATGCGAAATGGGGGGAAGGGCGGGGGGGCGGTTGCCGTTAGGAGTGCCCCGCAGGCAGCTACCATGTCTCGCCACCAACCTTTCTACTCTCGCCAAGTAGTTTTGCTGCAGACCCAGGGATGGTGTTACTTGCAGACCGGGTCATCAGGCGGGCGACGTCGGCATGGATGGTCACTCAGCATTGGTAGGTCACTTTGTATCAGGAGACCTTCCGCTGCCGTTGCTTCAACTTCTGCCCATGTCGCCCCGGCGTTTGGAGCATCACAATGGCATTTGACGCAGACAAACGGGGCCGGCCAGGACTCCTCTCTACAACCGAAGCCCTGCTGGAGACACTCAGCTTTAGGCGCTCCTGTCACCGCCTTCTCGGGCATCGTTTGAAGGCAAAGCCCATTCTTTTAAAAACGACGCCCTGCTACGACAAAGCATCCCCCGCCCAAGAAGACAGCCCAACCCCACGTGGGGAGGTGAATCGCCCAGGGCCGCAGCGCAGGACCAGCACCCCCCCGGAGAAGCACCCAGTTGCCATCCCTGCCTGGTGCCAGGCAGAGCGTGAAGAGCCTCGCCTGGGACGCCCCGTGCAGCTGACAGGCGGGCCCTCCTCCTGGTGGCAGAGCTCTGCCCAAGGCAGCAGGCGCCTCCCTGCCGGGCCCTCCACTCATCCCCCCAGGGCTGCACCGGAGCTGGGCAGGTTGGGCAGAGCCAGGAAGGCGAGCCATGGGTGCTCACCCACCTGCCAAGCGAAAGATCTGGGCTGACCCGAGCTTGGCTTCCTGAGTTCCTCGAGCCCGACCTCAAATGGGCCACTGGAAGAGGCCACCTCAGGCAGTGCTTGTGCCCACCCATCTGTGGATAGGGAAGCGAGGTGACGGCCTGCGTCCTCTGAGCCAAGCCCCACCGAGTAAGCACCTCTGCCCGACATCTGTGCCTTTGCAGCGTTTGGAGCATCGCTGCTGTGTTTGGAGATGTGCAGGGATGGGGATGGGATGGGCGAGGGGTGGAAAGGACAGGCGGCCACAGGCTCCCTCCACTGGACTCGCCGGCCAAGAAAACAGCACTGCTGTCACTTTGCCTCCCTGTCTGCGGACAGGTGGGCGCTATCACTGCCTCGGGCAGCCTCTCCCAGTGGACCCTTCGGGGTCAGGCTGGAGGGACTCAGGAAGCCAAGCTCAGGTCGGCCCGGCTCTTTCGCTTGGTAGGTGAGCGCACCCGTGGCTCACTTGCCCATCTCTGCCCAGGCAGGATGAATGGAGGGCCCAGCAGGGAAGCGCCCTCTGCATTGGCCAGAGCGCTGTCGCCGGGCAGGAGGGCCCACCTATCAGCTGCGTGGGGTACACCAGGTGAGGCTCTTTGCACTCTGCCCGGCACCAGGCAGGGACAGCGGCTGGGCACTTTTCCTGGGGTGGGCCAGTCCTGTGCTGCGGCACTGGGCGATTAGCCTCCCCACATGGGGTTGGGCTGCCCTCTTGGGCAGGGGAGGTTTTGTTGTAGTAGGACATCATTTTTAAAAGAATAGGGTTTGCCTTTGAACGATGCCTGGGAAGGCGGCGACAGGAGCGCCTAAAGCTGAGTGTCTCTGGCGAGGCTCCATTTGCAGGGAGGAGCCCTGACCGGCTCCACGTGGCTGCGCTATACACGGCAATGCTCCAAATGCCACGGCAGCACGGGCAGAAGGGAAAGCAACAGCAGTGGAAGTTCTCCCTGTACAAAGTGCCCCACCAATGCCGAGGCTGACATTCAAACCGATGATGCTCACCCACCCACCCGAGGATGCATGGGGGGGGAATTTAGTCACCACTGAAAAGACGGCCTAGCCGTTTTTTCTGGGCTCCCTCCAAAAAATAAGACCTGGCCTTATTATATGAGAAACAAGGTATCTTTTTATTGGAGAGGATTTTAATTAAATTCTTACTATTTAATCATGCTTTTAGGTATAAAGAGAACATTCAACGTCTTTCATCTCTTCACTTAGACAGACCTGTTGAACCTCTTGATCTGGCAGTGCATTGGGTGGAGTTTGTCATGAGGCACAAGGGAGCTCCCCATTTGCGGCCAGCAGCTCATGACCTCAACTGGATCCAGTACTATTCTATTGATGTCATTGCCCTCCTTTTGGTTGCAACATTCCTTTTTCTGTTTATCTCACTGAAGAGTTGTCTGTTTTGCTGCAAGAAGTGTTTCTGCAAAAGTGCAAGACTAAGCAAAAAAAGCAAGTCAAAATCCCAATAATGAAAAAAAAAATCAAAATGAGGTAGGGTATTGTATTATTATAAAGCATTTTAATTTGAAAAAATAAAGCACCTTCCCCATGGCATTTTCTGTCTGTAGAAAAACCATAGTTATAAAATTTCGTTTTCACTATTTCCAGTCCTTATGCTGCTTCTATGGCCTCTGTTTCAAGTCACTGCAGTCTTCCAATTTTCCTCCTGATTTCCCTCCAAGGCTAACAAATGGAGATTGCCCTTGCACACTGAAGGATATACCCCACTTTCATATTTCAGGATGATTGAAGACTGCCACATTCATGTGCCCAAGATGAGATAATGTTGACATTGTAGGGACACAACAAATTGAATATGTCAGGATATATTTGAGAGATGATTAGATCTAAATGGAAAAAGGCCATTACAATTTTATACATGTAATAATGAATGCTATTATTATGTATAGAGACAGCAAAACCACTTTAGGCCAAGGCATTATTTCATCAGTAATTCCAGGAGATATTTTAAAGCAAAAATTGGCATGTGTGAGCTTTAATGGACTGATAATTAGTGAAATGTGTTTTTGTTAAAAATAAAATATGTGTAAGAGATAGGATTGTGATTGTTAATAGATTTTGAAAATCTTGTTAAAATCTTCAGTCTTGTAAAAATCTAATCTCCAAAATATATAAAGTCCTGTTAGAAATTTGAAGTAGGATCAGCATCTTTCAAAGAAAAATGAGAATCTGATTTAAGAATTAGTATTTCAGTTACATAATGGGTTACACTTTGGAAGAAAACCACATTATCGTTTATAAGAGCAAAGATCAGAAAAAAAAAATTAAAAGCTATTCACAGATGGTTTATTCATACAAATTGCTATAATTACAGAGAATCCCAAATAAATTTGAAAATATGGTAAAGCATAATGTACTTATATTATGTACATGCATGGTGATTCTGCAAGGTTGTACAAAGATTCTGGAGAAAAGTAATTAGATAGTCAGAATTGATATCAGGAACTTGCTACAGTTCCAAGGTATGTTTATTGTCATTATTTAGTGGGATAAGTCATGGAACTAAGAACACAACAGTTCAATACAATAACTGTTGAAGGTTAGCTGTGAGTTGATCAAGGGTGAGATCCGACAGGGTTAACTACCGGTTCGGTGGTTTACGAGGTTCGGTTTATGTGCTTCCTTGCACAGCTGTGCGTGCTTTTAAATCATCATCAGCTTGGTGCCTGGACAGCTCAACAGCACTGCGTGCAGAGAAGCAGCCTTTGAAAAAGCAATTTTTCCCTGCTTTTTCAACTGTACCTGTGCCTCATTCAGCAGCTGAAGTTGAAAAATCAGGAAATAAAGGTCAGGTAAGAGCCCGCATGGGCAGTTGGGCAAAAACATCAGCAGACTTATGTCTGCTGCTCTTCAGAGCTACCAGTTCTACAGAGGTGGACAGAACCGGAAGAAACCCACCCCTGAAGTCAATACAAGTTGTCCTTGGCTTACGACCACAATTGAGCCCAAAATTTCTGTTGCTAAATGAAACAGTTGTTAAATGTGTTTTCCCCATTTTGTGATCTTTCTTGCCACAGTTGTTAAGTGAATTAGTGCAGTTGTTAAATTAATAACTTGGCTAAGTGTTAAGTGAATTTGGCTTCCCCATTGTCTTTGCTTGTCAGAAGATCGCAAAAGGTGATCATATGACTCTGGGACACCCCAACCGTCATAAATATGAGCCAGTTGCTAAGCATCTGAAATTTGACAACATAACCATGGAGATACTACAACAGTTGTAAGTGTGAAAAATGGTTATAAGTCACTTTTTTCAGTGTTGTTGTAACTGAACAGCACTAAACAAACTATTGAAGTTGAGGACTACGTATTTTGGAAAAAATACAGAGCCTTCATTATTAGATATCTGGTATGAAAAAATTGGAAAGATTGTTGGAATGGAAAATAGTGGAATATTCTAGAAAAGTTACACTTAAGTACATTTGGGAAAGATAAATCTGTGTCTGCAAATCATAATGTGCCAATTTTTTTGTTAATGTCAATCATATATATGGAAGTGTTGTGGGAGTCTTAATTTTTTTTGGAATATTTTAATAAGTTTGTTACTTCTGCTATGTTTTTAAATGTTAACTCCTGTCTTTTACTCTCTGTTATTGATTTATTCTATACTTTATTATCTATTGCCAAATAATATGTCCCTCCCCATGTATTTATGGTCTAATTTGTTTTCAATTAAATAAAATCAATTCAAAATGAATAAATAAATGTCCTGACCTATAATGTTTTGGTTTCTTAGTCTGGTCTATTCAATAGGTTGAAAAGCTGAGGCTGGAAGAGTTCAGGAAATTGTAGGGAGTGCGCCTCCCCCCTTCTTTCTTCTAAAATAGTCAATAAAACCCCCTTCCCAAAAGTAAGGAGCTGACTTGCCTCCTCCCACTAATAGGAAATCGCCCAGAACAGTTTTTGCAATAAGCCAAAGTGACTGTAAATGAAAAACTTGAATCCATTCAAAAAAGCAGAACGCTGTCAAGGTTCTGACTGATGGACCCAATTAAGCAAGCAATGTTGAGATGATCCAATCTCTTAATGTAAAAGTTTATTAAGTACATCATTTTGGCACAGAATGAAAGCAAAACCAGTTCTGGGCAATTCCCGGGCAATTCAGTATAATTAAAGTATAGAATTCTCCTTCCCACAATAGTGCAGGTCACATTGTCCAATTAGGTGTCCAGGTGTTGTTGTGGAAAGAGTTGGTGGGCACTGACTGGAATGTCCTTTGTTCCCATGAGACAATTTCTTGTTATTGTCTGCAATACACATTCCAATCTCTCCCTACCTTTCCCCCCTGTCTATTGGCAAGCTGTGAAGCAGTAAAAGTTAAAGCAGCCTGAATACACTTCGAAGCTTGATTGATGTCCCCTCTTTCACATGTGGCTGATGCCTGGAAATCAGTAAGCACATGTTAGTGGTATTAGGGCTACCTACCTCACTATGAAGGTAAGGGTACCTTCATATTTTTCATAAAATCTGTTTATTAATCGCTTTGCCTTCATGTTTTGCACTTTTACCCACCTCACTTCTGAAATTGGGTAACTTCCTTCATTGTACTAAGGACTGAAGTTTATTCTTATATTATTTAGAATCCAGGATCTGTTTGGCCTTGTAATTTTTTTCACTCCCTGCTATTATTGGTCCTGGACCCTCCTTCTCAACTGGGCTTAAGGCCCTGTCACATTGCCCAATGGATGCAAAACGTTAACAACGGACGAGAAAAATGTTACATCCGTTGTTATCCGCTCTCAGAAGGGGCAAAAATGTGCATAACCGGAGCGGATTACACGGATGGGGGGAGGACGCAGGGCGGATGGAAAGCGGATGCGGAACGGAAGCCAAGCGGATGGCACATCCGCAGGGCTTCCGGGGGGCCTCAGCAAAGCGGACGCGGAACGGATACAGCGGGTGCAGAGCGGATGCACAGCGGAAGCCTAGCGGATGCCGAGGGTTAATTGCACATGCGGGGAGGATGCATTGCATCAGCCCCACAGATATAACGGAAGCAGCTCGGAATCAGGTCGCCATTCAGAGGAAAGACCTGCTGCCGGACGGATTGACTGCCTTGCCTGCCCGCCTGCATGTCTGCCTGCAAGCCTTGCTGCCAGCCTTGCTGCTAGCCAGTCTGCCTGCCAGCCTTGCTGCCTGCCTGCCTGCCAGCCTTGGTTCATGTCTGCCTGACAGCTTTGGTGCCTGCCTGCCTGCAAGCCTTCCTGCCAGCCTTGGTGCCTGCCTTGGTGCCAGCCTTCCTGCCAGCCTTGGTGCCTGCCTGCCTGCCAGCCTGCTTGCCAGCCTGCCTGCCAGCCTTCCTGCCAGCCTTGGTGCCTGCCTCCCTGCCATCCTTCCTGCCAGCCTTGGTTCCTGCCAGCCTCCCTGCCAGCCAGCAACCCCACAACCATGCGGAAGCACAGCAAGCCTCAGCCATCTGCTGCCAGCCCTGGCAAGAGGGACAGGGCTATCATCCCGCCCCCTGGCCCTCACTCTGGTTCTGCTGGGGCTTCTGCAGCACGGGCTCGCTCTTCTGGGGCTGGGGCTTCTGCTGCTTCTGCTTTTGGAGGAGCTGATGACAAGCACTCCAGCACCAGCCACCTCCACAGCACCTGGACCCTTCAACCATCAGACTGAGCGACCAAGAGGAGTGCCAGAGACTCATTTTTGTTTTATAGCTTCTTGTTAATAAAGTCTATCTTTGATTCACACACTTGCTTCATTTCTTTTTTTTAATAAAGTCTTGCTGGAAACTTTTAGAAATGGTTTGAGCCTTTGCATGCTTGTGGGATGGGTTAAGATAGCAGTGGGTTGGGCAGGGATACCTTTGGGATGGATAATAGCTGTGGGATGGGTTAGGATAGCAGTGGGATGGGCAGGGATACCTTTGGGATGGGTAAGGATAGCAGTGGGATGGGCAGGGATACCTTTGGGATGGGCAGGGATACCTGTGGGATGGGCAGTGATACCTGTGGAATGGGCAGGGATATCTTTGGGATGGGCAGGGATACCTGTGGGATGGGCAGGGATATCTTTGGGATGGGCAATAGCTGTGGGATAGAAAAACCTCCAGTGCAAGCATAGTGGGACTGTATGGTCCACACTCCCAGGTGCCACACCTATGGCCCTTTTTTATCAATAATGTAATCAATCATACACACGTCAACATAAACACAACTCTTTATTAAACGCCCTGTTCATTGTAGGCCAACCAAACATACATGGCCCAATCTCATCCGTGTGATGAGACAGGCTGAAGGAAGCATCCATTAAGCATCTACCATCCTGTCTTGCCACTCCACTGCTCCAGCTGGGGAGTTGCACCAGTGTCTCAGGAGGTTGCACTGCTTCTTCCCTTCACGTGAGGCTCTGTTGGGGCCTTGCACATCCTGAGTGTCTATCAGGTTTCGCCCTTGCCTCCATTCCCCAGGCTCCATGTCCCCATTGCCTTGCTGGAGGTCCACGAGCCTGTTCTGCAAGACTGGGTAGCGGGTGCACATGAGATTGTGCAGGATGCAGCAAGCTTCCATGATCCTCCTCACAGTCTCTGGGCAATGCTGCATGTTGGTGAGAAGTACCTGGAACCTGTTGGCCAGGATGCCAAAGGCGTTCTCCACCACCCGCCTTGCCCTGGACAGCCTGTAGTTGAAGATCCTCTCTTCACGGATGGGGTATTTGGAGGTGTAGGGCTTCATGAGGTAGGTTGTGAGGGAGAAGGCGTCATCCCCCATGATGAAGTAGGGCACATCTTGCGTGTCGTTGGGCAGGGGGTCTGGATCTGGGAAGCCCACGATGAGGTTGCCTTCCAGCCCCTCCTTGAGGTGACTGGCGTTGTACACCTGGGCTCTGAAGATGAGCCGTAGCCTGAAGCATCGATGTACATGAACTTGTAGTCAGCATCGACCATGGCGAAGAGGATGATGCTGAAGGAGCCCTTGTAGTTGAAATAAGTGGACCCTGAGTTGGCTGGCGCTTTGCAGGCCACGTGCTTGCTATCGATGGCTCCAACGGTGTGGGGGAAGTTCCACCTATGATACCACTGCTCTGCAACTTTCTTCCATCCTTCTTCAGTGGAGGGGCACTGGAGGAGCTCCTCCTTGTATTCTTCGATGATGGCCTGCACCACTTCTCTGACCACAATGCTGATGGTGTTGTGTGGCACCCTCCATCTGTACTGCATGCTGCTGTAGGTGGTCCCTGAGGCCAGGTGGCGCAGAGTGAGTGCCACCTTGAGCCCAGGGTCCAGGCTGGGCCGGTAGTTGGTGTTTGCTTTGGTCAACCTGGGTGTCAGCCGCTGCAGAACTTCGTCAAACATGGCTGGAGGCATCCTCATGAAGTTCTGGAATGCCCGAGTGTCTTCGTTCCTGAGCTCCACCATCAGCTTGTTGTACAGTCCGTCCTCTGCTCTTCTGGCGAACCATCTTTGTACCCAGACGCTTCTTGGCCGCCTCCTTTTCTTCCCGTAGTAGAGTTCACAGAGCCTGTAGATGGCTTCGCACTGTTGCAGAAGGATGGTGGCTTCCAAAAGGACTGTGTTACGATCTACGGTGGACATGACTGGATGCTGTGGAAGAGGAACAGTCAGATGAAGGCTGCAGAGGTCTGCACCGCAGGGCTGCTGTTCTGAAAGTGAGATCCAGATGTGTTGCTCCCCCTTTTTATAGGCAGTATAGGTGTCCCTTTGCATCCTCTAGGCATCCTCTAAGCATCCTCTAGACATCCTTAATATCCGAGATAGGTCCCCTCTGCAAACTTTTGTTCGTTTTACATGCTTTGTTTCCATGCTGCATCCGCTAGGAATCCGTTCTGCGTCCGTTCCGCTTCCTCCCTGCGTCCGAGCGGATGCGAGTTGCGCGGATGCGCAGCGGATGCCTAGCGGATATAGCGGATGCGTAACGGATGCAGAACGGATGCGTAGCGGATGCAGAATGGACGAATTGGATACATTTTCCGCGCAAAAGTTTTGAGCAGCTCAAAACTTTCTGAGCGGATGAAACGTCCATAAACGGATGCTGGACAGATAGGAAGCAAAACGGAGGCAGTGAGTACATCGCGTTAACCAACGGATGGCAAGCTTTTTTGTCCGTTTTACATCCTCTTTGCATCCGTTGGTGCAGTGTGACGGGATTTAGTCCAGAACCCACCAGCTTGAGTAAGCTACAGTGAAATACTGGATGTACTTTGCCCAATATTCGAGGCAATTTCAATTCTATGGTGACTGGGTTAATTACTTTCACAACAGGGAAAGGCCCCACATATTTCAGACCTAGCTTCTTACAAGGTAATCTTAACTTAGGATACTTCGTAAATAGATAATTTTATCTCCTATGTAAAGCCCATGTCACACTGAACCAACGGATACAAAGAGGATGTAAAATGGACAAAAAAGCTTGCCATCCGTTGGAAAACGCAATGTACTCACTGCCTCCATTTTGCTTCTTCTCTATCCGTGCAGCATCCGTTTACTGACGTTTCATCCGCTCCGAAAGTTTTGAGCTGCCCAAAATTTTGCGCGGAAAATGTATCCAGTTCGTCCATTCTGCATCTGCTACGCATCCGCTAGGCATCCGCTATGCATCCGTTACGCATCCGCTATATCCGCTAGGCATCCGCTACGCATCTGCGCAACTTGCATCCGCCCGGATGTAGGGAGGAAGCGCAACGGATGCAGAACGGATGCAGAACGGATGCCTAGCGGATGCAGCATGGAAACAAAGCGTTTAAAACGGGAAAAAACATTTGCAGAGGGGACCTATATCGGATATTAAGGATGTCTAGAGGATGCCTACAGGATGCCTAGAGGATGCCTAGCGGAAAACCTATATTTCCTATAAAAAGGGGGAGCAACTCATCTGCATCTCACTTTCAGAACAGCAGCCCAGCGGTGCAGACCTCTGCAGCCTTCATTTGGCTCTTCCTCTTCCACAGCATCAAGTCATGTCCACCGTGGATTGTAACAAAGTCCTTTCGGCAGCCACCATCATTCTGCAACAGTGCGAAGCCATCTGCAGGCTCTGTGAACTCTACTGCGAGAAGAAAAAGAGGCAGCCAAAAAGAGTCTGGGTCCGAAGATGGTTCGCCAGAAGAGCAGAGGACAGACTGTACAACAAGCTGATGGTGGAGCTCAGGAACGAAGACACTTGGGCGTTCCAGAACCTCATGAGGGTGCCTCCAGCCATGTTTGACGAAGTTGTGCAGCGGCTGACACCCAGGTTGACCAAGGCAAACACCAACTTCCGGCCCAGCCTGGAACCTGGGCTCAAGGTGGTACTCACTCTGCGCCACCTGGCCTCAGGGACCACCTACAGGAGCATGCAGTATGGCTGGAGGGTGCCATTCAACACCATCAGCTTTGTGGTCAGAGAAGTGGTGCAGGCCACCATCGAAGAATACAAGGAGGAGCTCCTCCAGTACCCCTCCACTGAAGAAGGATGGAAGAAAGTTGCAGAGCAGTGGTATCAGAGGTGGAACTTCCCACACACCGTTGGATCCATAGATGGCAAGCATGTGGCCTGCAAAGCTCCAGCCAAGTCGGGGTCCACTTATTTCAACTCCAAGGGCTTCTTCAGCATCATCCTCTTCGTCATGGTCGATGCTGACTACAAGTTCATGTACATCGATGCTTCAGGCAACGGCTCATCTTCAGATGCCCAGGTATACAACGCCAGTCACCTCAAGGAAGAGCTGGAACGCAACCTCATCGTGGGCTTCCCAGATCCAGAACCCCTGCCCAACGACACACAAGATGTGCCCTACTTCATCGTGGGGGATGACGCCTTCTCCCTCACAACCTACCTCATGAAGCCCTACACTTCCAGACTCCTCACCCGTGAAGAGAGGATCTTCAACTACAGGCTTTCCAGGGCAAGGCGGGTGGTGGAGAACGCCTTTGGCATCCTGGCCAACATGTTCCAGGTACTTCTCACCACCATGCAGCATTGCCCAGAGACCGTGAGGAGGATAATGGAAGCTTGCTGCATCCTGCACAATCTCATGCGCATCCGCTACCCAGTCTTGCAGAACAGGCTCATGGACTGCCAACAAGGCAATGGGGACATGGAGCCTGGGGAATGGAGTCAAGGGCAAAACCTGATCGACACTGAGGAAATGCAAGGCCCCAATAGAGCCTCACATGAAGCGAAGAAGCAGCGCAACCTCCTGAGACACTGGTGCAACTCCCCAGCTGGAGCAGTGGAGTGGCAAGACAGGATGGTAGATCCTTAATGGATGCTTCCTTCAGCCTGTCTCATCACACGGATGAGATTGGGCCATGTATGTTTGGTTGGCCTACAATGAGCAGGGCGTTTAATAAAGAGTTGTGTTTATGTTGACATGTGTGGATAATTATTACATTATTATTGATAATAAAGGGCCATAGGTGTGGCACCTGGGAGGGTGGACCATACAGTCCCACTATGCTTGCACTGGAGGTTTATCTATCCCACTGCTATCCTAACCCATCCCACAGCGATTACCCATCCCACAGGTATCCTAACCCATCCCAAAGCTATCCTTACCCATCCCACAAGCATGCAAAGGCTCAAACCATTTCTAAAAGTTTCCAGCAAGACTTTATTAAAAAAAAGAAATGAAGCAAGTGTGTGAATCATAAATAGACTTTATTAACAACAAGCTATAAAACAAAAATGAGTCTCTGGCACTCCTCTTGGTCACTCAGTCTGATGGTTGAAGGGTCCAGGTGCTGTGGAGGTGGCTGGTGCTGGAGTGCTTGTCATCAGCTCCTCCAAAAGCAGAAGCAGCAGAAGCCCCAGCCCCAGAAGAGCGAGCCCGTGCTGCAGAAGCCCCAGCAGAACCAGAGTGAGGGCCAGGGAGCGGGATGGTGGCCCTGTCCCTCTTGCAAGGGCTGGCAGCAGATGGCTGAGGCTTGCTGTGCTTCCGCATGGTTGTGGGGTTGCTGGCTGGCAGGGAGGCTGGCAGGAACCAAGGCTGGCAGGAAGGCTGGCAGGCAGGCAGGCACCAAGGCTGGCTGGCAGGCAGACAGCAAGGCTGGCAGGCAGGCTGGCAAGCAGGCTGGCAGGCAGGCAGTCACCAAGGCTGGCAGGAAGGCTGGCACCAAGGCAGGCACCAAGGCTGGTAGGGAGGCTGGCAGGCAGGCAGGCACCAAGGCTGTCAGGCAGACATAAACCAAGGCTGGCAGGAAGGCAGGCAGCAAGGCTGGCAGGCAGACCGGCTAGCAGCAAGGCTTGCAGGTGGGCTGGCAGCAAGGCTGGCAGCAAGGCTGGCAGCAAGGCTTGCAGGCAGGGCAGGCAAGGCAGCCAATCCGTCCGGCAGCAGGTCTTTCCTCTGAATGGCGACCTGCTTCCGAGCTGCTTCCGTTATATCCGTGGGGCTGATGCAATGCATCCCCCCCTGCATGCGAAATTAACGCCAGGCACCCGTTCGGCTTCCGCTCTGCATCTGCTTGGCTTCCGCTGTGCATCCGCTTCATCCGTTCGGTGTCCGCTCTGCATCCGCTGTATCCGTTCCGCGTCCGCTTTGCTGAGGTCCCCCGGAAGCCTAGCGGATGTGCCATCCACTCTCATCCGCTTCCATCCGCTGGGCTTCCATTCTGCGTCCGCTTTCCATCTGCCCTGCGTCCTCCCCGCGTCCGTGTTATTCGCTCCGGTGATGCAAATTTTTGCCCCTTTTAAGAGCGGATAACAACGGATGGAACATTTTGATCGTCCGTTGTGTCCTTTTTGCATCCGTTGGGCAGTGTGATATGGGCTTAAAACATCTCTTGTGGTATTCACCTTGTATTGGCTTGTTTTTTTCTGATTCTCGGTTGTTTAGTTAAAGCCCACCTTACGCTACCCCCAAACATTTTGAGTCTACCCACTCTGTTTGGGATTTAGGGATACTGATGAGCTCCATGCCACCTCATGCAAGTCTCTATGCCAGCATCAGATTCTCACAATCCTCATTCTGACCATGAGTCAAGACTCATGATGTGATTTGAAGAAGGAATCAGGATTCCAAAAGACCACAAAATAGGATGCTGGCATGGAGAATGGGATTAGCTCATTGTGTAAATCTTTGGAAGCCTTATTCCCCAAATTAATTCAGAGAAGGAATGGCACATGCAATTTGCAGTTGTAAGCACCGGTGGACCACATGTGGCTTTCCGGGTCACAGTAGTTTTGTGAATGGCCAGAATGGGGCAGCTGAGGCTTCCAGGAATGAGTGTGACCTTGCAGTGCAGTGTAGCTCCCCCTAACTTGCACATGACCTGTGCCAGGCCTCCTAGGGCCTCCCCACTCCACCTGCATTCCTTATCTGGGACTCTGCCCCCAACATGATCTGCAATTCTTGCTTAATGACTACAATTGGGAATACTGGTTTGTGGCTGTTGAGCAAAGCTGTCATAAGATGTCTTCAACAACCATTTTGCTCAACAACTTAGCTACCAACCCAAATAGCAATCATACATTGAAACCTTTTGGTAGTGGATTCTTACAAAGGTTGGAAGTGTAGTACATGGGTTCTATTGGATTTCCAATCCTTACCTTCTATGTTTCTATGATAAACTCCTAAGAATCTTCCATTTTCATTAACTTGATTGCACATTTCTTGGACAAATATCTTTGTATTTTACCCTGAATATAATAAATTAGTAACCATTTTGGAAAAATCAATTTTTTGAAATGTCATACTTTCAGAAAAAACAGTAATGTAAAAGTCCCTAAAATAAAAGAGTATTTTTCCACTAGGTATTACAAGAGAGATAGTGTATTAAAAAGCTGTTCAGCATAGAGATTTGCCTTGATCACTCTCCCTTTTATATTTTTAATATAAAATAAAGGAAACCTGAGTGTTTTTGACTGATCAAAGAAGGCAGTCATATGTTTCTGACACTATTATAATGGGATAAATCTTTTTTTAATCACCTGTGTAACATTTTGGTGACATCTTATAAAAGACAATATTTTATTCTCCTTTTTCGTGCAAAACAACTCAGTGTAGGGTCCTACATAAATGCTAAGTAAAGAGCAACATGAATGAACATGATGATAAATTTGGTAATGACATCAATAGATGTTTAATCAAGGGATGAGATGAAGATCAGTTACTTATTATCCCATGATATCAAAGAAATAATAAAACAGCTTCTTATAAAGCTTCCAGATATTTAAAGCATCACATCAACTTAGTTTATCAAACTGGAGTATAACTGTACAGTGCTTGATTGGAACCATAATTTGAAGCTCTTTCTGGAGCTTTTATTCAAAACTGTAGTTTATTGTATTTTTTTTTGCATACTTGGAAGACTATATGTGAATTTTAAGTTAAGGTTGTTAAAAGATCCAACAATGGAATTATCTTGTTTTAATTTTGAAGAAGATTCAATATCCAATTGTCCATTTGGAGTCAATGGTAATTCTTTCAGCCAGTTCTCTCACCTAGATCATTTCTTATTTAATTATTCTACTGCAAATGAAGTTTTTGCCTGCTTACCTGCTTCTTTTCAAACATTTTCTCCTGATATGCCAGCACCCGTTTCAAATTTTGGTAATCATATTCCGATATTTGAAGGTAATGCTGAATTGGACAGTTCCTCAATGATTCAATGTGATGAAAGTTATTGGCAACATAACTCCCATAAAATTATTACAGATCAATCTCACAAAAGAGAAAGGCATGCTGCCAACATTAGAGAACGAAAAAGGATGCTTAGTATTAATGCTGCTTTTGAAGAACTCAGAGGCCATGTACCAACATTCCCTTATGAAAAACGTCTCTCCAAAATTGATACCCTCAGGCTTTCAATAGCATACATTGCATTGCTTAGTGATATTTTAAAATCGGGCTCTGATCCTAAAATCTATGTGCAAGAATGCATGAAAAATGAACATAAGTATTATCAAGATGCAATCTGGAATACAAGTGGTAAGTGCAAAAAGATTATTTTTTTAGAGAGCAGTCTTCATTTGTTTCCAATGAAAATATCTGTATAAGTTTAGCTTATTTGATTAGCATATCTACTCAGTGTTCACACACTGGAGAAATAAGAAAAAATACTTGTAAAGTTCCTTTCCACCCTTCTTTTTTCTTTCTTTTCCTTCCTTCCTTCTTTCTTTTTCCCTTTCCCTTTTTTTTCTCCTAGTGATTTACTAGTGCTGCATACTAAAATGGATTTCAACAAATGCTTATGAAAAAGTCATTTGAAAATATAATATTTTAAAACATGTCTTTGCATTTATGAAAGAGAGTTAAAAAACTGTCATTCTGACATTAAATCTTTCCTACAATAGACCCTTCAAAAGAATATGGCTGCTTTAATGCTCTACAAATTGCTCTTTCACTTTATGCAGCTTCTCATGGATACTTTTTGGATGACACAACATGCACACTGTCAGATTCCAATCCCTTAGGAAAGAAAACCCTTCGACTCCATTTGGTTAAAGCAAAGGGTTCTTTTACTAAGAGTGTTGGTTGCAGTAAAGTCAAACCAGCTCTGAAGGTATCTCACTTGCTGGATACAAAAATAAGGTGTAGGTTTCCCCCAGCCCATCCCTCCTCCCATGACCAATCCATTTCCAGCCAACTGGAGCTCATCAAAATGTTTTCAGAACTCTGAGATGTTTGGGGGTAATCTGCATATTTTTCAGGGTGCCTGGCCATGGAATGCTGGTTAAAATGGGACCTGGCTGCTCTTGTCCTTATCACTCGTCATTCTCCCCCCTTCTGACTTCCTATCACATACACACAAAGCTTTATTATGCTTTCATTTTTCCCTTCTTCACCCTTCCTGTCCCTTCTTTTTTTTTTTTTTGATGGCAGGATGCTTGTGAGGTTCCAAGTCGAACCAGACAGAGCTGACATTCTTCCCCCCCTTGACAGGGACGTTAGTCCTGCAAAAAAGACAGGGGAGGGAAGGAGAGAGATTCATTTTTTTTCAATTAGCATAACAGCTCAATGCGGCTTATTGGGATATCGCTCATGGAATTTTTTAAGGAATTGGGATCTTTAATCTGTTAGGAGTAGATCCATTCAGTTTCTGGGTGAGGGGAGTCTTTCTAGGTAACTAGATTCTGGGTTTTCCTGATATATGTGAGAATCCAAAATGTCTTTGACTTCGAAGTACTGCCTCTAGTTCCAAAAGAAAAAATCTGGTTTCATTTCTATCTCCATTTTCAGGGTTTTCTGTATTAGAGTATGAATCATGCTCCATTTTTTTTTTATCACATGTCCATCGTAGATGATAAAAAGTCCCTTCTTTATTTTTAACTTCCAACATTCATTTGGCATACCTTTATATGTATAGATAATTTATCTGGTGTTAAATACCAACGACACATCATCTTATAGAAATTTTCTTTTAGATTATAATTTAATGAAAATTTTAAACCCTACATAATAGCTCAGTACTTCATAAGACTAAACTAGACTGAATGGAATGGAATAAAAAAGAAAATAGAATGAGTTGGAAGGGACCTTGGAGGTCTTTTAATCTTGGACTCAAGAAGGCACAAGGGGAAAGTATTGGGTATTGTGGAAGGGGTATCCCCTGGCAGAGGCAGAATTTGTAGTGGCAAAAGATGTGAGAGCATCTAGATTTATTCATAACTTCCATGATAGGAAGTTATGAAACTGACCAAAATAGAACAGGAGGTTAGGGGTCTCTATGTTATGTAAACATGTATATGTTGTATTTCCTAGACTTAACTTTCTTCTTGAGGGTTGGTATGCCAAGGTTGACTTGCAAATCACCTCTTTTTGCTTGCAGCTTGACAAAAAAATACTGGAGGGGGACGGGCATGATTGGAATGTGTGGGAAGATGGGAGAGAAAGAAGGAATTTACATGAGCCATTTGCAGCTTGAGAAGATCTTACAAGCTGATAATCTCATGAGGTGCAGGCTATTTTCCCAAAATAAAATGCTTGATCTGAATTGGCGGACAATGGACACTGGGCGGCCTGGGGATTCATTATACTGCAATTCATGGCAAAACCTCTGAACTGGCTTTTCTTCTTCTGTGCCTGTATGGATTTTTTCAGTAAAGTTTTATTCTTGGTAATAAATATATCCCATGAGCTTCTTTTTTTGTGCATTTCAAAAGGATGGTTGACAATAGCATTTAATCATGAAGAACATACTATTGGTACTAAATAAAATGGGAATAGGATAGCAAGAGATCGGTGATGAAATTGTTTTGGTAAAGTACATATAAAATTTCATCAATTAGTACCTTGACTGAATTCAAACAAGTATCATTCAAAAAGTTATAAAATAAATATCCTTGACGAAATTCAGACTATGTCAAAGGCAGGTTCAAATGAAAATATTCTCCTACACTATTGAAAACAAAGACATGGGCCTTCAGTAGTCGATTTCAGTGAAAATCAGAATAGATATTCCTCCCTTAAAACTCTAAAATAGAGACAAATCAGTTATTTAATAGGAAACAATGTTTTGTGTTAATTAACTTCTTTCATTAGATCTATCACACATAAATCAACAGATGGGATTGCACTGCAAGTTAATGATTTTAAAATTAAATGCTATATTTCCTCAAATGAGTACTTTTGTTGAGCTTTTTGCACTAATTTGCTCAAGAGCAATGAGATTAAAGAATTACTTTTGAGGAAGAAAACCGTATTTGATTTTTAATTTTCCCTGAAATACATTTGAATCATTGTGTGTGGTTTTTTTTTTAGGTTTATTATTTTCTCCTTTCTCTCAGCAGATTTGACAGCCCGGTTGTCTTGGATGAAATGGGATTAAGATGCGCAACAGAAAAGAGAATTCTTCAAAGGATCTGACTGCTTGGTATCAGCTGTTAAATTCTCATAAATGTACTTAATTATTTCTATCAATACTAATAATGAACATAATTTTTAATTACAATCTATTTGTAAGTGAACATGTTCAATTAGAAGAGGAGAATAACTTACTGTACTAAATATAATACTTGAAGGATTAATGGAAGAAGAACCATGCTGATTTTTCTGAGCTTACAAATAGTTAGCAGGATCACATATAAAATAAAATTATCTTAGTTTTTAAAAATACTTTTAACAAAAATTCTGAAAAGTGAAGGAATTAACATTTGAAGTACATGAGGCAAATTGTACTAATTGCTTGAAAAACTGCAGTAAAAACTTTAACTAGAAACGAAGGATTTAAAATGTTTATATCTATAGCCCAATTCTTCCTGAATGAGTTTTGGTAGGCTTCTTGTAGCTGGAGGATGGTATGTCCTTAACAAGGATCTGTTGATCAACCTAGACCTGTTTTGAATTTGATATTTTAAGTTTAAACTTAAGCTTACAACTGTTTGAATTTGTGATTTTTTTTTAATTCTCAGGCAATAAAATTTGATTTGATTTGAATAGATTCAAAATATGATTTGTCTGTAGTTATAACAGGAACATTTAAAATTCTGAAATCTCCCCCCCTTTCCCCCTCCCATTTCTGTCTAGCAAATAACTTTTTCACTTGTGCTCAGTCAACTAAAGATTTTCACTGAATTGTAAAAATAAAAAAACCTGTCAATATATTTTTTACATATTAGAAATGGAGCCTTGCTTGACACTATAGATGACAGAAGAAATGTTCTTGAAGGATAGGCAGAAGAGACAGGCAGATTTCTTGACAATTAAGTTGTAAGTCACAATAATCATAAAACAGATTGTCATGTAACTAAGTCCAATTTTACATGATGGTCTTAAAGTGAATGCCTTTTATTATTTTAAGCAAGCCCATTATTTGCTATGACACAGTTTTGCTGAAAGTGAATACTGAAAGTAAGAAAATATGAGGTACAAGAAAGAAAAAAATATTGACTTCCAACTGTTTTTTAGTACAGTACATTACAGCCTCAATTTTTTACATTTACACATTAATATATAACTAGCCATTTCTATAATAAATCTATCTAATCAGCAAAACTAAAATCAAAGCTTAATTTTTTTTATCACAAGCACAAAATCCAGAAATGATACCCAAATAAAAAACATAACTAAATATATTCTCCACTTTGAATAAAATAATGAATTTAACCATCTCTGGTTTATATTGAAACCATAATAATTGGTGTCAGGTCTTCCATGGGTAGGAATGCAAACACCTTGCAAATCACCATAGTGCTAGCCTCTTTCTCCATTGACTTTGTTACTCTTCATGGTTGTGCAGATGCAAATTGATATTCCCTGGTAGACTTCCCACTTTAGATTGTTAGTTGTATGATTTTCTCCTGGAAATCTCTAGTGTTATGCAATCTAAATGCTCCCAGTGACTCAGTCCCAAGATTACTAGTTAAGATCCGGTCCCACTGCACTTACGGATGCAAAGAGGATGTAAAACATTAAAAAAACCTTGACATCCGTTGGAAAACGCTAGGCATCTGTTGTGTACTCACTGCATACATGTTTCATACACTCTATCTGTCGAGCATCCGTCCACTGCGATTTCATCCATGCAAGAAGTTTTGAGCTGCACAAAATTTTGTGAACGGATGAACTTTCCACTGCATACAATGTACATCCGCGACATATATGGGCAACAAACGTTCTATGTCCGTTATCATCCGTTAAACATCCACTGTATCCTCTCTGCATCCTCTGGCCATCCCCTCAACTCACATCCGCTGCAGCTGAAAACGGAAAGAGGGAGGAAACAAAAGGTACACGGAACGTCTACACAGTGTTAGTAGCACGGAAATAGACGGACAAAACGTTTGTATCTGGGATGTATCTCATATATTTAAGATGTCTGCAGTATGTCTAGAGTATGTAGGACACCTAGCGGACACCGATATTTTCTATAAAAAGGGGAGAAAATCATCTGGATCGCTGGGATGGTGGACCATACAATCCCACTATGGTTGTACTGGAGGTTTATCTATCCCACAACTATCCTTATCTATCCCACAAGCATGCAAAGGCTTAACCATTTTTTCAAAGTTTTCACCAACACTTTAAGTAAAAAAAAATGAACCAAGTAAACTAAGTGTCTTAAACAAAGATAAACTTTATTAACTTTCTTAAGTAAACTTTATGACTTTATTAAATAAGCAAAATGAACCAAGTAAACTGTATTAAGTGTCTTAAGCAAAGATAAACTTAACGAGTACAGAGGTACTCGTTCTCCCTCAGCCATTCCAGCACCTCATCCTCATGCTCCTCAGAAACGGTGTACTGTTTCCTCTCTCCCTTCTCCTTCCCTTGCCTCTTTCTCCCTCTGGCAGGGGCTTCAGCAGGGCCTTTAGGGGCTTTAGCATCAGGGCCTTCTGGAGATTGTTCAGGGCCTTCAGGGGCTTGAGCAGCAGGGCCTTCAGCAGCAGGACTTTGAGGGGCTTGAGGGCCTTGGGGCTGGTCCACCACAGCAGCAGCAGCAGCAGCTTCAGAGTCAGTGCCAGGGGGTGGGATGCTGGTTCTGCCCTTCTTCACCTTGCCAGGGCTTGAACGAGTAGACACGGACTTCCTCTTCTTTCCTGACTAATGAACCATGGTGTTCCTGCAAGATGTATGTGGCAGCACGTCTTTCCCTTGTATGCTGACTGCGTGCGTGCTGCATCCTTTTATATCCGCAGAGCTGATACTCCCCGCCTGCGCAATGAACGTTTTGCATCTGATATACATCCGCGTGGCATCCCCTTTGTTTCCTATAGGCGTCTGCGATGCATCTGCTTCATCTGCTATGCATCCGCCCCTTCCGCTATGCGTCCGCTTTGAAATTCTCTCCCGGAATCCCTTCGGAGGTGTCATCCGCTTCCATCCGCTGTTATCCGCTAGGCTTTCGATAAACATCCATTTAACATCCCCGCTACATACTACCCATGTCCGTTCTTTTCCATTCTGTTTATGCAAATTTTCACCACTTTTTGGAGCGGATGACAATGGATAGAGCCGCCCCCAAAATTTTGCTCATCCGCTGTGTCCTTTATGCATACGTTTTGCATCCGTCGGCCAGTGGGACCGGGCCTTTAGTCACAATTCTTTGTTGTTTGAGGTAAGCACTCTTTCAAATGCTCCAAGTAAGTCCTTATGACTCATACAAATGATCCCAATGATTTAAAGTAAAACATAATCTCTCTTCTCTCTCTTCTCCCTTATCTCTCTTAGGTAAGGAAACAACTTCCTAACCCTTCCTCTTAACCCTAATCCTACTTATTCCAAGCATTTGTATGTTTTTCTGTTTCCCTTGTCATTAAGTTATATCTAAATGATTTATACACCGCCAAATATATTTATATTTAAAATTTTAGATACCTCTTCTTGTTTTTAGGAATATGGAAGAACATCAGTAATAACTGTTGACTTTATGTATTTTGCAAACTTTTCAATTAACATTAAGAAAATTATTGCCAAATCTAAAGTTACAAAAATTTGTTTTAAGAGTGCTCCTTCCAAGAAATGTAAAGCTTAAAGTTATCTTATGTACATATTTATAAAGATCACATCAATTTTACAAATTAATAATAATCAGCAATTTCTTAATTGGATTAAATATGTTTCTTTTTGAAAAAAACTGGTCAGGATGTATAATTTTATCTGATGAATAAAGATATAAAAGAAGTTAATTTTGAAAGATATCTTTACCTAATTTAGGGATTAAAAATAGTCATACCGGACTAGTGGAAGTTTTTCTTGAGATGTTATATTACTTATTGATAGCAATTCTACAAAAATAACTTCAAATTCTTTCTAAAATTCACCTAATAAACTATCAGGAAATTGTGTAACAAATGTTCAAATGAAATCATAGATACTGATATGAACTTGTAGTTTAATATAAATATATTTACATCATCAGTCAAAATAGCCAGGAGCAAACAGGAGCGTTATGAGGTAAATCATCACAAGAACATCACGTTAACAGAGCACACAAAAGCACACAGGAGAAAAAGGCAGGAAACAAATGTTCCAGCTACTAAATTTAAATATCTTAAACATGTTTTCAATACTTTTGAAAACTTCAACAACTTCTGACTTATTTTAAATACTGGGCATCTGTTAAAGATACTTCTGCAGGGTTCATTGTATTTAAGTACTATATAACTTTTTCTATCAGTGGCTCAAAAAGTGTGTCATAAAAATCAATAAATTCTTGGTATCTTAGGTATTTGTTATAATATGCCTTTTATTATCCTTTATCGCTTTCAGAAATTGTCTCTCACTTTTTAAACCTTAATTGCTTTGAATTCAATAGCATAAATGGCAATATCGGAATACCAATATCGGAAGTGACTTTGGAGGTCATAAAAGGAATTGTATGTTTAGAATTTATTGATTTATGGTCATAGGCCAAAATTGAGAACATTGACAAAAATGTATGGAAGAAGAATCTAGCTAATACTTTCAAATATGAGACAATGTACTCAAATTTGATTACTATTCAGTTTCCTTACTGCAGTTGTAAACTATTTACTCCTTTATAAAGATTTCCAAGGATTTAATAACTTTGGAGCAACTAATGAGGAAGGATATTAGGTTCCCAAGAATGGCCCATGTAACCCTACTGCTCTGCAAAGCACATTGGTTACTGGACTGCTTCCTGGTGCAATTCAAGGTGATCACTTTAAAGCTCTTCAAGGCATTGGTCCCACTGGTGCCAGCAGAGGAGGCATGCTCTCAGAATAATCATCTGATTATTCTGGCTGGTGAGGTTCAGAAAGGCCTTCTCCGCACCTGTCCTCTGGAACATCTTGACACACACACACCATGTGAGATTCGCCCCAGCCCTCCCATCCTTTCTTAAGGCCTGAAGATCTGGCTCTGCCAGTTGACTGGTTGCCAATGGAGGAATGCACATTGGAGGTGGTTGATCTATTAACAATAGATCCTATGCTCCCATTCTGTCCCTGCCATCCCCAAGTGTAAATAAATTTCAATAGTAGGTTATAATTTATTTATGCTTTAATTTATATTTAATGTATAATGTAAAAGGCTATACACAGCTTTTTATGACTGCAAGCCCCCAGAGTTAAGCATGGACAGATGGGAAGATATAGCAAAGGAAAAGGTCTGTGAGGAACAGCTTATACTTAGGTGTAGATAAAGGTCTGTTCCAAAGGCCATCATTACAATTTCTGGAGCAGAGATTTTGCTCCAACTATTCTTTAGCTGTAATTCTAGGATATGTTATTTTATTTGCTTTGTTTTTAAACTTATTTCTGAGTAACTTCTGAAGTGGGGTAAGAGAGCAAAGTGATGGAAGCAGCACTGTAGTTTTGTGAAGCAGATAGTAGCTTTTTGAATATTTCAACTCCAGCTTCTCTTTGCTCCTTTTAAAATGCAATGTCCAGAACTGGACAGAGTACCCTAAATACAGTCAGATCAGGACATCACATTAGAACTATTGTTTCATGTTATGTAAATGCAGTCTAGTATTGCAGACCCGTAGGCTGGCAAACAGATTATTCAGACAAGTCTGATAGAAATTTAACAAACCATAATTATAAGTGTCTGATTAGCAAGGTGATGCCTTGCTTAGAATCTCTTTTCAAAAAATAATACCCTACCAGCACCATATTTTAGTCTTGAATTAAAATATTTTGGAGTAATATTTCAGACCCATCACAAACAATGAGTCTTTGCATAAACAATTTCAAACAGATTTTAATCTGTTTTGAATCAGCAACATGAGGGAAGATGGATAGGTGGGGGACAAAATAAGGAATATAGCATTTCTTTGGGGGGGGGGGTGTTTCTGTCTCATTTGTAGCTGCTTGCATTGCACAACGCATACATCTAGATTTACTTCTAAAGTGACCCAAAGTAGGATCTGACAAAGTTTAAAAATAGTATTCATCAACTTCTCTTCTGGTTTATTGTTTTTAATCTTTGCTATAACGTTACCATTGCTTTTACATGTTGCTATATAAAAGGCATATGTAATAGGTTGTGCTATGCACTATGCACATTTAACAACTGATGATGCTATTCAGATTTTCAGGCTGTTAAGTATAATTAGAAAAAATATATATTGTTTGTTAAATGTTAGGGGGTTCAGCACATGTGTGCTGAGATTTCAGATGGCATGAAACCTGAAAGCAAGTTTCCCATAAGGTGTCAGATCTGCTATCTTCACGATGCATTGCTAATCTTGCTGGCACAAACAAAGAGGAAGTTATGCAAGTGGTGAGAAGAAGGGTGTAAGCGTGGAGGGAGGAGGATACTGACAGGAACCAGAGGTGCTAAGCAGCCAGATTCCACTGCCTCAAGGACCTCTCCAAGACACACCTACATTCAAAGTGGTCCCCAAAACATCAAACTGGGATGCCATTGGACACTGATGTCAGGGGGTAGAGCCACAAAGGAGGTGAAATCTTTGTATCTTTGGGTGGGAATATTCAGACCTTGCCTTGCTTTTGCTACAACCACTAACCACTAACTCTTAGTAAATGAACCTATCACTTCAACCAAATGGAGTCAAGGGCCATTATTTCCTAGGGACTTAGCCTCACTAACTTAGATACTTGACTACCTAAACATTTTTCTGAAGACATTTTATTTCTGTGAGCCAGAAGTAACTGTTGCACTGTACTTCTTCAATTGTGATTTTATACAATGCCAGCTTCCTATGTTTTGCATCCTTTTATCAGGAAAAAATATCCATGATGAAGAGAAAGATGGAACCTGCTGCATAATGCCTTCAATTGAAATTGCTGCCAGGGGCCATCTGTTTGCAAGACATACTCAAAATTTGGCAGTTTTTCAAAGTACATTTTAGCATAAACATACACAAATGAATTAACAAAGAAAAAGAGAAGACAATTCTTATTAACCGCAATACAGATATTTTTTAATTCATTTCATCTTTTTATTTACACCACAATGATAACAAGTTGTCATAATGTGGTACAAAATACTGAACTTGTATTAAAGTTGAGATTGATGTTGGTATAGTTAGAGAAAAACACTACTGGTTAAAAAAAAAGACAACATAACAAAAAACAGGAATGAGAGACACATAGGAAAAATAACCCAAATTCCAAATCTACTAAGAAAAAAGTCGTAATAAAATTTAAGTACAAAGAATGCTACTCTAATTTAAAGGGTTCATACAATCAAGAATGAAACTCTGTATAAATTACAGAGTAAACTGGTAGCTGCTATCAATGATGATATATTGAGCATGTTTAGGCATAAAGCAGAATATAATAATGTTACAACTTTTCATACTACATATTTGTAATAAATTCTTGGGTTAATAGTTTTTCAACCCATACATATAGGTTGCCAGCAGTGTAAAGCACCACAAGTGTTAAATTATTTTCCCTGGCCCATTCTTTTTAATTATCTCAAATACAATATGAAGCTGGGAGGAAACCAACTATCCCTATGAAGAAACCTCATTTCGTGCTGATGCAAAGTTTTGTTTGAATCCACAGTGTTTGCACAGTATATCGCTGCTTAAAATGCCAAAATCTCTATATGTAATTTCTAGTAATGTAAAAAGTAGTACAGCTGAGTTGAAGAGTTAACTCTTAAAGTTATTTCCAATTTTATGTGACATTTAATATAAACAGAAATTAGGATAGGTTTGCACCTTCCTTATCCCTTACAAACAAAAACAGAATTCTTTTTTCCTCCCTCCCTTAAAAAACCCTGACACAGGCAATGTACTTGTGTGTTCAACAAAATTTTCCTAGAACATTTCCACATAAATACAATATATTCTATTATTGGTTTGTCACAAATGCAATTATTTTCTTTAAAATGACAAATATTGAAGGAGTCCTTTGTCATTTTTAAATTTTATGATAAAAGCATAGGTCCTTCATCAGATGTGTTAATTAGACTTCCCTTTTCCATGCCTCTTATTTTTGTGTGACACAAAGCTACCCAACTTGTATATCTTGCTAATGCCATCAGAAAGCTTTATCCCATAGCTGCCAAGGGTGGCGTGCAAAATCTGTTTACAATATAAAGACATGCCAACCTAATAGACCATGCAACCTCAAAGTATAGGAAACTTAAAAAAAATATATTCATATATTTATCAATGCCCAAAAAATGTGGGCCCAAAATTTTATAAAAGGAACACTGGAATGAGTTGACATGATTAATAAAAAGGAATGTTCATATATACTGAATGTAAAATAATTATGATCTATTATACTGTGAAACTCACTTGTAGATAATTCTCTGAACATGCTCCTATTTTGTAACAGAATTTTAGGAAATCACTCTTCACCTTCAAAACTGGGTTAATCAAAAAACATACGGAATCCTGCTGGTAGAATTTAGGTACCTTTTTCTTATAGAATATAAAAAACTGTAATTGAAGATACATTGTCTAGACAGCTTTTTGTTTATTCACAGAGCCCAGAAGCCTTCCTTATCTATGCTTTTATTAATTAAAATTATTTCAATCTTCCCAACATGCATATCTTTTCTCTCCTAGAATAACTGCAGAATAAATCCAGTTTCAGGCTTACAGTGATTAGGGGATATCTATTTTAAACAGAAATTAATAAATTATAGGGCAAATGACATATACCAAAATTCTTTCTGACTTCAGAAAAGATTTTCACTCCCAAAGTTGTAGCAATTTGAAAGTAACAAATGAATACTCTTAAAAGTAACATTAAAAGCAACCATATTAACACTATTGATACAGACTAATATTTTTTGTGACAAAAATAATTTTTGACCATTTTTGATGTTCAAATATAAAATAGATTTGAAATTGTAGTGATCACAGAAATCAACACTTTTTATCAATTATAATAACAAAGTAAATTAACAAAATACAAAACCAAGTAATTTCACACAAAAATCTTTTTAGAGCACAGCAGCAAAGCATTTTATAAAATATACATTTTATCTTTATCATCAATCTTTACTCTTAGAGTATGCTCTTGGAAGTTCTAATGCCAAAAAGAAACCATATTTGGGTTAGCATGAACATTAATATTGTAGTGTCTGTTTTAAAAATTGCATATTAACTTTTGCATTAAATAAACTCTTAAAGCTCTTCTGTACTCATTGAAATTTATGTTTATATTCTCACAACTCCAGTCATAATGGAATGAAAGAAAAAAAAGCTTTTCAAAACTACATAATTATAAATTGACTCTGTCAGTTAATATAACAAAAAAAGTTTCTTTAGAAAAAAATTAATCTCTTATAATTTCCCTGCTAAAAATTTAAGCAGTTTCACCAAAAGGGTCAACTTCTCTCATTTAAAAAAAATGTAGAAGAGATTATGGTGAAGATTAACATACTTTCAAAAAATGTTATTATTATTATTAATTTATTTTGAAGCATTCTTTAAAGGGATTATTTAAGCACAGTAATGTGTATTTGCTCAGTATTAATTGTACCAACAGAATATTGTAATCTTTCAACTTATTTAAATTATTAATGCCTTTAATAATCCTTGCCATTGAAAATATACATTATTCTTTATAATACTAATCAGCTTTTAAGAGATGAAAGTTTATCATTTTCTTTAGGTAGCATAACAACTACAACTGAATAAATGAGAAATTATACAATCAATTTGTGATCTTAAAAATGACTGTGAAATCCTTCCTTTTGAGAAAAGAATATGCTGAAAATAATACATATCAGTTTGCAACATGCACAAGATTAGGAAAAGTGTTTTCTGTACAAAAATCTGGAAATATGCAAACTTCAGTGTCCAAGGAGAAATTATGTAAGTCCAGGAAATAATGTCTGGAAACAGAGTTCTCAAATGAAAACCAAACATGAAAATCAATGCAAATAACTGACCCTTATCTGAAAAACTAATGTGAAAATATAGCAGTAGCAAACAAATATTTGCCAGAAATACTTTGTTTGTTAAAAGAGGGTCAGCATTGAAGAACTTAAAAGTTAAATAACAATATGTTGGGTAGTTGCCCAGTGGCTAAAATGTTAGGTATTTTAATGTTCCAAACTGCACTTTGAAAATGGGCATTTTAACTAGATCTTAACCTTTCAATCCATAAATCCTTTGGAAGGAGTTTCCAATGGTTGCCACTTATTCATATAGTTAATATAAATGCATTATAAATATTTAATTAATAATTTGTAAGAGTCATTTTCCTAAGCTTGGAATATATTTATATTATTCATTATACAGCGTACATAAATATTTATACCTAAAAAATTAAGCAATATCCCATGCAATCTGCTTTTAATAAAAAGCATTCCATTTTTTTAAAAAATTGCAATTGTATTTGTGCATGCCTTTACAACCAAATTGATAATTTGTTATACATAATGTATAGAAGAAGATGTTGGATTTTTTAAAAATCAATGAACTTAAGAAACCCAACAGCATTTGCCATATTACTGGCAACTACCTTAATTTAAAAAAAAAAATTAAACAGCAAGGAAAGAAAAATCAAAATAAGGTTGTAGACTGTTTGGGAGAAGCTCTGGCCTTTGCTTGCTTGAAATAATCGTGCTAGCAGAAATCCTAGAATCTTTCTTACAGAATGCAATTCTTGGCTTTCTCTGCCAGAGGAACTGCTGCAAAGTTCTTTTCTTTAAGGCATAATTACTCAAAAAATGTCAGGAAAAAACAGCTGCCCAAATCAGTCTATTATTTTAAAAGGCACAAACTCTTCCAATGGCTCTGGCAATGCCAAAGCCAATCCCTTTTCTGGCTATCTTTCTCCCTCTTCACATTTATATAGTTTGAATGAATATATAAAAGCTTAGTTTTTTTTTTTACCCTTCACAAGAAGAAAAACAACCCTCCTCAGGGTCTGAGTTTTGAAGAATTCTTATTCACAAGTACGCAAGAATCACAAAAATACTGAAACAAAAGTAGAATTTACTTTGAGTAGTCTTAATGTAATTAAATGTTAAGCACCAGTTTTAAATGAAAATTGTCACATACATGTTAACTCTTTGATTTTGAAACAACAGCAAAAACTGACAACTACATACTTCCCTGGTATCTTGCCTCTTATAGCTTCCATTGAGGAAAAAAGGAAGATCACTCAGTGTGTCTGTAATTCATATTGCTGTTCTTCACCTGCATTTTTTTTCCATGAGCAAAATCCATACAATTACAATACGGAGTAATGAGGCTGTTTTTCAACATGGCTGCCTTTCTGGAAGAAAATCAGGGCAGGATGCAGGTATAACAAGAGAAAGCTTCTTGGCAGGTCTTCAAAGACAAGATGAATTTCACTGGAGCATTTCAAACCAGGAGTATGCTACAGAAGAGGATCCTCTTCCATAGGCTCCTCATCTAGCCTGTAAGTAATTCATTAAGAGGAATCAGAAGAATAGAACTGCAGGGCCCAGAATTAGATAAATATGTTTATTAATCGATGGTGCTGTAATTGTTAATAAGAATGCAAAGCAATATTATTTTGATGGGCTACTTAATACAATACACACAATCCTAATAGTTATTAAGTTCTAAGTCTGGATCTCAGAACTTTGTTAAAACAAATTGCTTCATATTTGGAATTCCAAATTCTGAACAATCACTTTGAAAGAATGGATTGTTTACACTATCAATCACTTACAAGTTCTTATACTTGGTGACCTGTGCCTTCAGCTCCTTTTAAGAATCTTTTGGAGCTGAACAGTTTGAGTAGAAAGTACAACTCATGCCCTTTCCCCCCAGCTTCCTCAGAACACATAATGATCAACAGAAATATCAGACCAAGCTAGGCATTTGTAGAGGGAGAGTGGCTGTGGTTGAATAATTGCCCACTCATAAAAATAAAAGAAAAAGAAATGCAGACTTATGGATGTACCACTTGCCCTTCTTTTTGCATGGAAAAGGAAAAAAACAAAAGAGAAACTATATTCATGAAGGTAAGTAGAAAATAGGCTACTGGGGAAAAAAAAGAAATTGGAGAAAACTCTCCAATGCTGCTGCTAAGGTGGCTAAAGGTGCTAAGGGAATAGTGGGAGTCATGTCTAAGGTGGGACTAGAATTCATAGCTTCCCACTGTCTTAGACTAAAATAGCTCTCAGAATGGTTGTTAAGTAAATGTGGTTCCCTCCTTTGACTTTGCTTGTCAGAAAGTTTCAAAAGGTGATCACATGACTCCAGGACACTGCAACCATAATAAATATGTGCCACTTGCCATGCCTACGAATTTTGACCATGGGACCACAAGGATATTGCAATGTCATGTGAAAAACAGTAATAGGTCACTTTTTTCAGTGCCCTGGTAAGTTTAACAAAGGGTTATAAGACTACTTCCTGTTCCAAACCCTTCCCTAGATTTTTCATTTGTTTTTTTATCTTCTTAGATTTTTAATTGTAAACCTTTACTACTTTTTGTTCTGCTATATGCAGCCCTAAATTTGTCCTTCTTCAAGCTAACAAATTAAATCTGAGGCCCAATTAGTGCCATTGACAATGCATTTTATTAATTTGGTATACTTTTTAATAAGGGAATACTCTTTGATTTAGCAAAACTGGAAGTGGAGTGATTTTCAACAATGACTTAACAGATAACAGATAATCAGAGTTGGAAGGGACCTTATACATCATCTAGTCCAACCCCTGCCTAAGCGGGAGACTCTACACCATTTCTGACAAATGGCAGTCCAATCTCTTCTTGAAAGTCTCAAGTGATGATGCTGCCACAACTTCCAAGGGCAAGCTGTTCCATTAGTTGATTGTTCTCATTGTCAGAAAGTTTCTCCTTATTTCCAGGTTTCCTTGTTCAGTTTCCATCCATTATTCCTTGTCTGGCCTACAGGTGGCTTTAAAAAATAGCTCGACTTCTTCTTCTCTGTGGGAGCCCCTCAAATATTGGAAGACTGCTATCATGTCTCCCCTGGTCCTTCTCTTTACTAGACTAGCCAAGCCCAGTTCCTGCAATCGTTCTTCATATGTTTTAGTCTCTAGTCCCCTAACCATCCTGGTTGTTCTTTTATCTACTTTTTCTAGAGTCGCAACATCTTTTTTATAATGTGGTGAACAAAACTGGATGCAGTACTCTAGGTGTAGTCTTACTAAGGCTTTATAGAGTGGTATTAGTATCACACTTGATCTCGATTGTATCCCTCTGTTAATGCAACTTAGGATTGCATTAACTTTTTTGGCTGCCATTGCACATTGCTGGTTCATATTTAGCTGCTTGTCCACTGAGACTCCAAGATCCCTCTCACAGTTTACTGCTAGTGAGCGTGGTTTCACCCAGTCTATATGTGTACTTTTGGTTTTTCTTGCCTAAGTGAAGGACTTTACTTTTCTTTACATTGAATTTCATTTTGTTAGATACGGCCTAGTATTCTAGTCTGTCAAGATCCATCTGGATCTTGAACCTATCTTCTTGGGTGTTAGCTATTC
The DNA here is from genome assembly GCA_015471245.1 of Laticauda colubrina. Classification (NCBI taxonomy): domain Eukaryota; kingdom Metazoa; phylum Chordata; class Lepidosauria; order Squamata; family Elapidae; genus Laticauda; species Laticauda colubrina. The sequence goes on from BLBF01000025.1 coordinate 23,865,595, forward strand.
CTGCAAGATACTGTTGCTATCACCTATTAATCTCAAACTCTCCAAATATCTCCAAACTCTCACAGGGTGAACTGTGAAAGTTTTTCAGTGTTTTTGCTTTTGATAGTGAACTAATCACTCAGTAACTGATCAAAATCTTTTCAAGAAAACTGTAGGGACTAGCCACCAGCAGTCAGCACTGATTCAAAGAAATCCCCTCCTCCTAAAAGATAAAGAATAAAACTTACTTTTTCTCAGGAAGTGGTTTAACTCCAACTGACAAAGATGCCATTGCTGTTACGGTTTCTGCTTCTTCATTATCACACTTCTGTGCATCTATCAAAGAATAACTGACTGTTGAAGAATAATGTTGGAGCGAATGCCAATATTTACCTAAAGGAAAATTAAAACCATTATAGAATCTATCACTATCATTTTTCTATTAAACAAAAGAAAAGCATAATCAAGCTGCAAAATGAAACAAATCTGGGAGATTCTTACTTCTAAGACGCTTTACAAAATATATGTAAACAAAGTAATAATATATTTCCCTATTTCACTGCAGCTCCATTTGCTAAGCATCCAAATTTTGATCATGTAACCATGGGGATATTGCAACATTTGCAAGTGTGAGAAACAATCATAAAGATTTTTTTCAGTGCCATAACTTGAAAGGAATGAATAGTTGTAAGTTGAGGACTAGGTAACTTGTAAGTTGAGGACATGTGTATTATATCTTGTTTTCAACAAAGCGGTGAATAAAGTGCCCCATGGCAGCCTGATTAAGAATAGTAAAAAGTGAGTAATTAAATAGAAACATAACTTGTCTTGAAAATCATACTCAAATGAAAGTCTTAGTTCTTTATCAGATAGATTGCCACGGGATTTGGTCCTCTGCAACATTTCATTAAAGATTAAGCTCCCTAGGGCAGAAGATACCTAGAAGACATTAACTAAAATTCAAGATGAACTTGTTAAGTTTTACAAATATTGACAAAATAATAGAATGAATAAAGGTCCTTTTAAGAAGTCCCTGTGGATTTTATTCTGCTAGTCGTTGCCAACTATAGGGGGCAGTGCTCATCTTCATTTCAAGGCCATTGAACCAGCACTGTTCAAAGACATTTCTGCAGTTATGTGGCCAGCATGATATCGCTGACCACTGTTACCTGGGGGTACTGTGGGAATTGAAGTGGTACCTTTTTATCTACACGCATTTGCATGCTTTGAAACTGCTGGATTGGCAGGAGCTAGGTCTCAAACCTGGGCTGTCAACTTTCCAGGCGACAAGTCCAGCATCTTAACCACTGAGCCACTACTATGCCCAATAGAATGAATAACAGAATTAAACCAGAACAAAGAAATGAGAAAAGGAAAGATAAAACAAATGAGAAGTATGCTACGAGGCTTGGCGGAAATATACACTAAATGAATTTTTTAGTTGCATTGCAAGCTGCATGTGAAATCAATGTAGGTTTGAAAGAAGAGAACTGATTTCAGTTTTCAGACGTTTGACTTTGTGGTCGCAGAGGCCAAGATCTCTTCTTTATCATGTCAGAGAGCGGACACTATTGAAAGACAAAGAAAAGCATGATCTAGCTGAGGTAAGAAAAGATTAAAAGTAAAAATAGATTGGCAGAGTGGCTACTTGAGTACATTTTTGCTGGATGTATTCAAGCAGAGGTTGGACAAAGTGTTTTGTTTTGGTGGGGAGGTGAAAACAAAAGGTTCAATGAATATCCTGCAGCATTTTGAATTCTATAAAGACTTGGTCTAACTGTAGAAGGAATACTACTGTTTTTAAATACTCACTGTGTATTTCAATGACCTTCTCAATGGAATGCACTGCATTAACATTTGCTGTCTGTTGTAATATTTTTTCAGGAATAGGGTCAAGCTGAGAAAATAAAAAATACAATTTAGAATATCATTTTTTAAATAAATAATGAACATATGTATTGGTTTAGATTTCTTTAAGTAAAAAATATGTGATTTGACATCCTTTGAAATTATATCCAACTGCCGTTTGTGATAATCACTTCTTTCGGTCATAAAAATATTTTCAACATTGTAGAGCAAGGCAGACCAAAGAAATGAATGGAATCTAAATAATGTATGATTTCATCATGCAGCAATCAGAGATGTAGCTAAGAAAATTTAAAACATTTAGATAATTATTTTAAATAGATTTATCTACTTCTATAAGAAACTAGAAAAGTGGAGTAATTTCTCACAGACTCTGTGCACATAACCTTTCCCATCTGTGTTGCATTCTGCACCAAAACACTTAGCATACAAAGCTCTTCAAATATTGGAACACTGCTATCTCAGTCCTTATTTTCACTAAACTAAATATACCCTATTCCTGCATCTGTACTTAATATGTTTTAGTTTCTATTTAGTTTCTATGGTGATGATGTCTATCCCACATTTTTCTAACTTATTAAGACATAGATTGTAGTCTACTTTGTCAAATGCCTTACTGAAATCCGAGTACACTATGTTCACAGCATTTTACTTGTCCACTAATATAGTCCACATTCACATATATGATGAAATGTCAAGTTTTAAAAATGAATCAGTAAAATGGTTTGTGAATTGATTTGATTCTGAAAGCATCTGAAACTTTTCTTTAGACTCACACAGAACCTTTTAAAAGAGCTGCATTAATGAATAGTACAGACATGTGCACACTGCACACATGTGCGCTGAAGTGTGCACAATCCTAGGGTTCAACAACTGTACTATATATCAAAATATACCAATTCAGCTCTTAGAAAACAATAAAAAAACTCTGAAACTATTTTCTTCATAAAACACTTTCCTGGAGTGTCTATTTATCTAGAAGAGAATAACATATGTAGTTACTATAATTTAGATTCAGAAAAACTAATTTTCTCCCTAATTCTGTGAGGGAGATGGACACTTTCTAAATGTCATGAGATAGATAGATAGATACAGATTAATAGAGTTGGAAGAGACCTTATAAGTCATCTCGTCCAGGGGTTGCCAACCTTTTGGACCTCAGGGACCACCAAACTCATAATTTTAGATCCCAGGGACCACCAACTGGTTCTCTGGGTGTGGCTTGGTGATCATGTGACTGGCTGGGCATAGCTTGTATATAAATATTAATATAAATATTGATTTTTTAATAAAAAAAATAGAACAACTTGTACCCAAAATCAGGCAAAGCAGGCAAGCAGATTGAGTTGCTCACAGTATCACAGATTCATTCAGAAATCTATCTGCCACATCTGGTGGTGATGCTATCTATCCCACTTTTTTCTAGCTTACCAAGAAGTAGGTTATGGTTTACTTTGTCGAATGCCTTGCTGAAGTCTAGGTATATTATGTCCACAGTATTTCGCTGGTCACTAATTTAGACACTATGTTGAAGAATGAAATAAGATAGAAGATAGATACATAGATGATGATATATATCGATGATATAGATAGACATTTAGAAAGATTGCTGATCTATGATTGTTGCAGAACAGTCAGCAGTCATTAAATAGCTGTTCTAAAATGGATTTGTATACAGCCTAATCCCCACCATGATCAATTTGCTATGATTTTATATCCTCACTAGTTATATAACATGCACAAATACTTAAAATGGTGTCTGCGCTGCCACTGATTCATTATATTTCCAAATGAATCAAGAACTGGTTAATAAGAGAAAGTGAAAGAGGAAAAGAGGAAAAATAAAAGAAATGAATATTGCTTATGAAGAGGATGTTTTCAGTCTTTTGCTCTCACAGGCAGCTCTCTGTGTATCTCACATACACACAATTCAATCCACAGTAAATCAAGTAGATCTACATTGCATCTAGCTTTGATTAGTCCCTAGTCACTGTATAATTTCTTCATTTCCAATATGGGTTTCTCTAGGTTGGAGTTTCTGTTTTAATCTGGCTTTTAGTCAGTGGAAGAACTCCGAGACAACAAAAATAAAAGATTCTTCACTTGTAAGGCAGGTGCTAATCAATGATGAAAACAAGAAGAGATCATAGATTGGAGATGGTGCTTTTAGAAGAGAGGATTTTTGTCCACAATGGGGAATGAAGCAACTAGTCTTCAGGATGAAACTTAAATTGAATAAATTTGTTATAGCAGTGAATATAGCAAATATCCACTGTATAGGATGTTGGGTTTACATAATCCCCAAGAACCCTTCCTGTGATGGAACATAATCCAAAGTTGCAAGAGGGAAGTTGTCTTATCCAGAGGGCTAAAAACAGAAGAGTCTGAAATGTCTGATAAACAGGAAAAAAGCAAAGACAGACACCCCTAGAGTATATCTATAGGTATGTAGATAATTGCTTTGTCTGGCAAGATTATGTCTATAGATGAACAATAATAAAGAAACCATTCAAAGTAACTCCATGTGTCATTCTTGTTTCTTTGGCCATGATGCTTCCAATCCTTGCACTATATAGTAGAATCATAGACGTGGAAATGATGTAGGTGCAGGCACCATCCCTGACCAATGACTATCCAGCCTCTGAAAATCACCAGTGAAGGGAAGAAATTATACTACACAATAATCTGTAACATGATTGATAGATCTTACTGTCAAGAAGTTCTTCCAAACATCTCATCTGTATCTACATCCTGGAAGTTTAATTTGTTCCAGTTTTATTTCCTAGAGCAAGGGAGAATAAATTCAAACCCTCTGCAATGTGACTGCCCTTCAGGTATTCAACTATCATTCAACCTTCTTTTCTGCAAGCCAAATCTTCCTAAGGGTTTTAACTATTCCTTGTGATTTCCAGTTCTTTCACTTGATTCTTAATTTCCAATCTCACACTCTAATGTAGAATAGGCTATCAAAGAGTATTAATGAAGCTAATACTGTATATGTCAGCAGATAATACAATAGCAAAGTTTGCTGACTGAGCTATCTTGTGCTGCTACCAGACTGGTTTTTATTTTTTTGCGGTCTTATTTCTTATTTAATTTATTATCTGCCCATCTTGCCACAAGACAATCCTGCTGCTAAATAATGTGAGGACTGTCTTAATTATTATTGAATACTTACAGTATGTGATAAAGCAAAAAAAAATTAGAATATGATTCATATTTTAATTAAAAAATTTTTGAAGATTGAGATAAAGATAAAACCAGAACTTTTCCTTTTGGGTCTAATGGAAAAAGACCTGGAAAAAAAATATGGAACTTTATTACTATATATGTTGACAGCACAAGGCTATTGTATGCATAAAGATGGAAGGACACTTCAATTCCTAAAAAGGACGAATGGCTACAAAAATTGATAGAGTTGGCTGAAATTGCAAAATTGACTAAATAGAATACAAGTACTTTTATTTCCACATGGAGACTGCTTCTGAACTTTGTGCTTTTTGTTATGAAAAGTTGTGATTTGATGCTAATGCCTTATTTTACTGCAACAGAGAGTTGAAAGTCAATGTTTTTCTTTTTCTCTTATCCTCCCTCACTTTTCTTCCTCCTTTTCCTCCCCAGTGTTTTCCTATTTACTTTTGTATTTTGTATCTTATTTTATAACCCAATAAAATGTTAAACTATTCTATATATATAAAAGCTTAAACGCTTGTTTGCAGCCAAACCTGTCCTAAAATACCCAGATCCCATTTGTCATCTAGGCAGATGCTTGTGTTGTGGGCAGAGGGGTGTGTATACACTTACAATGGAACAAACAAGGGAATTTGCAGGTGTGCGCCTACACCTCTCTAGAAAACTGTCAGGGACTGAGCATAGATGAGAAGCTTGGGAGAAGAACACTTATGCTATGTGCTGGGAGCTTTTAATATGGAAGCACTTCCTTGAATGGAGCAAGGTGCCATTTGAGGTATGAACCGAACATTTTCTATTCATTTCCCAGCAAAATCTGGAAGACTGGTTTCTCTTGTCTTATTTGTTAAAACATGAGTTGTGATGGCTATCAAAAAGTGATACAAACAGAGATACAAACAGTTGTATGCAGTAGTGATACTTTCCTACTTTTTGTCTAGTACTTCCTAAATGAATCATTTGGGGCCCATAGTGTTTCTTACAATATGGGAGAACTGAAGCAGTGGAAAACAGCATGAAAGAAGGAATGTTAAATGGAAAAAATTAAAGTGAGAATAAGCCCTCAAAACCTGGACTGTCAGGTTCTGAAAAATAAATGCCAATATGCTAGTATGGTGAAGGAAAATGAACTAAGAAAAAATTGAAGCTGCATCTATTTAGAGACTACTTTCCCAAGAGGACTCTCATCACATTCATTTGTAAGATACCTACATCATGATATATTTAAAAATAAAATGTTAATTAATGAAAGCATAAATTGCATTTTTACTTCTACCTCATTTCCTAGCAAGGCAGAGACACATGCTTCAGATGCATCACAAATGGCTGTTAGGTCATGACCTCCTTCAAGAGCCAGAATGATTCGTCCTCCAGCCAGCCCCATAAGCTGTTTGGTGAGGTATCCAAAGCCTGAGAAAAAGCAAAAAAGAATAAGGTGCAGAATAAGCTAAAAAAATTCATCTCAAAAACCAGAAATATTTCAAATCCATTTTCTTTTTATTTTTTGGGTCAAGTTTTTCTATTTTCTATTGCTTATTCATATCAATGCATGAACAGTATGAAGCCTGGGTAACATACATTTTAGTACAAATAAACTTAATATCATTACTCATAGTTATTACATTTCATTTTCATTGTTTCATATTGTTTACACACATCAGATACTACCGCCATTCAATTTCTAATTTTCCCTCTTATTATTACATATATCTTGCAATATTAAAATATGTATATTGTTGATCCCCTTCTTATTTCTATTTCTTCAAGTCACCATAGAATTCAAAGATGTTTCTTTTCTGTCTTCCATCTTTCATCTGCTTTATTATTCATATTTCCCTTGTTTAACTCTTCACATCTATATATGTTAAAGTTTTATCCTTCATTTTTTTAAAATTTAATAAGTTTTTTTATTTTTTTACATATCTCTTCATGTGAGCAACATGATTCCAGATTACAACATTTATACATAGTCATACTAACATTTTTAACTTTCTTACTTAATAACACATCAAATTATTATCCACTCCACTAATCTTCAAATAAATTTCCATTTCATATTTCAATTCATTAATTCAATATCAAAATCATTTCCTCACATATATTTTCAATTCTTTATCCCCTATTATTTCCATTTTCAGCTTACCACCTATTTTATTTTACCTTATGCATTATTATCTTCATTAATTAACTCAAGACCAATATATAGTAAACACACAAAAGCGCAAGGTTAAAGTAAAATTAATATATTTAGGATCCACATGGTATATTCCTCAATCTACAATATATTTATTCCAATACTATTCATATGACCATTTCATTATTTTTTCCACATAGCCAAATTTTACCCCTGTAATTTAAATAAAATTTCATTCCCCTACTTTTAATTATAATATAATATTCTCGTTATAAAATTCCAATATGATCCATATTTTTTATTTTCTCATATACTTTGTTTAGTCAATTATATTTTGTATTTCATTTAGGATAATATGTATGTATGTATGTATGTATGTATGTATGTATGTATGTATGTATGTATGTATATCCCTCTTCACCCAAGTACCCATCAAAGAAGCCTTGACAGCCATCCAAAACAAATACAACCCCCCCAAACACATCCTAGATCTGACCAACCACTGCCTAACCAACATATACTTCATCCACAATGGACAAAGATACAAACAGACAGAAGGAGCACCCATGGGATCACCCCTCTCATCTGTCATCGCTAACCTATACATGGAACACTTTGAAACCAACGCTCTAGACAAATGCGAACACAAACCCAAACTCTAGCTCAGATATGTAGATGACATTTTCGTAATTTGGCCACACGGGAAAGAAAAACTGGATAACTTCCTCATACATCTTAACAACCTACACCCCAAAATACAATTCACCATGAAAACAGAAACCAATAACCAACTTCCCTTCCTGGACGTCCTAATTTACAAAAAACCCAATGGCTCCCTAGGACACACCATCTACTGGAAAAAAACACACACCAACCGCTACCTAAATGCACAATCCCATCACCACCCTACACAGATCAACTCTGTAGCCAAGACCCTCATCTCCAGAACCAAATGCCTAGCTCACAAAGACCACCTGAGAACAGAACTACACACCCTCACTAACGTATTAATTTTTAACGGATTCCAAAGAAACACTATCATCAATCTAATCCGAAAAGAGATACCCAAAAAAACCCAAGACACAGAACAAGACAACAGTATTGCACTCCTCCCCGACATCAAAAGCACCACAGACAAAATCAGCAAACTTCTCCACAAACACAATATCAAGACAGCCTTCGGCACTGACCAAAAAATAGCCAACATCCTAAGAGATCCCAAAGACAAGATCCAGCCAGGAAACCAATGAGTTTATGAAATACCATGCAACAATTGCCCAGCCACATACATTGGGCAAACCAACAGGAGAATAAATGCACGCATCACAGAACACAAAAACGCAGTCAGCAGAGAAGAAAATATTTTCTCCCTCTTCCAGCACCTTAAAGCCACAGGAAATGAAATTAATTTCAAAGGAACCAAATTAATATCCACCACTGAACACTCCAGCAAGAGAATAATCAGGGAAGCCATCGAGATAGAGAAACACCCCCATAACATGAATAAACGGGACGATACCTCCCGCCTACCAGACATCTGGAAGCTAGCCCTCACCAACAAACGAGCCCCAGCCACGAAAACCAACACAGACCCAAAACAACAGGGACACCACCACCAATCCCCCCCATCAGACCCAGGCCCAAGCCCATCCTATAAACAAAGGGCAACCACTATCCAGAAAACAGACCATGGCTGCCTCGCCAGCTGTCACACACCCCGACCCCAAAACTAAACAAGCTGACACACACCAAGGACACAGACCCAGACCCCAAACTCGAAGCCAGACTAAAACCCAGAATGCTACATCACAGTCACCCGTTCAGGATATCACATCAGAAAACTCAGGAAATTACACCACAAAAATCAACTCCATCAACCAATCAAGAGGCAGCAGAGCAGCCAACCAGCCCAGCACACCAGTCCCCACCACCAGTATTTATAGAGAGATGGCAGGTCCGATCACACACTGCTTGCACTGGCACGAAGCTGAAAGCACCAGCCTGAGGATGGCAAGTGGGACCTCGCCGAAACGTCGCCAAGATACTCTTTATCTTACATGAAGATACTCTTCATCTTCACTTTTCTCATATATAGTTATATAATATTCTTAGGGTAATTCCCAATACATTTTGAATTTCAAATCTCCCCATTTTAAGTTTCTAATTAAAAAAATACACAAATACATTCCTTTGTGGCATCCCCCTTTTATATCATATCTAACCCTTATCTCTAAATATCTTGGCCTTGTCATTTCTCTTGGTTTTAGCTAGATTTCACTTTTCTAAGCTTTCCCGATCTTTCCTTTTTATTTCCATCTGCCAGTCACCCATCTTCTCCCCCAGTCTTTCCTGCTCTCTTTTTTGATGTTTCTTTTTGTAGAATTTCTTCTTCTTTTGTTTAATCCTGGCAGAGTTTTCTCTTTTATTCATTAACTCTGTCATCAATGTCATAGTTTTAGTTCCTTTCATGTCTTTTGGCAGTATCTCTTGTTCTCCATGTTCATCTGAGTCATTTTCCTCTTCCTTTAACTTCTCCCCTCTGAGATTTCTTTGTTCTTCTGTGGACTGCATCGCCATTTTTTTTTTGCCAGTATGTCCAATAATTCCCTTCTTTCTTTCTTTCAGCATTCTTCTTACAGTTTGCAATTCAGACTTAAAGTCTCTGTTTATTTCTTCCATTTTTTAAAATTGTTGAGTTATTAAAATTCGAAGTTTTTTGTTGCGATCCCTGCCAAAAGTCTCCTTTTGTCTCTATTGCCCTTATTAATACTTCTGTCTCTTTATCACAATCAACACCCAACAGTCCCAGGATATTGCATTCGTTTATCCTCTTACTACAATTTCTTCCCCCCTTTTTTAAGTTTCTGGGGTTCTTGTTCTTTTATTATTCTTTTATCTCACAGCAATTATACGAGCAGTGATTTTCTATAAAATCATGAAGGAAAAAAGTCTTTTAACCATTAGGTGGCTCTCTATATCATTTTCCACTTTTCAAAGTTCTTTTCTTTTCTCTTTTCAATTATATTAACATTAATTTTCCACGATTTCCACTATTAACTTTCTGAAATATAGTCAATTCCAGGCAAATCCAGCATTTTGTCCAATGCCTAACTGATGCCAAAATATATACATTGTTTCCAAATTTAATCTCTAATTTCATTGTAGCTTTTTATAATTCAATTTTGTTTACCTTATATTGTCCTCTTATTTTCCGTTCATCGCTGTCATACTCTTAAGCAAGGGCTCTTTCTTTCTGCTTCTCGGTGTTATTTAAAAAAAAGTTCAAGTTCTTTATTCTGGTTACATGTTGCTCACCACTTCACTGCTCCAGCACATACTTAGGTCCCGGCAGCTTTCTGTCTTCAGGGCAGCCATTTAACTGCCATTTCTCTGTCTTCCAGGGGAGTTAATACCTAGCCAGGGAGGGGAGATGCGTCTCCCCTTGACCCAGCTGGCGGTCTCCCCCTCTTCTCCCACCCCTCCAAGGTGGGTCAGATGGTTCCAGTGAACATGGATCAAAGCCGCGCACGATTGCAGTCTTTGATCCGTCTTCGACAGAAATGCCACCAGAAGTCCATCCTTCATTCTTTCATTGTTCAATGTTTCAATGTACAATTCTAATACCAATCACAATATCATTTAAACATATAGAGTAGATATATTCATATTCATTCCATTCATCCAATCCATATAATTCTATTAATACACATGCTTATATTAAAATATATACTTTCATTGTCTAATTTCTCATTGTTTAATTTTATTATTTAACTGCTAATCATTATATTTAGGCATGTTAACAATACCATCATTCATTCTCTAATTTTCCAATTAATGCTTAGTTCTTGTTCATAATTCCCATATTTCACTCTTCATATCTATTTGTATTAAAATACTGTATTATCCTAGTGCCTATCACAATACATACAAAATGATTATCCAGTCTATATAATTCTAATGTTAATACACATGTTTTTGTTAAAATATGTTCTTCAAGGATCTCCCCCTCCTTTTTTTTTTTTTTCTCTATCCATTGTCTCTTGGCCTCATCAGTAACTTAAGTCTTACTCTTTTTTTTAACTTGCCTCCCATAGTCTTATTTTGGATCTTTAACTCTATCTACATCTGCATCCTGACTGTTCAATCCAACTTTTTCTCCCATTCCTATCCCTTTTCTACTGTGTTATTTTAAAGCTATATGTTCTAACCCCTACTTTCTTATGACCTCTTCCTCTCCAATTTTCTTTTTAAGAATTATCCTAGGTGAAGTGAGCATTCCAAAGAGTGGGGGAGTGGGGAAATGGAAAGCATAGTCACAATCTCACTTACCAACCACTTCACTTTACAAAACACTTTACAAAAAGTCCCAATTGTGGTTGCCAAATAAGGACTACCAGTACTATTTTTGTCTTTCCTGGTATCGTTCAAATTCTATAAAGAGTGAAATGAGAATAGTGATTGCTAAATTTGAAGCTGAAAGATCCTAAATGTAAATATAAAAACAAATATCTGTGAAAGTTAATAGTCTGAAAGAACTTACATTTTGCCGATAGATTATATCCCCCAAGGGGTGCAGGATGACCTTCTACTGCATCAAAACCTGATGACACCAGCACAATATCTGGAGCAAACTCATGAGCAATAGGCATTACTATTGTTCTGCATCATGAATAGCCAATCCCCAAAAGATAAAAAAGGGAGAAAACAGATTACTGTACTTTTCAGACACTGAACAAATACTGAACAATTCCGTTTTCTTTTTCACTGGCATTTTCAACACAGAATGAGAAAAGGACTAGAGAAGATGCTAAAGCCACAAACAAACACTGTAGTTTATACTATGAAGCAGAACTTCTGAAGTTTACACTGTCCTTTACAGCTACAGAAAAAAATGTACATTGATTTACAAATGTATTAATAGTTGCACAGAAAACAATGAATTAGAAAGAGGTATACATTGTACATGTGAAATTCTATGGATCACATATAACGCTAACTAGGTACAACTAAATTTGCTTATTCCTGACTGAAATCATTGGAACTTAAGAAATTAAACTGTATAGCTGAGTGTCAATTATTTTAATTTCATAATATTAATATTAAAATACATGCTTCATCTGCATTATCTAATTAGGATGCTTGATTATTAAATGAAATTGTGCACTGAGTATAATGCAAGGCCTAATAGTGGAGCATTGTTGTCAATTCTGTAATGGATAAAGTAAACAGTACTCTCTTGTTCCTGTTGATTGCATTTGCCATTGTTTTGGAAGTGTTCTGGCTGCAATCAACTAGATAACTATCCTAGGCTTTGTGGTGAATTTTAATTCTTAGTTTTACACTATTAGTATTAGTATTACACTATTTGGACAACTTTGGCATGTTTTTCCATCTCAAAATTGTAGGGAACTCTCTGGCTAGTTTTTACCAACTGTATTTAAAAGATCTTTGTGGGGGCACAAAAATATATTTAGGCATAGCTGTCTAGCCTAATTCAAATGTTTTGCTTTAGAATATAATGAATGTTGTGAGAAACAGAACAAATATACTAGTTTGTATTCCTCATTGCGTTCTAACCATGATGGCGCAGTGGTTAGAATACAGAAGTGCAGGTGACTTCTGCTGACTGCCAGCTGCCTGCAGCTTGGCAGTTCAAGTCTCACCAGCCCAAGCCTTCTATCCTTCTGAGGTCAGTAAATGAGAACCCAGATTGTTAGGGGTGATATGCTGACTCTATAACCTCTTAGAGAAGTAAAGCACTATGAAGTGGTACATAAGTGCCATTGCTATTGCAGCTTGTTTCTATAGTTTCTTAAGCTCTAAACTTACATTTTCCCTTGGTATTTATCTAAAAGAGACTACTAGGATAATTTTACCATGAACAGTAGTTCCAGCAATTATTTTTCTTAATCTGATGCTATAAATAAAGGATGTCACAGTGCCTTGACTTTATTAAAATGAGACTAGCTCATCAAAAACTACAAGAGAAAATGTAATATAAGGAATATATGTTGAAAAGAACCACTATTAACATAAATAGCATGAAAAATATCACATGAGAAATATAACATAAACCAAAACATTATAGAGATAAATTCCATTCATTAAAACTAGCATTGCCTTTATGTAACTTATTTCATTTTTTATAAGCATGAGACTTATTCTTAGTATAAGTGTACAAATTAGAATACTGTGGTTTGTTGACATATTTCTAATGACCCATCAATCTAAGAAAAAATGATAAAGAATTACCTGAAAGCAGTCAAGTATTCTGGGTCTCCTATTGGTGGATTAAGACCACCAGTAAATGCAATATTTACATTAAAACCAATACCCAATCCTATGCCAACCTAAGAAAATAGAAATTGAAGAAAAATAATGAAACAGGTTATGTATCTAAGAAATATTAATATCTCTAAGATTATTTGCTTAACAGCACTTCAAATCACTTAATAGCCCTTATGTAATTTAATATGAGAAAATACAAACCGATGTAGAAATTTTGAATGACCCTCCTTCACTAACACAATAAGTGTGATTGGAATGTAAAGGTACAAACAATCTTAACTTTGAAATATATTCATGACACCATCCTATTCTTGACATTATCTGTTGTGTAAACCTCCTAGTCACTGCCTTGAATGGGACCTTGAACAGGATTGCTCTGAGCAATCTCTTCCAACCCGTGGATCTCTTGGTCCCTCAAGAGGAGGAACTGAAAAGGATAAAATGGAATAGAGATAACTAGAATACTGCTGGGAGAAGATGACCAAACTTTACTGAACGCAGGTAAGAGCTGCTATTAAAACCTACCATATTGCAATTTGGTAATCTAAATATTTTTCCACATTAAATGTGTCTACAGATAATCACCAATTAAGAATGATCTGTTTCCTCCTGAGAAAGAGAGTATAGAAATCTACCTGCAGGGCCAATTAATCCACAGCTTAATCTTTCTTACTATAAGGAAATTTCTCCTTACTTCCTTGTTGGATCTCTGTCTGACAAGCTTCCAGCTTCCTGTTCTGTCCTCAGGTGGAATGGAGAAATCGATGCCATTGTCCCCATGACAGTACTTCAAATATTGGAAGATTGCTATCAGTTTTTAAGTTCCTAAGCCTACCAGGGCAATATAGAGGGGTATTGCTTCCTGTGATCTTGATATTATCCATCTGTTGATTTATTTAGAACTCCATTGGCTTTTTTTGGCAGTTATTTGAAGATTGAAACTACACCAGTTCTTTCCCGGTCCTCTGACAGTTCCCCCATGCTCCAGGAGCTAGGAAAGATTTCATTTGTGGCTCTGAGATCACCTTTTCCAGCTCCTTCAGTACTCTGGGATATAAACCATCTGATCCAGGAGATTTGAACTCTTTCAAAGCAGATATGTATTCTTCTACCAAATCCTTGCCCCTTTTGACATACATTCCTGTGTCCCACGAAGCTGCTTTTGACAGGCTGGGCTATTTTTTCTTTTTGTGATGACAGATGCAAAGGAATTAAATAGCTCTACTTTCTCCTTGCTCCCCATCATATTCTTGCCATTTTCCCCCATTGTAGGTAGTCCTTGACTTACAACCATTCATTTTATGACTGTTTGAAGTTATAATGGCACTGAAAAAAGTGACTTATAATTGTTTTACACAAGGCTATTGCAGCATCTCCATGCTCACATGATAAAAATTCAAATGCTTGGCAAATAGTTCATATTTATGATAATTGCAATGTCCTGAGGTCATATCCTTTTGTACCTTCTGACAAGCAAGAATGGGAAAGCAGATTCATTTAACAACCATGTTTCTAGCCGAACAACTACAGTGATTCACTTAACAATTGTGACAAAGAAAGTCATAAAATGGAGCAAAATTCACTGAACAAATGTCTTGCTTTGCAAGAGAAATTTTGGGTTCAATTGTGGTCATAAGTTGAACAATACCTATAGTGAACAGATCATTTCCTTGACTTTCTAATTGCTCCTTACATACTGAAAGCAAATATTTTAGTTATTTTTAGCTTTTGTTACCAGTCCTTAGTTCATCCTGAGTCTTCATTACTCTGCCCTTGCAGATTTGAGCTATTTGCTGGTATTCTATTCTAGTTATATACTCCCCCTTTCCATTTTTTTATACTTGTCCTTTTTATCCCTCAGTTGTCGGAGACTTCTTTGTGCAACCATGCTCCTTTCATCTGGTATCTCGTTTCTTTCTTTCTAGGCATACTAGATTTCATCATAATTTTCATCAGGCACAGGTAACTAAAGAAAATTAGACTTTAAAAGAGCTGACTTCATCAAACTAAGAGATAGATTAGGAAAGATTTCATGAATGGAAATCCTAGGGAAAAACAGTTCAAGATGGAAAAACAAGACAGTAAAGGACAAAAAAGAAAAATATCACAGAGAAAGAAAAATGAGATACCGGACAAAATGAGCATGGTTGCACAAAGAGGTCTCTGACAAACTAAGGGATAAAAAGGACAAGTCTAAAAAAATTATTTTGAAAAATAATCAAAAACTTTGCTTTCAATATGTAAACAATTAGAAAGTCAAGGAAATGAATTGTTCACTCCAGATAGCGTTCAACTTATGAACACAATTTGAAAATATTTGTTTATTTTTAAAAAAATATTCTATATATTGCAATACAATTAGTTATCTTAGTATGAGAGCAGTGTAATATTAAATAATAGTTTACACTATAAAATTGACAACAGGTACAGGATTGTCAAGCCAAAAGACCCTCTTAATCCAACATTGTGTATCACACAATTGCCAATCAGGGACATTTGGGAAATTTACAAAGCAAGACAATAATCTCTGATCTCTAGCATTTAAGATTCTAAGCTTTTAATTACAGGGAAAATAGATATCCACTCAAACTAGAATTTGTTTACAAAAATCCAAATATGGGTCCATAAAGACAATAAATTATATGGCTGAACTTTTCATTAACTGTTGTGTAATTAAGATGTAAATTAAGTGCAGGTAAAAAAAATAACTCCCAATTTTCTCCACAATTATTTCAATGAATGACCATGTTACAATTTCATTGAAAGAAAGACGATATCTTTCCTACATATGCCCAGTAAATGAGTAGGAGCAGTACAGGACAGCCTTTACCAATTAGTTATGGAAAATTCCCATGCTGATTAGAAAGTTTCTGACTAAAGCATTTGAATTCGACAGATTTGAAGAAAGTTGGAATAGGTCAAAGAAATACACATCCTTCCTATTTTTAAATTACAAAATCAGCTTCACACAGACTAGGCAATCAATTCCTCGCATTGATTGTTTCTAACAATTAAGTATTGATAGTATTACTGTCAATACTTACTATATACTGATAGTAATACTCACAAGTATTACTGTGAGAACATTTTCTTCTAAACATAAGACTATTATTTGATCTGAGAGAATCCTCTGATAGTGTGATAAACAACAACACGAGAAGCAGAGATTCAAACATGATTATTTATTTATTTCTGCCTTTGAGACAATGATGGCAGTATCCTACTTGTATACTGGTACAGGTAATCCTCAATTTTCAATTACAATTGGCATTTCTGTTGTAAGTTGTGTCATTTCTGATTTTACAACAATTTTTAAGTAGTTATGTAAATCCACCTTTTCCAGTGGGCATTTTTTATTGTTGGAAATTAACAAAAAAGGTCATAATCACATGATGGCAGGATGTGACAATCAGCTGCAAATGTGAGCTGGTTACCAAACATCTGAGTTGTAATTATGTGACTGCAATGGTTGTAAGATTGTAAGTCACTTTTTCCAAGGCCATCATAACTTGGACTGTCATTAAATGAATGGTGGTAAGTTGAGGATTTTCTTTCTAATAAATAATAACATCCCAAGCAGGGATTAATAATACAATTAATTAGATGTATTCATTCATTATCAATGCTTCTCCTGACAATTGCCTGGATTAATCCTTGCAGTTTTCTTGCAAGATTTTGCAAGTGCTTTGCCATTGCCGGCTTCCTAGGACTAAGAGACAGTGGCTGACAACTCTTCTGGAAAGAGAGCTCTGATGTTCTTCCTGGGATCTGTTCACTCTCCCAGCTTAACTCCTGCTATAGCCCTGAGTGCTTTTATCATTACTTTGGCCTCTATTTGTCACATGATCTCTAGTTCTCCCTTCAGGCCCTGAAACTTCTATAGTCTTTCATACTCCTTCCTGATGTTGCTATCACTTAGCATCACTACATCAATCATCGCTGCTGTTTTTTGGTCCTTGTCTACTACCACAATGTCTGGTTGATTGGACATTGTGTCTGGTTGATTGGACAAATGTAAATGCCTGTACATTTGGATCTGGAAATCTGGCAGGATCTTAGTCCTATTATTCTCCACAAGGTTCTGTGGAATTTCTCATCCTGACCTGGAACAGTCTTAACTCATACTCTGTGCAGATGTTCCTGTACATTATGCCAGGTATGTGGTTGTGTTGTTCAATACATGCTATCCCTGTCTGTACCTTACATCCTGCCACTATGTGTTGGACTATCTCTCAGGAATCTCTGCATAGCCTGTACCTTGCAGACTTCTCTCTCTTTCTCATATATGTACAGGTAGTCTTTGACTTATGATAGTTCGTTTAGTGACTGTTCAAAGTTACAATAGCACTAAAAAAAGTGATCTATGACCATTTTTCACACTTATGATCCTTGCAGCATCCCCATGGTCGTGTATTTACATTCAGATGCTTGACAACTGGTTCATATTGATGACAGTTGCAGTGTCCTAGGGTCTTGTGATCCCCTTTTGTAACCTTCTGACCAGCAAAAGTCAACAGGAAAGCCAGATTCATTTTATCATGTTACTAATTTAAAAACAGCAGCGATTCACTTAACAACTGTGGCAAGAAAAATGGGGCAAAACTGACTTAACAAATTTCTCACTTAGCAACATAAATTCTGGCCTCAGTTGTGGTCGTAAGTTGAGCACTAGTTTATATATCACCAAGAGCCCTCATGGCGTAGTGGTTAGAATGCAGTATTTCAGGCTAACTCTGCTCACAGTCTGAAGTTCGATCCTGACAAGGTGATTCAGCCTTCTATCCTTCTGAGATCAGTAAAATGAGGACCCAGACTGTTGGGAGCAATATGCTGCCTCTGTAAACTGCTCAGAGAGTGCTGCAAAGCAATATGGAGTGTTATATAAATCTAAATGCTATTGCTATATTCACATTTCTATATCTAAATTTTATATAGAGATGGATAAAATCCAAACCATGAAGAACTTATGTTGTCACCCCTAACTTTAGCTATCATGGATTTGAGGGATGCGGCTAAAATTTTTTAGAGAATTAAAAGCTAAAACATTTACTTCTGAAAAGGGAAGAAATCAGATTCTCTCACTTGCATTGTAAGACCCAGCATTTTATCACTTGAATTTCCAAGTTGTAGGATTGTATTACAAAGGAATCTGAAAAGACATATGTATCATATTGTTACCTCATCAGGGGCTCCACTGCCTGGGAAGAAGTTTCCATCATCATAGCGATGTAATGAAATATAAAGGACACTGGGATCACTGTAGAAAGCTTGTTGTGTACCGTTTCCATGATGTACATCCTTAAATGATAGACATTGCAATATATCAGAAGTATTACTTACAAGTGGCTCTGTATGAAAACTTCTTAAGATGGATCAATTATGAAAGTAAACAGTCCAACTATATGTAGCATGGTATGCTTTGGATCTCATCTCAGAATAAGTTGTGATTTTAAATCAGCCATGCTTTTCCCACAGCAAACACACAATTTTAAAATTGTCACAGTTGCATAGTTGCGTCTCATAAACTGTAATATACTGTACATTTTGGAGTTGAAGATCTCATATGAATAAAACTCATAACTTTGGTTTTGTTTGTTTATTAATAACATTTACTGGCTGCCCACCTTACCTTTGGATAACTGTGGGAGGTTTACAATTTTAAAAATAAAAATTGTACAAAGATAAAAGCCTAAATAGTACATACACACATACACACAAATAGGACTGCATGGGAGTAGAACAGGGAGAAGGTAGGATCAGTTGTTAATTGATCAACCACCTCCACTGTGATGCTCTCCCATTGGAGCCCCATGCCAACTGGCAGAGCCAGTTTAAGTTACAGAAGGTGGAGAGGATTGTAGCCAACCTCACTTGGGGGAGGGGGCAAAATGTTCCACAGAGCAGGTGCAACGGAAGAGAAGGATGGAACCCCCTGGCCGGAATACTGGAGCCTATGGGGTTAGGGTCTTCTCTGTGTCAGCATGCCACCTCTGCTGGCACAGCTGGGATGAAACTTAAGTCATCCAAGTAACCACTCCCACAGAACTGGTGCTGCCATCCTCAGGGTGTAAGGCCCTCCTGGATTCAGGCTGAACCAGGTGCCTGGTCAGCCTGCCCTAGTTCAGAAATTAGGTCTAAGACTCAAACAATATAAAATGCAGGTGGCTTTTTGACAGCTGGATGGCTTGGTAGCAGGTGAGAGCCCTGCAACATTTGTCACCGAACCAATAGAGATAGGAATAGGGACTCATATAGAATCCTAGGCCTTTATTGTGGTGCCAACATGGAGAGACCCTTCATACTGGTTGCCTTCTTATATAAACTGGAGAAGGAAGTTATTAAAGATTCAATGAGCCATCCACAAAGGGGGAAATGAAGGAAAACCTGAGGTCTCTACCCCTAAAACACTGAGGGCGAAGCCGAGAAGAGAGATGGGAGCTCTAGTCAAGGAGTGGTTCAAGGGCAATCCTCAGATTCCTAAATAATTTTGGAACCTACCAGGTGTTTTGAGTGAAAACGGCTAAGACACACCCTCACCCCATTGCCCAACTGATTGCTCCACAGAAATATTTCGGGGGGCTAAATTGCCCAAGTCCAAACTGTATTCCATGACTCCCAGAGGATTAGAGGAACTGTGGACATTCATAGAGAAAAACCGAGAGCATGGTTCCATATAACTCACCAGACTGTGAGTGGCTGCCTTGGAGCTGTTTAGGGAGAAGAAGGATGGTTTCTTTTTTAATCCATAGTCCTAGTCATAGTCCTAGTCACGGGCTAAACACTGTTTGGATAGAAAATGTCTACCCAGAATAGAAAATGGAAAAAAATAGAAAATTTGGATAGAAAATGTCCCTAACGAAGGATATGCTAGCCTATTTGGCAAAGGGGAGGACCAAATTGGACTTGTGGGAAGCATATTACTGGGTTAGGATCAAGGAGGGAGATGAGTGGAAGACAGCTTTCAATTGTTCCTTGGGATGATTCCAATTATGACTCTTCCCCTTTGACTGTAATGCATGAACTGATGCAGTAGATTTTGCATCTTTTACATTTTGATTTATTCAAGACCATGGTGGAACATGTGAAACTGGTCAGAGCTGTGCTCAAAAAACTCCAGAATGCTCAACTGTATGCTAAGCTGTCCAAGTGTGAATTTCACCAAAGCAAAATTGACTATTTGGGGTATTGCATTTCCCTTGAAGAGATAGAAATGGATCCTGAAAAAGTGCAGGCAGTTTTGGAGTGGGCTCCTCCTGCACCCAGAAGCAACTTCAAAGCTTCCTGGGATTTGCAAACTTACTGCCAATTCATCCTATCTTTTTCCCAGATAGTCCTCCCCATCACCAACTTGAAGATAAAGTGGGAAAGAAAGCTCAAACCAAGGTATCCTGCAGCCATGTGCCTATATCTCCAAAAAGATTACTGAGCATTCCTAACCTGCAGGCATTTCTTGAAAGGAAGCAAAGCCCTGTTTGAGGTGTGGACTGATCACAAAAACTTAGAAGCCCAGCCCCTGCCCTCCAAGAATATCACCCAAACAAGTCCATGAGTTCAGTACTTTAACCAATTTAATTTCACTTTGCAATATCTCCCGGGGGAAGCATTTCCTAGCAGATGCTCTATCCAGATTGACACAATATAACAGTTCCAAGCTGGAGGTCATCAGACCAGTTATCCTATCCTGGCAGCTCTGGTCACCATTAGAGCGCAAGCAAAACCAAAACCAAGTGGCAGAGGATTTAAAGGGTGCACTAAAAGCGGCACTAGATAAAGACAAACATGACAAGCCCTTAAGAATGAATGCAAGATGGCTTAGCCCAGGTACAGGCCAATGTATGTCCCTGAAAATCAATGCCTAATGGTCTTACAGAAAAACCACAACTCAAAAGTAGGAGGGCACCTTAGCTTTGTCAAAACCTTTCATTTGTTTAAACACCACCTCTGGGGGCAGTCAATAAAGGATGTAGAGGGTTATGTGGCCAGCTGTCCTACCTGCACCTCTGCCAAAAGGCATCATGGGAAAGTGCCCGGCTCCTCCAGTCATCAGTGGAACTTAAAGTGCCATGAAAGGAAATCTCAATGGACATTACAGTAGATCTTCCCAAAAGCTAGGGAAATACTGTGATTTGGGTGATAACTGGCTTATTTTCTAAACAAGTGCATTTTATGCCTTGCCAAAAATTTCCTTTGATCATACCTTAGTGAAAATGTTCATGCAGCATGTATATAGGTTGTATGGTGCCCCGGAGGTATAGTATTGGACTGCAAAGTCCAATTCACTTCACACTTTTGGTAAGAATTCTTAAAACTTAGCTCCTCCTATCATCCTGAAATGAGCAGGGCCTGTGAACGTATAAATGGAGTCTTGGAACAGTACCTCAGATATTACATTGACTATCAAAAGAATAACTGGACAGACCTCCTACCTTTAACTTAGGTTGCTTACAATATCTTGATACATGATAATGCAGGAATAACTCCTTTTAAAGACTGCCCCACAAATTGCCTGTCTTAAAGAATGGATTTCACAAGTGCAAAACCCCTGGCCAATAATTAGAAAATATCAGCCTGCATCCTCACTTTCTTTCAAGCTTGCTGCTAGCTGCCATTGAAACTGTGGTGGTAGGAGAAACACTGGACATATAGGATGGGAAGCATGCAGGAGGGGGAAGTAGAATTTCTTCGAAGTGATAAGGAGGCCTAGTTTCAAAGAGGTCAGCTGGGGTTGTTTACCATTTTCAAGGCCAACTGTCCTGGCTTTGGAATGCACAAAGCAGGGATTTGTACCTGGGTCAGAAACTTTCCCAAAGCATCTTCTTGGCTGATGATTGAACTCTGAGTATCTAGCTAATGAGGGAATTGGGGTGTGGGTGTGTTGGAGTTGTTTCAATTTTTTTCTTTGCACAAATTTTGCTTCAGATCTTGCCTGACCATTGCTGTATTCAGTTCATTTCTAGTAAAAGTACCTTTTCTCTAAATCTAAGGAGTCAAGGATTTTTCTTTCCTATGGATTAAGCAAAGGCAGTCCTGACATGAGGCAAGATCTGCTTTAATGGTCAAGAGGGAGGCTGCAGTTACTGTGGGGACTGAGTGTCCAAATGTCCAACTATAAGAATGAGCTGGAGGAGACCAGGGCTAGAGCTGGGGCCCGTCCCACCCCACTAGACTGTGCCATGCTCAAGAAGAGGCAAAATGGTTCATGGAGCTGGACCTCAATGAGGAACCTATCAGGCCCAGATGGTTGTTGAGCATGGGGTGAAAGGAAGATCCAGAGAAGCCAGCTCTGAGGAGCTGGGAGACAGTGCAGACAGGTGTGGAAGTTGTTGAGTTTACCCTTTCTGATACTGAGGGGTTGGGAGCTTTGGTGAGAGTGAAAGCAATTATGATGACGACCCCTGGTAAGTCAACACATTATCCCCATGACCATTCCTATGGAACTAGTGGTGCCCTCCAAGAGGAGGATGTCGGCTTTACTGGACTCAGGCTTAGAGATGGGAGGGAAATGAAAAAATTGGGGGAAAAACAGGTTTTTTCCCCATTTTTTCCAAAGCTGTTTGAAAAAAAAAACAAGGAAAAAAAAACAGAAAAAAATCCCCAATTTTTCCAGTTTTTTTCCCAGGCCTTCTCACCCTTACTTAGGCTGCACCAGGCACATAGTTAGCCATGTTGGTGGTATAAAAGCTGGGACTGAGACTCAAGCGGCTGAAGGTGCCAATAGTTTTCTGCCAATTTTTTATAATTGAGACAGTGGAGATGAGAATGAGAAAGCACCAAGAGACTTTGAGTTTTATAGTGGCACCAGGGATGGAGAGGCCCTTTCTGCTTAGCCTTTCTTGGCTCCAGAAATGGAACATGTGTAAATTGGAGGAGCAGGCTTTTAAAGATCTGGCATAGAGTAGCCAAGAAAGGGGAAGAAATTCCAATGACCAGAGACAGGAAAACCAAAGGTCAGAGGGAATTGGGGTGCAGGAGCAACCAAAAGTGAGCCCAGAATCCCCAAAGAGTACTGGGATCTATGGGATGCATTTAGTGAGAAGGGCTCCGACACGCTCTTACCCCATCACCCCACTGATTATAGTATTGAAATACTTCCTGGGACTAAACTCCCAAAGCCTAAACTTTACTCAATTACTCTATGTGAACTAGAAGAGCTCCATGCTTTTGTCGGTAAAAACCTAAAATGTGCATTTAATCAGTTGGTTAGACTGTGAGTGGCAGCCACAGTGTTGTTCTCGGAAAAGAAAAATGGAATTCTTCATCAGTGCATTGACTATAGTGGGCTAAACATCGTGTACGTAGAAAATGTCTGCCCGCTGCCCCTGATGAAGGATGTGCTGGCCCATCTAGCCAAAGACTAGAATAAAATCTTCATTAAATTAGATTAGTGGGAACTTAATACAGGATTCAGATAAAGGAAGGGATGGATGGAAAACTGTGTTCAACTGCCCTTTGGGATGTTTTCAATTCCTTGTGTTCCTTTTTGATCTGTAGGAGGTCCCAGCTGTGTTAATGCAACTGATCAATGAGTTGTTGCATGACAAGGGGGTGTTGCTGTATTTGGATCCAGGAGGCCTTCCAGGCCCAAAATGGAGTCTCTGGAGTGCTTCAGGAGGCAGTCCTTGACTCTGAAGGTCGTCCTCAGAAGGGAGGAAAATTAAAATATTTACCTTTCAGGATTAAAGGATTCTGCTACTGTAGCCTATGTCAACAATTTTGTAGTTCTAGTCTTCCTATGGAATCAATTTCTTGATCTGTTCTGTCTCTCATAAGGTGATCAAATAGATGAAGTAAATATTAAAAAATCAAAATCATAGAAAGATACGCCTCCCTATTTTTATAAGCTTATAAAACCATGTCTGCAGAGGTGTGGTCCTATGTCATGCCCCCCATGACCAGGCCCCCACCGGCCCTCCAAGGTCAAACCCAATCCTGATGTGGTCCTCAATGAGGCTCTGGTCTAGAGCCTCTGGCAGACAAGAAAGCAGGGGAGGAAAGAAGGAGGGAGGGAGGGAGAGAGGGAGGGAGGAAAGGAAGGAAGGAAGGAAGGAAGGAAGGAAGGAAGGAAGGAAGGAGAGGCAACTTGGTTAGAGTCGCAAATAGCCATCTTCAGCGGGGAAAACAGGATAAAGCAGAGTGGAGAAAAATATTTTCCTTTGCTATTTTTCCAATCTGAATTAGACTATGGCAGGGTCCCTCCAGAAGAGCCCTTTTAAGGATTATATATTAATAGAAAAGCAACTAACTTACTTCATTCCTAAATGCTAAAGCTGTTGCACATAAAAAACAGAGGAGCTCTATATACCCATAGCTGTACTGTGGTCTGTGGATACCCCCACTAAATGCAAGCATGGGATAAACTGACCCTGGCTTGTTCAGTCTTTTAAATGGCCATAAACAACTAGCAAACTGGCATTTGATCACAGCAAAGAGGCATTGAGAAAAGTTTCTCCTTTTGCATTTGAGCATCAAGAAGGGACAGGAAAGAAGAAAGGAAAAGTGGAAAGATAAAGAAAAAAGGAAAGAGAGGAAGACAGCAAGGAAGGAAAAAGAAGGGGGGAAGGAAGGAAGGAAGGAAGACAGGAGAATGAAGAGGGAAAGAAAAAGGAGAAAAGAGATGAAGGAAAGGAAGGTCTGAGGAAAGTCCTGCCTTAGCACTTGGCCATCAGCAGCCCTGCTGCCTTCCTCTCCTAGTGGTCTCCCATCCTATCGCTGAGGATGCTTTGGTTACAAAACTGGGTCTCCTCGCAAGGACAGGGAGTGGGCCTCCCTCTTACCATTGCCCTCCCACACACAACATGAGCAACCTGACCAAGGAGAACAAGCACAGCAGCAGCAGCCTTGAGAAGCAGGTAAATGCAGCTGGGGAGCCCCTTAGGTGTGGCAGGGCTGGGCACTTGCTCTCCACTGCCCTGAGCTCCAGGCAGCCTGTGCTGCCATCTGGAGTCCTGTGTGGCCTGAAAGGGATGGCAAGGTTCCTCTTGTGGATAAGGGTTTGATGCTCGCCCTGGTCTGATCTAAGCGATTCTCACAATACCTATGCAGCTCTTCATTGACCAAAAAATGGTTGGAGGGAGTGCTGAGTTGAGAGAGGAAAATTTGTAGCCTTTTGGGTGGGAACCTTATTTCACTGCTTTAATTTAGTTATAAAAATAATAGAGGTAGGAAACAAACAAACAAACAAATAGCAGATACCATTGCTGTTATTTATTTTTCAACTTATTATTTCTAGATATTCTTTACCAAGTTCATTTACATGGATTTGTGATTGTTTCTTTGTTCCTTTTGATCATTATATTATTCAATAATGAGAATCATGTCATATGATGAGGAATTTAAGCTAGAATAATTTATTTCCAAAACTCTTAGATGAATATGTGGACAAAGACTATCATTACTACTCAGGATATCCCACATGATCTGTGGAGGAAGATAAATCTCTTCTAACATTCTTTTTCTCTGAAGATGCCAAATAGAAGCCTGCTTGTCCTGGTTCTATTACCTGCACCTTTAAACAGGTTTATTTTTTCCTAAGAGATGAATAGGGGAAAGATAAGCTATTAATTTTAAGTAATTCTGATAGACTCTTGTGCTTAGAGTAAATGAAGAAAATCAATAATTAAAAAAGGTGCATTCTTGCATTCAGTAAATGCTTGATGCTGTTTTTCACTGCAGAAGGAACAAGAGAGAGTTTCATGGATCGGGCACAGAAAATCTAAACTGTCACACTGCACCAACGGATGTAAAGAGGATGTAAAACGGACAAAAAAGCTTGCCATCCGTTGGTTAACGCGATGTACTTACTGCCTCCATTTTGCTTCCTCTCTATCCGTCCAGCATCCGTCTATTGATGTTTCATCCGCTCAAAAAGTTTTGAGCTGCCCAAAATTTTGCATAGAAAATGTATCCAATTCGTCCATTCTGCATCCGCTACGAATCCGTTCTGCATCCGTTACGCATCCGCTATATCCGCTAGGCATCCGTTCCGCATCCGCGCAACTCGCATCCGCTCGGACGCAGGGAGGAAGCGGAACAGACGCAGAACAGATGCAGAATGGATGCAGCACAGAAACAAAGCGTTTAAAACGGAATAAACGTTCGCAGAGGGCATCTATCTTGGATATTAAGGATGTCTAGAGGATGCCTAGAGGATGCCTAGAGGATGCAAAGGGACACCTATACTGCCTATAAAAAGGGGGAGCAACTCACCTGCATCTCACTTTCAGACCAGCAGCCTAGCTGTGCAGACCTCTGTAGCCTTCATCTGACTCTTCCTCTTCCACAGCATCCAGTCATGTCAACCGTGGATCGTAACACAGTCCTTTTGGCAGCCACCATCCTTCTGCAACAGTGCGAAGCCATCTACAGGCTCTGTGAACTCTACTACGGGAAGAAAAGGAGGCGGCCAAGAAACGTCTGGGTCCGAAGATGGATCGGGAGAAGAGCAGAGTACGAACTGTACAACAAGCTGATGGTGGAGCTCAGGAACGAAGACACTCGGGCGTTCCAGAACTTCATGAGGATGCCTCCAGCCATGTTTGACGAAGTTGTGCAGCGGCTGACACCCAGGTTGACCAAGGCAAACACCAACTTCCGGCCCAGCCTGGAACCTGGGCTCAAGGTGGCACTCACTCTGCACCACCTGGCCTCAGGGACCACCGACAGCAGCATGCAGTACGGATGGAGGGTGCCACACAACACCATCAGCATTGTGGTCAAAGAAGTGGTGCAGGCCATCATCAAAGAATACCTGCAGGAGCTCCTCCAGTGCCCCTCCACTGATGAAGGATGGAAGAAAGTTGCAGAGCAGTGGTATCAGAGGTGGAACTTCCCCCACACCGTTGGAGCCATAGATGGGAAGCACGTGGCCTGCAAAGCACCACCCAAGTCGGGCTCCACTTATTTCAACTACAAGGGCTTCTTCAGCATCGTCCTCTTTGCCATGGTCGATGCTTACTACAAGTTCATGTACATCGATGCTTCAGGCAGCGGCTCATGTTCATCTTCAGGCAGCGGCCCAGGTATACAACGCCAGTGACCTCAAGGAGGGGCTGGAAGGCAACCTCATCATGGGCTTCCCAGATCCAGACCCCCTGCCCAACAACACGCAAGATGTGCCCTACTTCATCGTGGGGGATGACGCCTTCTCCCTCAGAACCTACCTCATGAAGCCCTATACTTCAAGACACCTCACCCGTGAAGAGAGGATCTTCAACTACAGGCTGTCCAGGGCAAGGCGGGTGGTGGAGAACGCCTTTGGCATCCTGGCCAACAGGTTCCAGGTACTTCTCACCACCATGCAGCATCGCCCAGAGACCGTGAGGAGGATCATGGAAGCTTGCTGCATCCTGCACAATCTCATGCGCACCCGCTACCCGGTCTTGCAGAACAGGCTCGTGGACCTCCAACAAGGCAATGAGGACATGGAGCCTGGGGAATGGAGGCAAGGGAGAAATGTGCAAGGCCCCAACAGAGCCTCACGTGAAGGGAAGAAGCAGCGCAACCTCCTGAGACACTGGTGCAACTCCCCAGCTGGAGCAGTGGAGTGGCAAGACAGGATGATAGATGATTAAAGAGTGCTTCCTTCAGCCTATCTCATCACACTGATGAGATTGGGCCATGTATGTTGGGTAGGCCTACAATGAACAGGGCGTTTAATAAAGAGTTGTGTTTGTGTTGACATGTGTGGATGATTATTACATTATTATTGATAATAAAGGGCCATAGGTGTGGCACCAGGGAGGGTGGACCATACAGTCCCACTATGCTTGCACT
The DNA here is from genome assembly GCA_015471245.1 of Laticauda colubrina. NCBI lineage: Eukaryota > Metazoa > Chordata > Lepidosauria > Squamata > Elapidae > Laticauda > Laticauda colubrina. The sequence goes on from BLBF01000025.1 coordinate 23,893,823, forward strand.
GGAGGCTTATCTATCCCACTGCTATCCTTACCCATCCCACAGCTATTACCCATCCCAAAGGTATCCCTGCCCATCCCACAGCTATTACCCATTCCACAGGTATCCCTGCCCATCCCACAGCTATTACCCATACCACAGGTATCCCTGCCCATCCCACTGCTATCTTAAACCATCCCACAAGCCTGCAAAGGCTTAAACCATTTCTAAAAGTTTCCACCAAGACTTTATTAAAAAAAAGAAATGAAGCAAGTGTGTGAATCAAAGATAAACTTTATTGAACAACAAGCTGTAAAACAAAAATGACCCAAGTCAAGTGTCCAGATAAACTCTACAGGTAGCCAGCTACCCAGTCTCAGCTACCCACTCTTATTGGTCACTTGGAGGTGTGCCCAGTCTCAGGGGTGAAGGGTCCAGGTGCTGTGGAGGTGGGTGGTGCTGGAGTGCTGGTCTGTATCGTCATTGGGGTGCCTGGCCCTGAGAGGACAACAGGGGAGGAAGCTCTCAGACAGCTGGCTCAGACCCGCGATGCTGAGAGGTCCTTCCTCCATGCCATGGGGTGTCAGCCCCAGTACTGATGAGAGATGTACTGAGGCCGGGCTTGGCTGTGGGGTGGAGGAAGGAGTAGTGTAGTGAGACTGTCTGGTCTGCAGCTGGGTGAGGACTGGCGTGGGTGGCATTGTTGTCGTCGGTGGCATCATTGTTGTGGGTGGCATCAGTGGAACCGGTGGCAACGGTGTCACCCGATGACCCTGTGCCTGGGCTGGGAAGGGCTGCTGCCTGTGCTGCTGGACCTCTTGGTAGCCGTAGCCCTGGTAGGTGAGGGGCTGTGGGAAGCCTTGGTATGGGAGGGACATCACCTGGAGTGGAGGAGCAGACCTGGACTGGGTGGGAGCAGGTTCCTCTGGGTCTGGAGGGTTGTGAAGCAGCTCCGTGATCCGGCCCTTCACCACCTGGTACTGGGGTTCCTCCATGTTCTTGAGGGTCTGGTTGACATAGGTGAGGAAGGGCTTGCGGTTGGAGGATGAGGAGTCGGTGTGTACCAGCTGAGAGAGGAGATCTATACTGGTGCGGATGGTGTCCCTGATCTCCAGCAGGACAGTGTGGCTCTGCCCCTCCTGCTGTCTGGCTCTCTGCCTTTCTGTGGAGGCGGAGCTGGGGGGGGTGGATGTGGCTACGACTGTGGTGGACTCGATGTCTCCTCTCTCCCACTGCACCAGGGAGTCCTCCAGGCGCTCCACCACGGTGACAACAGCTGTCCGCAGGTTCTCCGCCGTGGCACGCTCCACAGAAACCTGCCTGGAGACAGGGACTGACTCTCGGCCGGAAGAGGACTGGGTCGCAGCAGGCTGCCGGAGAGAGAGGGTAGACAGAGGGGCTCCTCAGTGGTGGATCTCACCCTCCAGGAAGCTGCACCTGGCCATGACGTAGGTCTCTCTGTCCGTCAGCTTTACTGTGGCCTAGCCAGATTTCTTCAGGTGCAGCTTCCCGTACCAGGTGTGTATGTTTCCACCAGCCGAGGAGCACCTCCGAAGTGTAACCCATACTCTCCGCCCTCTCTCTCTAAGCAGCCTGCTTCCGCTTGGTGTCCCTGTACAGCCGGTGTCCCTTCCACCACAGATAGTCATTCTCTCTCAGCCACTCCAGCACCTCATCCTCGTGTTCCTCCTCAATGAAGTATTGCCTCCTCTCCCGTCCCCGCATACGCCTCTTCCTCCCTTTGCCAGGACCAGATGGGCCCTCATCAGAGGGGCTCCCAGGTGGTAGGGGCTGCTCCTCCACACCACCACCACCACCAGCAGCAGCAGCACCAGCAGGATCATCATCATCACCAGCAGGATCATAATCATCATCATCATCAGCAGCAGCAGCAGCAGCAGCAGCAGCAGGATCATCATCAGCAGCAGCAGCAGCAGGATCAGCAGGACCAGGATCAGCAGCAGCAGAGTAAGCACCAGGAGCCCCAGCAGCACCAGCACCAGCAGCACCAGGAGCACGAGCAGGACCAGGAGCACAAGCAGGACGAGCAAGACTAGGAGCACGAGCAGTATGAGCAAGTCCAGGAGCACGAGCAGGACGAGCAAGTCCAGGAGCACGAGCAGGACGAGCAGGACCAGCAGCAGCTTCAGCAGAGTACGCAGCAGAAGCACCACTGCCAGGAGCAGCTTCAGCAGAAGCCCCAGCAGAAGCAGAGTCAGGGACAGGGGGCAGGAGGGTGGCCCTGTCCCTCTTGCCAGGGATGGCGGCAGGTTGCTGAGACTTTTGCTTCTTCCCCATGGTTGTGGAGTTGCTGGCTGGCAGGTACCAAGGCTGGCAGGCAGCCTGGCAGGAAGCCTGGTAGGAAGCCTGGCAGGAAGCTTGGCACCAAGGCTGGCAGGAAGCCTGGAAGGCAGGCAGGCAGGCAGGCAGGCAGCAAGGCTGGCAAGCAGGCAGGCACCAAGGCTGGCAGGCAGACTGGCTGGCAGGGAGGCTGGAAGGCAGGTGGCAGCAAGGCTGGCAGGCAGGCAGAGAGCAAGGCTGGCAGGGAGGCTGGCCAGGAGGCTTGGAGGCAGGCTGGCAGGAAGGCTGGCAGCAAGGCTTGCAGGCAGGCATGCAGGCAGGGCAGGCAAGGACTCGATGTATCCTGCAGCAGGTCTTTCCTCCGAATGCTGGACATGTGCGAGCTGCTTCCCTTTATATCCGGGGGGCTTGCGCAATGCATCCCCCCCGCATGCGCAATTAACGCCAGGCATCCGTTAGGCTTCCGCTGTGCATCCGCTAGGCTTCTGCTCTGCATCCGCTTCATCCGTTCCGCGTCCGCTTTGCTGAGGCCCCCCGGAAGCCCTGCGGATGTGCCATCCGCTCTCATCCGCTTCCATCCGCTAGGCTTCCGTTCCGCATCCGTTTTCCATCCGCTCTGCATCCTCCCCGCGTCCGTGTTATCCGCTCTGGTTATGCAAATTTTTGCCCCTTTTGAGAGCGGATAATAACGGATGGAACATTTTGCTCGTCCATTGTGTCCGTTTTGCATCTGTTGGGCAGTGTGACAGGGCCTTAACGTTGTATTTGTCAATGATCTTTCTATGCACAATTGGCAGAAATATTGAAACTGAATGAAAAGAGTTTTGTTTTTATAGATGAAGAAACAGATTTTTAAAGGCACTTATGTACTAATGACGAACATTTCATTGCCATGGTATATAAGCTATTCTTGAAAATGAACCAGGAGGATATATAAGTTAAAGAACATATGATTAAATGGTCAAAAAAGGTCTATATAATACTTGATGAATAGAAAAAAAATCTGGATTAATGGATCAAAATTTTCATTGCAAAATGATTTGATAGAACTGTTTTTTATAAAATGACATATTCTTGGTATTTAACTCCTGAGAAATTGTCAAAGATGTATAAGTGAAGATACCTGATCTTCAGAGGTGGTCTGCACATACTTTAACAACTGGTTCACTGAAAATATGAGTGTTTGCACTGAAAATGTGAGCTTCACACGGCTGCAAAACCAAGGGAATTTCCTGCCTGCGGCAGCCAGGATAAATAAATCAGACGAGGCGCAGAAAGCAGCTGGGTTTCAAGGGCAGGGCGCGTGAGCAAAAAGGTGAGATATATAGGGCAGGATAGCCCCTGGGTGGGAGGGTGGGCCCAACCAGTGGTCGTAACTACTGGTACAGGCAAGCCGGTTCGAACTGGCAGCAGCTTACCTCTGCTGATCTTCCCTTATACAACTTTGTGTATGTGCTGAAATGTAATCAATATGAAAATACTTTTTACAATCTTTGGTGGATATTTAAGACTCCAAGAAATGCTGCCATAAGATATGTTTGATTGCAAAAATACTAAAAATGAATGTAAAATTGAAAGCAGAAGTTTTTCTTTTAGGTATCAATTTCGGTATCAAATTGAAGGAAATCATGGGATTCTGTTTATACATATGAAAATAATGGAGAGACTTAGGCAGAGGTGGAAAAATACACAAATTTCCACATTTGAAATATGTGAAATTAATAGAATTTGTAGAAATGATAAATACTTTGAAGGAAGGAAGGAAGGAAGGAAGGAAGGAAGGAAGGAAGGAAGGAAGGAAGGAAGGAAGGAAGGAAGGAAGGATTTCCCTAATGTAACTCAAGGAAGTCAAATGTTGCTCTTGCTCCCGCTGCATTTTGCCACCTGTAATCATTGTTTTGGTAAGGAAGTATTTTTGAAAAGATGATCTAACTGGGCATAGGATGTCTAGTTATTTTTTATTAGCTTTGATATGTATAAGTGATAAGTGTATATTTTTAAATTTAATTCTCAAATTTTATGCTTAAAAAAAAAAGGCTTTTGAGATGCCAGATAAAATAAGTGGAAAAGGATGGGGTAATAAAAAAATAACATATATTGTGCAACAGAAGACTTCAGGTACAAGAGTAAGTAAATAAGTAGCACAGGATTAAAGAATTTAGTAAGGTTTTGAATGAACATCAGCATAATGTTCAATTAGCAAGCCTTTACCACAGCCAATGAAAATCTAAAGTAACAAAATATTCTTATTGTTTTTACTATGATGAGAACATGACAGAAGTAAACATATATACACAATCTATGTAAAAAACACACACCCTTCTATGGGGGTATTGCAGTGGCCTCATAACTGGATGTCCAATTCAGTTATCCAGGCGATTGCCTCTGGAGTTGCTTCTTGCAGATTTACTAGGGAACCAGAGAATGCATGTCGTGGGCAATCTTGCATAATATGTTTAATAGTTTGCATATCAGCACCACAATCGCAACAAGGGGAATTTTTCCATTCCCGCTGATATAAGGCAGAGGCACTTCTTCCATTATCACACCTAATTCTGTTCAATTTTGACTATACAAAGCAAGGCAGGTCAAAACCAGGTGATTTTACGAGGAAAACACAAAACCTTGAAAAACATAGAAAGATTGGATTTCTATTTTTTACTGGCAATAAGGCATTTTGAAATGCTGGAATTACTTGTCTGAATTTTGATTATTTGTTTGAATAAATATCAATGGAACCTGTCATATTTGTGCAATGTTGAAAGTTAAGCTGAAGGCACCACTTATTGGTGAATGGAATAGACATTATACTCCTATAACCATGGGAAAAATACTGAGAAGATAGAAGAGAAAGTAGAAATAAATAACACCTGGAGGACTGCCGTGCTATCTACTGCTCTATACTTCTCTATTTCATGACTACTGAAGCTCTAATAATGAGAACATGGGACATCTAAATAAAGTGACTTTCAAATATCAGGAGTTATGATTGAACTGATAGAATGGACTTAAAGAGACATTTGGAAATTGTCCTGGGTTACTTAGAAAGAACTAATTGACTAACTGTGGGACATAAAGAATTATAATTACTGTGTTTCCTGAGAAGCAACATCGTGAGTAAATGGTTTTCAGATTGACTTTCTGAGGTCAAAGATAATTGAGACTCTGGGGCAGTGATAGATCATTGACAGACTATAGAGTAACATTTGAACTTATCAAAAGAAGACAAGGTGTTTCACCCTAGCAAAATAAGTTGGTTGCAAAAAGAAATGGTGTCAATGTTTCAAAGTATTTATGATACTACAGCAGGAAGGGAAAGGCAGGCAGGGATCAGGAGGCAGGGCCAGATGGGAAAGCCGAATCGCTGCCCAGACTGACTTTAAGTTCCCAGCCCTTTCTTTCTACAACTGCCCAAAAGAGAGGGGAGGAAGACCCCCACCTGGCCCCTTTGTCCCTGTATATGACAACAACTTACCAGGTGAGCGGTGAAAGCAGGAGAAGGCAGGCAAGTGGGGAAGGAGTTGGAAAACAGTGGGGGCATGGGCACCATGTGGTAGACCAGGGGCGAAGACAAGCAAGCAGGGAAGGAGCCGGACAGCAACTGGGCAAAGGCAGGCAAGCCTGAAAGGAGCCAGAGAGCAGCTGGAGTGAAGGCAGGCAAGAGGGGAAGGAGTCAGAGAACAGCTGGAGTGCACGCATCATGTGGTAGGCCAGGGGCAAAATTGCAAGTGAAGAAGGAACTGGGGAGCAACTGTGCTTCAGGCATGAGTCTACGCTACCTACTGAGTACCAGAAAAGGCTGGCAAGCAAAGCGAACGGCCAAACTAGACCAAGTGAGAAAAGGAGTGACTTTAAGAGGCAAGATGGGTAGGGTGGGGACAGCCAGTGGTGGGATTATCGGTTCACCGAACTGCACAGAATTTTAACAACTGGTTTGTCCGAACCTGTCCGAATCGGCTAAATCCCATCTCTGATTACATCCCAGAATTCTAAAGGAGATGGCAGGTATTATCACAGAACCACTGCATCACATCTTTCCAAAATATTGCATCCAGTCTTGATCACCATACTATAAAAAAGATGTGGAGACTTTCGAAGAGTGCAGAGAAGAGCAACCAAGATGATTAGGGGACTGGAGGCTAAAACATATGATGAACAGTTGAAGGAACTGGGCTTGGCTAGTCTAGTAAAGAGAAGGACCAGGGGAGACATGATAGCAGTCTCCCAATATTTGAGGGGCTGCCACAGGGAGGAAGGGGTCAAGCTATTTTCCAAAGCACCTGAAGGCCTGACAATAAAGGATGGAAACTGAACAAGGAGAGATTCAACCCGGAAATAAGGAGAAATTATAAGGAAAAATGACAGATTGTGGTTTTTCATTTGTAACATTATTTTGTGCAATATTTACAACTAATATGTTATGCAAATATAGATTTACTATAACTGTTGCTTATCTTCTTTTACTGTTTATTATGTAATCTGTCTTCGTTCAATCCATTCATACCAATATTCCCAAATCATACAGTACTCTGATAATTCTTTATCCTTTAAAGCTAAGGTTAATTTGTCCATTTCTGCATAACTCATTATCTTTTGGATTACCATTTCCTCTGGGGGAGTATAGGGCTGTTTCCAGCACTGAGCGTATGACAGTCTGGCCAGGGTCAGTATACGTAATATTATATATAATATAAAATATACTACATTTTTAGCATAATTTTCCCTAAATAATCCTAATAAGAACAATTCTGGTTTTAATTCAATTTGTTCATTCGTAATTTCTTTCAACCATTTTTTTAATTCTCAACCAATATTTTTGGGATTCTGAACAAGACCACCACACTCTGATTAGTTTCTAAGGTATCTATTTTATCAAATCATAAACCACATTTTGTATTATGTTTTCATTGTTTTTACTTGATATAACCAGTTTGCCTACTATTTCAATATATTGCTTTTTCTTTCTTTTCGCTTAACTTAGTGGTTATTCTCCACTGAAGAATAAAGCTTTTGTCACTGAAAGGGAAATGCTCCCCAGTGTCAATGTAAACCTGCTGAATTCTGTATTTGTATTTTAGAATAATTGGAAATTCTTATCTAACTAAAAACAATAGTAGTAAACATGGTTGCTTTATTCTTATTCCCCAGATTAGCATGTTCGTTACTTGTCAATTTTGCATCAAAAAATTGTATTCTTTGAAAGTTTTTATATTTTCCTTGAAAGTTTTTTGAGATTTTGTCAGTTTTACATTCTGTGACTATTCTTCAGGTGTGGATAGCTGGCAATATAACTGTAAATAGGACAATATGCAAAAATAAAAACATGGGGCTGTATCATGGTCAGATTTTGGAAATGGAGTCTATAAAAATGGGCCTGGCAGCTACAAAGAAGGATACTCAACCTAAAGGAAATATATTTAAAACAATCCTTTGTTCACTCACCCAATCGACTATAAGGATTTTGTTTACGTTCAGTCTCTGCTGGAGAAGTTTGGCGGAAATGGCTACAGAGTTAAAATAGCAAAAACCCCTAAAAGGAAATGGAATTTATAAATGAAAGTATGAAATTCTGAATACAAGCTTCAAAAAACTTCCAATGGTAATAACAGTTTTACAATTTTGTTTGTTACTATTCAACATGTAGATACATAGACCTATTTCTTGTACATACACATTAATTAAATTATACAATTATATTTTATATATTAAAAATACCATCAAACCACATTTGGTCAATATGACAAATTATTGTTTTAAATCCCAACAACACTTAATTGACTGAAAGTTCAAATCTTTTCAGAATCTTATTTCCAGCCACAACATTTTTGTGGCAGCTACAGTTTACAAAATATTATTTTTAGTGACCAAAAACCACAGCAGTTAAGAAGTCAACATAGAAATACTGCCAGAAAGGGAAAGCTGTTTTCATAGTGTCTTATTTAAATCTTTATTTCTCAAACTAATTGAAAAATTGTTTGAATATTTCTGAAGGGATGAAATGGATGCTTTAACTTTCTGCAGTTTATGCCCTTAAACCCACCCTGAGCTCTCCAAATGCTAAAATAAAAGACTCCTTCACATTCAAAGGCTGATCTGGAAGATTACAGGCAGCCAATACATTGCCCATCTAAGTGAAAATTCCCAGTCTAAACACAGTCACATACTCACATAGGGGTACTTTCCTCTGCATGGTGACCAGGAGGTCGAACTACAGCAAATCCATTCTATCAAATAGAAGCCAAAAAGAAAAAGAAAAAAAACTCAATTTGAAAAATTAGATACTAAAAGCCCACATATTTTTCAAGAATGTAATATTTATGTTGCAAAATTATTGGATTGTTTCCAAAATATTCTGTTTTTATATTAGATACGGATAGTCTTTATGACAATTTATGACAATTGAGCCCAGAACTTTGGTCATTAAGTCACTGTGGTCATAAGCTGAGTCATCATGTGACCAGACTTGATTTTATAACCATTTTTATAATGGTTGTTAAGTGAATCAGAGTTATAAAACCTGAATCCAGCTTATCCAAATGGCATTTTTTGCCACAAAATGGCAAAAAATGTTGCAAAATGGAATCATGTGGCCCTGTGACACTGCAACCAGTTATAAATGTGAGGCAATTGCCACGTGCCTGAAATGCTATAATATGGGGGTTGGTGCAACAGCCTTAACTTAGAGGACAGGTTAAGTATTTTTTTCCAAATCCATTGTAACTTTTTAAACTGAGGTTAGGTGACTACTTCAAGTTGAGCATTACCTGTATTGGTTCAGAGGAAGAACCTATGCTGCTATTTACATCAGATCTATGAAATAAGCTGCCATTATTGTCGTAAAGGTGCTTTTTTTCCTCAAAAGCAACTGGACTATTTTTTCTTTTGGAAAAAGAAAAACTTAAAAGAACTTAAAACATTTCATTTCTCATCCAAGAATCTTCATCAGTTCTGATGGCAGGGTGTGTGTGTGGAAGGGTAGGTACTCAGTTGAGATTGGATGATGGGGGAATAAAAGGATAGGTACTGATAAGATGGTGGAGAGTGGGATGGAAGGATTGTATTTCTTTGCAGTCATCTGGTCGTTAGCACTCTCTCTGAGAACTGTTAAGAGCACAGAGGGCTCAGGCTTGCCCTGAGGCTAATCTAAAGCAGGGTGCAATTGGTTGTGGAATCTTCTTGGAACTGCTGTAAGGGCTGCATTGTAAACTGGAAATAAGTGATGTCTTATTCCTTCCCTTCTATTGAGGGGGGAATGTTCAATTCTAACATTAATGATTCTTTTACCCCTTTTTCAAACCAATGGTCCTCTCTATACAAAATGTGGCCTTTGCTATCTTCAAAAGAATGACCTTTGTTTTTTAAATGCAGATGGACTGCTGAATCTTGTCCTGTTAATTTGATCTCCTATGATGTGCCATGTGCTTGTGAAATAGTTATTTTGTTTCATCACTGTACAGATCTGCACATGTTTCACTGCATTGCATTATATATATTACTTTGTTGTTTGTGTCTGGGCATTTTATCCTTGGGGTAGACAAGCTTCTGACTTAGTGTATTCTTGGGCTTAAAGTATATATGTATGTTGTGTTGATTGAAAATCCCCTTGAAGTTTTCAGATATACCTGCTACATATGGAATGACTATGTTGCTATGTTTGTTTTTCTTCTTTGTCTGTAATGGAGGAGCTCTTACTAGATCTTTCTTTTTTTTCTTTTTATTTGATGAAAGCCTAGTTAGGATAACCACAGGTTCAGAGGGATTCCTTGATGTGTTTTAGTACTTTTTCTTTTCCCTCTTTATTAGTAGGCAAATTTTCATCCCAATGGTTTAGGGTTCTGAACACTCATATTTTGTGATCCAGTTGGCGATGAGAATCAAAATGTGAATACTGAGCTCTGTGCCTGGGTTTTCTATAAGCTTCAATGTTAAGCTTTCTGTCTTCCATAACATGCAGTGCACATTCCAGGAAAGCCATACTGCTTTCCTTAACATCTTCCTGTGTGAACTTAAAAGTATTTGTCCACTGAGTCGATGTGTTTGGTGAACGCTTCCGTTCACCAAACTGAATCATCTATCTCCAGTTTACAACACAGTTCCAACAAGATTCCACAACCAATTACACCCTGTTTCAGGGCACAGATAAACCCCCAAGTGGTCTTAACAGATCTCAAGAGAATGCTGATCATCAGATGACACCAAAGAAATATAATCTTTCCATTCCCCGCACCCCAAGTACTCAGTCTCAACTGTCAGTACTTACCCTTCCATCACCCCACAATCAGAATTGAAGAAGCTTCTTGGATGAGAAGCAAAATATTTTTTTTCCTCAAAGAAAAAATGGTTTTGAAGGAAAAAGCATCTTTGACACAACTATGAATGACCTAGATCCTCCACAGATATCAACAATGTCCCATCAGCCTAATATTTCTCGCTGGACTAATGTTATTTGTTTTTACTTGTTCAAACAAATTATATTTTCATTTACACTCTAAATAGACAGATATATAATAATGGTTAAATAAATCTGGATCCTTAATATTTATTTCTGCATCTTCTTTAAGAAGAGCAACAATGTGATATAAATAGAAGAAAGGTGAGCTAGAGATGCTCTGGAGGTTGCAAAATGGAGGCAGGGATCCATGACTTTGCTGTAACCCTTTCATAATTGAATTGGTTCCTCATTGTGCCAGAAGGAGGTAAGCTTGCCTGTACCTATACTAGGCAAATGGTGAAAATAATATTGTTATACAAACTGGGAGAATCTCGGAGCAGATACAAAGCCATAAAAGAACTACAAAAGGCTTTATTTTATTCAATATATAAAATGGACATGTGTCACATATCAAAAGAGTAAAGTACCAGTTTTAGTGAATTAAGTGGACATTTTAAAAAAAGTCTGGAAAGTGTTAATGTGATAATTTCTGAGATGGAAGTTAGCCTCTGGAAGAAAAGTAATGTCTGGACAAAAAGTTCTCTGTTTTGAAGTCAGGGTTGAAGTAATCAGAAATGCTGCCTTAAAAATCAAAGCACAAAGGATTGAAGAGTCATATGAACTGAGATACAAAAATCAAAAGATTACAATGTGAAATCAAGAAATTGCACAGTTTTTCATACAGCTTCCTAACACTTAAATGAGTGAAGATATAACTCCCTAATAGGGCATTACGAAGACTCACTTTGTCTTCTCTGGGAAGAAAAGACAGGATGAGACTTCATAGTCAGAAACAGCAGTTGGGACAATTGAAATGTTTCACAACTGCAAAGCTTGGTTGCCTCTGAACAAAAAGAGGGAGTACCTTTACAAATCACTGACATTTTGACTTGAGGATCTTTAGAATGCACTGTGTCTTATTTCTAATGAAGTTATGGATCAATTAGGGATATCATTTATGGGAAAAAGCAGAACAACTTTCTGAGTCATTTATGGAAGAACATGTTCTCCATAAATGCATCTCTATAGTACTTTGGACATTAATTATTGAGTTTGAAGGCAAGTCAGTGTAAGGTAATAGAAAGGCTCACTCAGCTTACAAGATTATACTTGGCATTCTCGATATTAACTAGAGACTTTTGATGACAAAATAATATGAAAATTGGACCACCATTCTCTAGATCTATAACAACTATGAAACCTGTCAAAATTTGACAAGAACATTTTCAATAGTCACCATCTTGAATCCAAACCTACAGGTGGAAAGCAGAAGGAGAAGTTTTATCAGAGAAAAGTGATTGGTCACCTCTGGATTTACTTCACTTTGTCAATGACCTCTGTCAATTTAAAACATGGTGCTGCAAATATTTTAGATATGGTCTATTACAGAATAAAGAGGAAAAATGGCTTATCTTGATGAATGTTGATGGAACCTAGGATTTCATTTATTTTTTTGAAACTGCATTGGCTCAGATTCATGATCTCCCATGTTGCTGAGTCTTTCATACACACTGCTGCCTCATTATGGTCCTTCCCTCCATCAGTTTGGATGACATGGTCTTTAGTAATCAATCATTTATTTATTCCATTTATTGGCCACCCATCTTATCACAGGGTACTTTGGGCAGCCTACAACACACAGACACACACACACACACACACACACTCTATACACTATACATATACTATATATAGTAAAAGGTAAAAAAGTCTCTGCAGATTTTACTCTGCTAGTCACTGTCAACTATAGGGGGCGGCGATGCTCATCTCCATTTCAAGGCCATGTCACCAGTGCTATCCAAAGATATTTTTGTGGTCGTGTTGCCAGCATGTCATAGGGTGCTGTTACCTTTACTTTCACACATACATAAACACAAACACATATCTGCGTGCGCACATATATGTATGTATATTTATTTATGTATCTATGTATATTTGTGGTGGGAAAAAAACAGCACTCTATGATATCATGCTGGCAACATGAACACAAAAATGTGAGGGTGAGGGTGGAGGCAGGGGGGGAGGTGGGATCTGTTTTTAACCAACCACCTCCATTGCGATGCTCCTACATTGGGGCCCAAGCTAAATGGCAGAGCCAGGTCTTATGAAAAATCTGGTGGGTTAGGGCCAACCTCACACCAGAGGGGAAAAATGATCCACAGAGCAGGAGCAATGGCAGAGAAGGCTCTTCTCCGAAGCTCACTAGCCACAATAATTGGGAGACGGGGTGTGCAGCATGCCTCCTTTGAAGACATGAATGAGACTGGGCAACACAAGTGGGATGAGATAGTCCCTCAAATAGCCTGAACCCAGAAAGGGCTTTAAAAGTGATTGGCAACATCTTGAATTGCACCCAGAAGCAGACTGGAAACCAATGCAAGTTGCGGAGCAGTGCTGTTACATAGGCCATTCTTCAGGTCCTGGAACTGCCTGTGGCCCTGGCACTCTGCACCAGCTGTGGCTTCCATGTTGAGCATATTACAATAGTCCAACCATGAGATGATTAGGACCTGTATAACTGAACTATATAGTTCTATATTAATCAGCGATAACTACATTAGCTGATTTAGTCAAATGCTTACCCATATGTAGGCTAAATACAATACGTTTTCTTATATTCTAGAAAGTACTGATTTAGACACATCAGAATTTTTGACAAGCCTCCTCATGAATGAAAACAGGATGATGTTTCCACAGGACTTTTGTTAAAGTCCTCTTGTGGACAGTAATATGATGAACAGCAGGAGTGAGATTTCTCTACTTCCTGCTAACAACTGAAGTGTCTTGTGATTATGATGACAACCAGGACAACCTGGATTTCTGTTGCTAAACAATGTGACATCATTCTTTATAATTGCTTGACTTAGTGATGGCAATGACGATCCCATTTTTTTTTATAACTTGAGGACTTGTTTATTCATGTAAGTTACAAGGAGGCAAGTTTGACTAAAGCTGATTTAATTTTTGCGAGAAACCTAAATATTCAGAGGTGGCATGCACCTGAATGTTATCTGCTGTAATATCCTCTTTATGGACATGGCTTAGTGATTACTGTGAGAAACAGATTTCTAGAAAATCGTATATGTATGTAAATGTCAGTTGGAAGAGGTCTCTTTAGAATAATGAAATTTAGATAAATTTTGCAGTGAATTCCGAATCATCTTGACAAGTAATGCAGCTTATGGAACCTTGTGCCACAGGGGGCTATTGACCTGTTCCATCTATAACAATAGCTGCATTGTCTAATATTTTTTTCAAAAGTATACTACAGTAGTCCAGCCCCAAGATTAAGGAGCTATATATGTGTTATAAAAGACTGGAGTAAAAAAATAAATTAAATTACTAATTATTAAAATCAGAGAGATTTTAGTATTCCTAACTATAATTGCATTATACAAAACTTTTAGTAGTGTGGTTCTCAAATGTCACAATTCCTGAATTTCTGCCGTTTTTATATTGTTATAAACTCTAAATTTGGAAATATTGTAAAAGTTGTTTCCTATGTGGCATGAAAACAAAAGTAATCCAGTCACTTTAACATGTAAAAACCAAAATATTATCAATATCAAACCAACCTTTAGTTCTCCTGTAGCTACTTTAAATACAAGCTCTATGACACAGCCAACAGCAAGACGAGCAGCACTGAATGAATGCACTTCATTCCAAATTGTATCATTGTCCACCTGAATAAAGATGGATTCAGAAATATTGTAAAGATACTGTCGTAAATTCTGAAACAATTTAGTCTACACAGAGCACTGCATGCTGACTACTGGAACTATTAAATCATAACTTAAATGTTATAATTATAAATGCAAATAATGTTAAAAACTGAAAGTGAGTTACTCCCCAAGTAAAAGTTGGTAGCACCGCCATCAAAAATTTTATAGACTTTTATTTTTGTTCAAAAAAAATCTTCAGCTACAGATTAACTGCTTATACTATAAGTGGAGTTCTTTAAGTGGTTATCCTCATGCATTCATTTGGGACAGATTCAGATATAAGATTTTTGATAAGAAACATATCTTGTCTGTATCATATCATACATCTTCTAAAACACAGCTCCCAATACTTCACTTTAATTTCTGTTATCAAAACTAAACTGCTAAATGTAGACAAATGGTTCTGATCAGGTGGCAGTCCTACTTATATTGGTAAGAGAAGATCTTTTGGTTATGGAAGATAGATCCCCTTGATTATGAGCATTTTGTTAACTGACTATATAATATGTTTATTAATGTTTAGAAAGTTCCTAGAAGGAAACAACTATCTTGTTTTTCTAGTACCTGATAACAACAATGAAAAAATTTGATCTGCACAAAGACCAATTGTCCTATGCAAGCATAACATCATCATTAGACATCAAGTTGCAAAGGAAAGAAATTAGAAAAGAAAACTGGGACAATTTAAGAAAATTGGGAGAATTGGCTTCTAAATTATTTTAGCTCACCCATCTTGTATATAATTTATTTTTCTTAGAACTAGAGCTTATATCTTATAATTAGAGCAAATAAATTAATTATTTTTGTACTTTAAAAGATTAATGGACATCCTCAAACATAACTTGATCAAACTTTATCATGTGGATAAAAGATGACAAGACAGTCACCTATGTAAATAAGATTGCTCAATACAAAATAAAGACAGACAAAATGTGAAAAACATTTGAAATCAGAATTTCTGAGTGAGTTCTGTATATACATTTTGTACTAACTGATATTTTTTCTTGCCAATATTGATTTAACTTGCATTTTTGGAAGGTCTTCAGTAGACTGTGATTTTAGACTAAAGATTTGCCCAGAGCAGTGGAAGATAACCTCTCAATAAATTTGTTTCTATGTAATTTCACATACTGAGGAATTCAACTGTTCATTTTATCTTATTTTACAAAATGTAGAGATATTTCCTGGGATAGTTTCCAAAATAATATTTGTATCACTAATCAGATGATTTAAAATTGTTGCCATCATCCTTTTCCCTGGCAGCAACATCATCTGAAAACTCTAGAAACACTTGGTTGTTGGACAGTGGGGCAAGTCAGCATATTGCAAATGACCCACAAACATTTTCTGGCCTGAGACCAGCTAAGCAAACATTTGTCAGTTTGGCTAATGGACTGCTGTTAAAGGGGAAGGTAAAGTCTACGTACGAGATAGGGAAAACATTAGAAAATGTATTGCATGTACCGGAATTAACTATAATCTATTAAGTATTTCAAGTTTTCATAGTCAGGAGTATGAAATACTGTTTGCTGGAGGATAATACACTATAAAGAAAGATGGAAGAATTCAGGCATGAGGTGTTAAGCAGGAGAATCTATACATACTAGGAAAGTAAGAGAAAGGTTGTGCATGAACACTTACAAATACTCCCACAAATGACAATTATATACATTTCTTTCAGGAGATGGGGACATACAAATTTCAGAGTACTGCAGAAGATGCCAGACCTAAATGAGAGACTTAAGATAAAAAAATGCAAGATGTACTTAGATTGTGCTGTTTGTAAAGAGTCAAAGTCCAGGGTGTAGCCTGTGAATAAGAAAAGCTCAAGGCAAACAAAGAGTCTTGCAGTTAGTATATGCTGACTTGATTGGTCTTGTGGCACCCTCTCGAGGAGGAGCCAGGTATGCACTAGTGATAGTGGATGGTTAGACTAGATATGGGTTTTGCTATCTGCTAAAAAGCAAGACAAAGGTATTGCAACAGTTCAAGCACTTGATAAGACTTGTAAAGCACAGTTATGGCTGTAAACTATTTCAGCTACAAACAGACAGGGATCAGAGTTCATGTCTAATAGTTTCCAAAGATGGCTGAGAAGTTTAGACATAAGGCATAAATGTACAAATCTGTACTTGTCAGCAGAAAGCAGACTGGCTGAAAGAAGAAATGGCATAATGCAAACCATGAAAGACTCACTGCTTGCAGATGCAGGAATGAGTAGAATGTACTGGGGAGAAGCCTTGAAAACAGCCAATTATTTGATAAACAGAGTATGGAGTGTTGCTATAAATGAAACTCCATATTTTCTACTATATGGAAGAAAACCTTCACTGACTCACCTCGGAACATTTGCAGTTATGCCTGGGTGCATAGTCCCAAAGTCACCAGAAGAAAAGGACAGAAAAAGGCCAGGAAATGTAGGTTTATTGGATATGAACCAGGTTCCAAAGGTTATAGATTCACAGATGGAACCAGAAAGGTGGTAATTTCACGATTTGCTAATTTTGCAGAACAAAATAATTGTAATAAGATACATGCTAAGGAAAAGCTTGACAAAGCCCAATAAAGGAAAATCAGAAAAGCAGGTCAGAAGTAGAAGATATAGAAGAGGATAAACTTGAGATAAAAAGAGAAGTCACAAAATTGCAGGAACAGATGATAATGAGGAGATCTGAAAGAAGCAATGAAGGTATACATCCTGATCAGTTCTCAGCAAGTGGGGTTAGAGTATGTAGTGTTAGATATAAACCCCGTAATTACCAAGAGCTTTTGTTGTTGCCTAGGGCAGAACAGGACAAATTGAAGAAAGCTATGGACAGTGAAAAGAAGTCTATGAATGCGCATCAGATTTTTACACCCATGAGATTATCAGAAGGACAAAAGGCAGGGGATGTAAATAGGCATATAAAAAGAAGTGTTACACAGCAATGAACTGTAGTATAAGGCACGATTAGTTACACAGAGGTTTAAATAAACAAAAAATGTTCATTATGACTAAGTGTTTGCCCCAACAATAAGAAGTGAGACCATAGAGCTAGCATTGGCTTTAGCAGCAGGAATTAGGACTATGGATAAGCCATCTGGTGAATTATTGTTACAATGTTATGTAGATAGTGACTGGGCAAATGATGTGTGGGACAGAAAATCAAATTCAGGGTTTGCAATATTGTTTGACGGTGCTATAATTGGATAGAGATCCAGCAAGCAGCCTTCAATAGCACTTTTCACTGCTGAAGCCAAATTCATAGCATTGTCTGAGGCATGTTCTGAAATAACCTAGTATGTATGTACAATTATTAAAGGATGTAAATGTAAATGTACATGTACATGTAAATGTAAAGCAAGATGTACCAGTATTTGGAGACAATGTTGCATGTATAAAAATGACAACAGAATACAACGGAAACAGGAGTAAACATGTAGATATAAAGTATTGTAATGTCAGGGTGGCTGAAAAGGATAAACTGGTAAGATTACAGCAATGTTCCACTGAACATAATATTGCCGATATGTTAACCAAGTCTTTAAATGTAGACAAACATCAAGAGTATATAAAAGCATTTGGATTGACAACTGTTCAGTTTGAAATGGGAGAAGTGTCAGGATATCACTATCCTGAACAGCTGACCAGCTGATGCAATGATGGGAATGAGTCAGCAAAGTTTTTGGCTGTTATCTCTTTAAGAACCTGTATAATGCGAAGAGGCCATGTTAGGTTCTCTCTCGCTGTGTGTATTCTCTATTGTAATTGCTGCTTGTTTGAACTCTGCTTATAGTACGTGTATGTATATATTATTTTGTAGATTGAACTATTTATTACAAACCTGTTTGCTGTTATTGCTCCTGTGTTGTCTCTCATACTAAAGCTGTACAAACTCTGACACTATCGGTATGCAGTGGCTAGTGTCACACATGATTTTCACAAGGGCAACAAGGAAATATATATAGCATGTACTTAAATTGTAATGCATCTAATAAAAAAATCTTAGATCTATCCTATTAGAATATTAGTAGCATTGGATATTGTACAAAGGTATGTTCATTAAAATTTTATTCCTAACAAAGAGGTATCCATAAATATTGGGATTGCTAGCTATGTACTTCATAATAGGCTGGATCCAGGAAAACCTGTTGAAGTATTAAGCCAGAAGCCATTGCATGCAAAGAGTTACCATTGCTCTTGACATTTGTATGCATAAAGAAGTATTATACTGGACAAAAATGGAACTGATTTGTAAAACCAGATGTTGAATATATACAATAGTATAGTTCTATAATAAAAATGAGAATTGTATGTTTAGTCAGTTTAATCAACACATTTAATCAAGACTTGCTGCATTACTTGATCAAATAAGAAAAAAAAAATGCTTACCCCAATGCCACCACATGGAAGCCTGACAAACAGTGATGTCAGAGAGCCTGGAGAAATCAGAATAAAGTAAAACATTGTAAAAATTACAAAATACATGTGATTTGGGAGTAATTTAAAAATCTGTCATCAAAATTAATAGTATAGATCTATCAATTCCTACAATATTATTAGATGCTGAATATGATGCTGATTATCTCAATCTCTAAACTTGACTCAGCTGCATCCTTTCTGGAACAAGACAATAGAGAATTTGGATTGGGTCTTTCATGCCAAGCACCAAAAGTAAAGACAGAAACAGATTTTAAACCTGTTTAAAGAAAAGATTGAGGGTTTTTAAAATATTTGATATTGATATTTTAAATTCAACTTGCTCATTTATCTGCAATCTTCTCCTTATGAATAAATCAGTTTAAAAACTCAGTAGGCCAGAAAGTTTTAAACAGGCTGAAATTGATGTAGTTGACAATATCATATTCCTAGGGAAAGGATAGAGAATATTGCCTGAAGAATCATCCCTCCTGCAGGATTGGTACCAAAGGAAACAATCCTTTTGAATATTCCTTCAGTGGCAAGTGGCAAGGGCTCAGATGCTGGACTTTCAGTAAGATGCAAGAAATGTTAGGAGGAACTTCTCTAGAAGGTATTGGGACCACTCTAAGTACAGTGAAGTGTACAGCAATAAATGTGATAAGTAAAGATTTGTTTTCGAAAGTGCCAGTTTAAACATCTTTCTGTTATTCCTTTAAGCTTCAGTAATATTGGGATCATTTCAGTATATGGCTATTATAACTATCAGATTATCTAACATGAGCATGGTGACTTTTTCTTGAATAAAGGGAAAAAACTACTCCTCAAATATTATATCCTGGTTATTTTGTAACTCTCATTGGAAGGAGGGAGAAAATAATACTAGTCTAGAAGAATTGTTTCTCTCTGATTAGGTGTCCCTTCAACTTTATTTATTCCTATTTAGAACAGGAATTAGCAGGCAGGAATATAATCCAGCAGATAAACTCTTTAACACCATGTAACAGTCTTAGATGACAGAAATGATTGAAGACTCAAGATGTGTTATTTTGGAGAACATTTACATAGTCAAGATTAGGGGTTTTTAGCACTTCATAACCACCTGTCAACCATAAGGTTGGGAGATGATTACCGAATGAGGATTCGGGGCAGATCACGTTATAATGGTGAAGGGCATGTGATGTTACAAGAGCTAGGAAATTAAGGGAAGCAGTGGACATCTAAGAATCCCTCTTGGCCTTTAGGGGTCTTGCTTCTCAGATCTTTGGTTGTGAGACTATTTCTGAAGATGAGCTCATGGGATCAGCTGGGATTATTGCTAGTGCACTAACCTCCCTGCTGCATAGCAGCCTCCCTGCCTGAGCTGCTGGAGGCCAGCTTTACATCTCCAAGTGATCCAAGTGATGCTGTTGGTGCCCTCTCGCAGTGCCTGGAGGTTTGAATGTGGGACAACAAACTTTGCTTGAATACTGGTAAGACCAAGTGGCTTTGGGTGCCTGGCACTTCTGACTCTGGGACTTTAACATCTTTAATTCTTACTAGGGTTGCACTACCCTAGACAGACCTGATGTGTAATCTGGGGGTTCTTCTGAACTCCTGCTTGATGAACAGGTGGCAGTTGTGGCTAAGACTCTTTGTACAACTTTGTGTTGTGCGCCAGTTGCATCTTTTTCTTAATTGGAAGTCCCTGTGGTCAGTCACTCAAGCCCTAGTCAACTCAATACACTCTACATGGAGCTACCCTTGAAGAGAATCCAGAAGCTTCAGTTGGTGCAGAATACAGCTGTGTGAACAGTTCTTGGGGCACCTTGAGTAGCACAACACCATGAGCTGCACTGGCTGCCTGTTTGCTTCTGGGTTCAATTCCAGATGTTGGTTATCACTTTAAAAGCCCTTCTTAGCATGGGTCCAGGCTATCTGAGAAACCAAATCACCTTAATGGGATTATCCCACTCCATCTAAGCTGGTTGAACAGGTGTGCTGCAGAACCCTTAAGCCAAGGAATTTTGACTGGTGGGTCCAGAAGAAAAGCCTTTTCTGTTATGGCTCCAGCTCTTTGGAAATTTTTTCCTCCTGAGATTAGATCCACTCCCACCCTTTTGGTCTTCCAAAAGGCCTTGAAGAAACGGCTATGTCAACAAATCTGGGATCCCAATGGGGGCCTGGCATGTCGGAGGTAGCTAATAGAGTAGACAATACCCCATCTCCTCCTGTACACATTTTGCTCCCTCCCTCTCCATCCTGCTTAGCTTTATTTCAATTGAATTTTAACTTTTTTATTGTTTTAATGCCTTATTCCGTACTTTCTGTAACCTGCCTTGAGTTGCCTTTAATGAGATGAGTGGCATAAAAGTTTGATAAATTAAAAAAAAACTGTATCAGACAATATTTGTTCCAACACATGGAGCTACATAAACTTTGGATCTGGAGCTGTCCTTCTCTAGAGGAACAAAGAGGGGAACCTTCAACCATGCACCTATTAACTCCAGAAAACTCCCTGACCCTGAACAAATGTGGGCAGTGTGGGAGACAGAGGCCTTTATGGTCCGATGGGCACTTATTAACCTGGTGGCACTTCCTAAAAGGGATTTGCCATTTGAAGTATGGACTGATCATAAAAATCTGGAAGTCCTAGGACCCCTCAGAAACTCTCTCCCAAACAAGTTTGATTACTGCAGTACTTTAACTGGTTGACTTCACACTAAAATACGTCCCTCAAGGAAGAATTTTCTAGTGGATGCACTGTCTCGAATGCCCCAGTACAAAAGCAAGCGCAAAGAAGTGGTCAATACTATTATTCCCCTCCCTCAGAAAGCAGCACAAGTCACCATGAGGCAACAGACTAGGAGTTGATTGAGTGAACCAGGGGCGAGGAGACAAGTAACCCAGAAACTCAGAGTTGAGATACAAACTGACTCCTGATTAAAGGACAACAAACAACTCTTAACTTCCTGGGATGGGTTGGCATGGAAATTATACATCCCCATGGGTTGAAATTCTGCAAAGAAACCATGACACCAAGCAAGCTGGTCACTTTGGATTTCTAAAGACATGGCATTTGGCACATTGTGGACAGCAATGAAAAAGGACATCAAAAGTTATGTAAAGAGCTGTGCAATATGTGTAGCGATGAAAAAAAAGACTTGGAAAACCCCTGGGACTGTTACAAGTAGCCGAGCCATCATGACCCAGGGAGGAAATAGCAATGGACTTTATCGTGGAACTCCCAGAAAATGGGGGAAACAATTTGGAGAGTGGATGATCTTTTTTTCAAAGAGGCACATTTCATTGCCTGTTCCACCCTTCCTTCAGTCACAAACTGGTGAAGCTGTTCCTAAAGTACATTTACTGATTGCATGGAGTCCCAAAGAGAATCATATGTGATCAGGAGGTCCAGTTAACAGCCAAATTCTGGAGGGAGTTCATAAAGTTAACTGGGTCTTCCCAGAGGTTTAGTTCGGCTTTTCATCCGAGTATCAATGGGGTGGCAGAACGAACTAACACAATGATAGAGCGGTACTTCAGGTGTATGTCAATTACCAACAAACCAATTGGGCTGACCACTTGCTTTTCACTGAGATGGGATAGAACAACACTGTGCATAGCAGCATGGGCTTTACACCTTTTAAGGGGTGGAGTTCGTCTCCATGCCTGAGTACCCTCAAGAGCCTGAATGAATGGGTACACTCCCTACAGGAGGCCTGGGGAAATCTAAAACAGATATTAACAAAAGCCACAGAGATGCAAAAAGAATAAGCAAACAAAAAGCAATTCCCCCCAGAGGCCATTTCACACAGGGGAGAAAGCTTACCTCTCTACGAAATACCTAAAATTGAAATTGCCCTGTACAAAACTGGTTCCTAAGTTTATAGGACCTTTTTCCATTGTAAAGATCATTAACCCAATCATGGTGAGATGAAACTCCCATGCCTGTTAGGAAAAATACATCCAGTCTTCTACAGTGGTTTGTGGAAGCCAGTAATAGGTTCGGAGCTAAGGCTTATGTAGCTAAGCCAGTAATAGGTTCGGAGCTAAGCTCAGGTAGTTGTTGGCCCCATCATAATTCAAGGAGAAACCCATTATGGAGTAAAAAGAATCCTAGACTCTAGGTTGTATAAGGAGAGGCCACAGTATTTAGTACAGTGAAAGGGTTCCCCCTCTCTAAAGCCACTTGATTGAAGAGTCACAATGTAAGAGCAGATAAGAAAGATCTCCAAAAGCCAAAAGGACAGCTGGGGATGGCAGGAGTGGCTAGTGAAAATGTAACCTATCTGTACTTGATATTTTCCAGATACTTCTCACTCACTAGGGGGAGAGCTGACTGTCAACTTTGAACTGAATCTGAAGCAGCCAGTTTTCTGTTTCTTAGTTGCCACACAGAGGGGAAAGAGGAAGGAGTTTGGAATGTTTTACCAGACACAACAGAGAGCTTTCTCATGTGAACCAAGGTCATGTCTACTGGCAAAAGATTAGGTCGGAGGAGTGCCTGGAGAGCCTGCCAATTAACCCAATTGGCTAACATGACTTGGGGATACAGTTATTTCCTATTTCAATTATACTGAAACTGCAGGAAAGATTTAGAGTTGGTTTTTCTTTGAAGCTGAATAAGAAGAGCTTTGAGGAGGGATCCTAGTTTCAGAGTTCTGATTTGCTTAGGTTTATTAGTCGGAATTTGGTTCATTTATGGTCATTGGTAGCACACCACAGACACAAAAAGTGGTGTCATAGTTATTTGTTTGCTTAGTGATCTGGTTCATGCTTTATGATCAGTACAAAAGTCATAAAATCAAGGATGATGCTTTATTATTGTCACAAGTTATGATTGCAGTGGACAGCTCGCATTACATCATAACACAATGACTACCTATACTTAATAAATAGTTCAGCCCTGAGCAGGGAATAAGACAAGGATGAGTAATGTCTCCTTCATTATTTAATGTATTCAACAATGAATATAGAAGAACATCTTTTATGCATTTCTGACCCTTGCAGCATCTTTCATGAATGGATTCACTATTATAGTCAGTCAGTATACATTATACTGGGCCTGATTCTTTTCTTTTTTTTTAATCTCAGAGAGACTGCTTGTCAGGGTTCCGATCAAGGCCCTAATAAAATTAAGAGTCTCAAACCATTTAGCAAGAAAAATCCAGTTGTTTATTAGGAACGCAATGTCGGCACAACCTTGCCAATTTGTGCCTTGCCTCTAACCCTGTTTCCCACTCCCAACCCCCAGAGTGTGTCACCAGTCACATTCCCCAATGAAGTAATTTGCAGGTGTAGAAGTCACTCCCTCCAGTCGTTGCCGGTTGAGATGGCTTTGACTTCAGACAGCTAGGCTGTGTCTTGTTTTGACTGAGGTGTGAATTCCTTGGTACAGTTGCGAGGCCCTGTCTATGGCAACTTGGGAGCAAGTCAGGAAAGCTTCATGAGTTGACATTCAGCTTCCCTCACTTTCTGAAGGCAACCTGTGCAAAGCAAAAACAATTTGAGTATAGGTGTGTCATTTAAGGATGTGATTTCCCCCCCCCCCAAGGTTTGGTTGGGTTCTTTTCATGGAATCTGGCAATGATGCAGTCAGCTTGGATGTTTCTGCTCTTGGATGTTTCTGTTCTTTACCCAGGATGCCTCTGATAGGGGGTACACTTCCACTTGATTAAGTGTTGGAGTTGCCCCCTGTGCCACCTAGAGTTGAGGATGTGTTGTACTTTCTAATGGGTTTGCACCCCCATGACCACTGGATCATGGGCTCGTGGGGTGGTGGTCTCAGGGTCTACCCAACCACATGTTTTAAGAGGCTGCTATGTAATACCAGGTGTATTCTCCCCAGAAGTCGGGGCAGCTTCAGTTGCACAGTGACCAGGTTGATAATTTTTACTATGGGGAATGGCCCCATGAATTACATTTCCCAAGTCATTAAATTTGGCTGGCTGGGCTATGTTAGGAAGCTTTAGCTTCAAGTATTTTGTGGATAGGTAGACCCTCTCCTCCACTTGGAACGTGCGTTGTGGGGCTTGGTGTTTGCCTATTGCTTACAGGTTTGCACTGCTCTAGCAAGTGCTTTCTTAACAAGTATTTTCCCATGCCGCTATTAGCATTGAAAGCCAATCAGTCAAACTGATTGAGAGGAGCATTCCTTGGGTATTCCAGCATTGGGACAAAGTCTATACTGACTATCTTGAAATGGTATTGCAGTATCTCATGCTACTGTGAGCCGCATTATTTTAAGCAAGCTCTGTGAACAACACAGGTTCCACACAATTGGACCATTGGAAGTTCACGTAGCACCTCAGGTACTGTTCTACCATGATGTTAAGCCTCTCTTCCCACCATTGGTACTTGGATGAATAGCCAAGCTAAGGCCCTGGGATAACCCAATGGACTGCAAGAATTTCCTCTAGAACTTAGCCATGAATTGGGCTCCTCTGTATGAGATGAATCACAAAGGAGGGAATGAATTGGCTATGAAAGTTTGTGAATCCAAGGAAGGTTTGTTGTTATCTGAGGGTGCGAGGGGCCTGCCACTCTAGGATGGCTTGTACTTTGGCTGGGTCCATCTCTATCCCCTCATTTGACACTCAGTATCCCAGGCAGTCAAGCTGCGAGCGATGAAATTCACATGTTGACAGCTTGATGTATACATTTGCTGCCAGAAGCTTTTCAAGTACCTGGTAGACTGAGGTATGTGGGTCCTCTATCGTCTCAGTAAAGATGAGGATGTTGTTCAGGTAGATGAGGACCCCTTTGGAAAGGTGCTCATGCAACACTTCATTTATCAATTGCATAAACATGGCTGGTGGCCCCTACAGCCCAAAAGGCATTACTTTGAATTGGAAGCTTCCTAGGGGGCAGTTGAAAACTGTTTTCCTTCATCTCCCTCCCTGATTCGGACTCGGTAATATGCTTCTCTGAGGTCTAGAGAAGTCCTTGCCTTTGGCTAAGTGGGACAGCATGTCCTTCATGAGGGGGAGGGGATATAAGTTGCGAACACACACACCATTTATCCCATTAAAATCCATGCATAATCTTATGATCCCATCTTTTTTTTCTTTATATAGGACTTGGGCTGTGACTCGTGGCTTGGCTGGCTCGATGAACCCTCCTTGCTAGGTTTTTGTCTTTGTATTTGCACATTTCTTGCATTTCCCTTGGTGCCATGGTGTACAGTTTGGGTTTAGGAAGCTTGGCCCTGGGGATGATTTTGATGGGGCAGTCCACTGCACAATGGGGGGGTTAGGATATCACACTCAAATACTTCAGTGAGGTCTTCGAATTCTCTAGGGATCTGTTTAGCTTTTGGGGTTTGTTTGGAGATGGCTGCCAGTTGTTCTGGTAGGGTCCTCGGGGGAGTTTCCTGTGTGGGCAATGACCCTATTTACTGGTGCGGAGGGAGTTGGGGGCTATTCTTAGCCTCCGGCTGCCTCCTTTCCACCTGATAGCCAGGCCCCACTTGTCAAGCCAAGAGAGCCCTACTATGACCATCTTTGTCATTTTGGGAGCTATTATGAATCAAATTAATTCCCAGTGGTCCACTATCTGTAGCCTCACTGGTTCGGTCAAGTGGGTGGCGTGGGCTCCCTTCAACAGGGACCCATTGACTTGCTAAATTGGGTGGACCAATTTCTTAGCTCTGATCCCCAATTTTAGGACTGTGGGCAAGTTAATCAAACATCTGGTGCAGCATGAGTCTATTAGGGCTTCAAAAGTGCCCTGGGTCCTTGTTTTTGGGGCTGTGCAGCATATCGGAAAGGTGAAAGGTTGAATAGGTTCACTCACCATCAGGTCACTTTCCCCTTCGTCCTTGCTGTCATAAGGTTCCGATAACTGGTCATCGTCAGCTGGAGTTCCCCACACTTTGGCTGGGTAGGGAGGGACCTCTACAGCCTGGAAGGCTTTTCAAGACTTGTTGGTGACATGCTTGAGGCCTCATTCCAGCTGAGTTTTGGCTTAGGTTTTGGGGCTGGAGTTGCACAAGACAATGCAAAGTGGCCTATCCCTTCGTATCTGTAGCATTTCAACTGGCCTAGGGGGAGGGTTGGTCTTGGGGCTGGCTGGGTTGCAGTGGCATTCCATTGGCCAGGTGGTTTGTGATTTGATTGTCCTCTCTCTTTAGGACCTGGTAGCCTTCATATGTCCTTGGTGTGCAAATTGCAATCAATCTTTATGGCTACTCGAAACCAGTCAGCAAGCCGATTGGGAATGTCCTGATAGATGGTGGCTTGGCTAATTTGTTTGTCTAGACTTTCTCTGAAAAAATGAAGTGGTAACTACTCCAGCCAGGGTGGTAGCTTTCCCATGACTCTTTTGAATTCATGGATGTGTTCTTTAATGAGTCACCGTCTCTGCTTTAAATTCTGAAACTCATCCCCCACATATTGATCTTCCTCCATGTCCTCAAATTTGGTTTCTAGCTCTTGTAGGAATTTGTGGACATCCTACAGCTGCAGGGAGCCTATGAAGGGCCATTCATTTGCTTCTCCCTCTAATCCTCTGGTTATGGCGTTCACCATAGCTCTACGCGATGGGTAGGGGTGTCCATAATGATCTAAATGAACTCCCGCAGAGTCAAGGAATAGAGCTAGCTGATCTGGGTTCCCATCAAATTTCCCCCTGAATCTGGGTGGCTTGTTCAACACTGCCACTCCCTCATCTTGTTGGATCCCATCTGCCTACGCTTGATGTGCTTGGCAGTTTCCATCAACTTTAGTTTGTGGAGGGGAGTTTGTGGCGTGGTGGAGCCACAGTCAGCAGCCTCGGGCCCAGTTTCCTTCTGCCAGGTTGAGAGGGGGGCTGCCTTTTCATCTGCTTCCCCTTTTCTAGAGGGTTAGGTGCACTTGGACATCCTGGGGTTGCTCTGTGGTTAGTTCCAACTTAAACTTAGGGCTGGCTAATTGGAGGTCAGCAAGTTGGATTTGGCTTCTCTTCCCTTCTGGAAGTTTGGTTGCACTCTCCCCTATCTCCTTCCCCCTTTCTTTTGGGCAACACAACTGCCCCTCTTTGCAAAAGGTGGCTTGGTGGAATTCTTCCCTCATTTTCTCCAAGGATTCACCTAGAGTCCCAAGTAGGGATTTTGGGGTTCTGGTCTCATCCCTTCATCCACTCCAGTCTTCTAGTTTACTTACAGGTTGTCCCAAACAACAGGAGTTGGATGGGAGAATTCGGCCTCAGATGCTTTGGGATTTTTTTTTCCACCAATACTCATCTTTTTCTGCTTTGGTCACTGATGCAGACATCCTGAGCACCTCGGGTTTCCATGGTCAGAGATGACTGCACTTGGGTTCCAACTGAGCTGCTGGTTCCTGTAGTTCCCTGGATGGGAATAGGATCTGCCTCCTTCTGGGTTGCAAGAAGCAGGATTTCTTTCGAGATTCCGTCCTCCGCCATGGTGGCCTGAGTTTCTCTCCATGTACCCCAGGTATCAGAGAGCAAGAGGAGAATCTGGGGCTCAGGAATCCTGGTCATTTTTGGTTGATGTCAGGGTTCTGACCAAGCCATTTAGCAAGAAAAATCCAGTTGTTTATTTGGAGCGCCATGTCTGCATGACCTAGATGAAGCCAGCTGTCAAACCAATTCATGCCTTGCCTCTGACCCTGTTTCCCACTCTGCCCCCCAGAGTGTATCACCAGTCACATTCCCCAATGAAGCAATTTCTTGGGTCATATAAGTCACTCTCTCCAGCTATTGTGGATCTCTGTGGAGATGGCCTTGAATTCGGCTGGCTAGGCTGTGTCTTGTTTTGACTGTGAATTCTTTGGTGGAGCTGTGAGGTGCGATTTCCATCCCCCTACCTATGGCAACTTGGGAGCAGGTCGGGAAAGCTTCACAAGTTGAACTACTTAAATTCCAGACACACTTACATTACACTCTGAGTTCCAGTGGTGGACATGGTAAACATGGCAAACTCTTATTAAATTCTGAAGTCTCTATCCAGACAGACCACAGCAAGAATAAAAAATGATGAATCTATTTAAACAGAGCCAATCAAAGAAGCTTAAGATGACCGGAGATAACAGTAATCGATTTTATATCCTCCATTAGGAAAATAAAATACACAGACAAACTTGAAAATAAAATAGTTTGTTAAATGTTCCAATAAAGTAGCTCAGATTACTGTAAAGAAAAAGGGATTGGGTTGGTAATTGGTGATTCACTACTTAGAGCAGGGGTGTCAAACTAAAGCCCACAGACTAGATCCAGCCCATAATGTGCTTAGATCTGGCCCACAGAGCCACCTTGGAAACAGCAAAAGACCGGCCAGGAGCACCTCAGTCCAGCCCAGGCCAACTAAGCACTAATCTACAACATGGTGGCAGCCATCCAAGCTGAAAGTGGTCAACCTTAGATCCACAGGGCTGTTCAAAGCCAGCAAAGGGCCACCTGTGTTCTGCCCCTGCTCCATAGGCACGCACACAGGAGGCAGTGTGTGAGCAGGGCCGGCATCCCTGGAGAGCATCTTGCCCCACAGGCTGACTGTGTTCTGAATGCTTCCCTTTCATCCAGGATGCCAACATTTTCCATCTTCTATGCACACGCCCAGGGGGGCGGGAGCGAAACAGTGGGCTAGTCTCTTGCTGGTTCCAGAGCAGCTGCGTAGGCCAGATCAAAGGCTAACTGTGTTCAGGCCTGAATGGCTGTCACAAGTTGTAGATCTTTGCCCAGTCGGCCTGGGCAGTCTCATGCCAAATTGGTATGAGACCGCCCAAAGAACCAAAACTGGCCTCAACCGCGGTCATTAAGTGCTCCTGGTGTGGCCAACAAGGCCACTGAGTGTCTGAGTGGTTAGCCTGGCACCCATCTTCCATCCAAATCCCAGCTGAGCCCAAGGCAAAGAGAACCCAGCACAAGCCAGCTCACAAGGGGAGATTCATCCAGCAAGCTGTGGAGGTTCCCCTTTCCCCTGCAAAAGGGGGAGAACCTCCGGCTCCAGAAGCCCCACCAGCTACGAGTGACAGAAGTGAGGCCAATGAACACGACCTGATAGTAAGTGAGACCATCTTCCCCTTTGCTATAAAATCACAGATAGTGATGCCCAGGTTGGGAGCCCGAGGAGACATAGAGGCCATCCTAAATACCAGGTGCACCAAATGCCTAATCATCCCCCTCCACTATTCAGAAGCTAGGGATAGGCACGATGCCCCTGGCATGTCCCATACGCTTCAAGCAAGTCAACGGGACTTTGGCAGAGCCCCAGTTACCCTAGTCAGCAAGCCAGCGAGGCTGGAATGAGCCGTCACTGCACCCCTTTGGGGTGAATTTGGTTTCTTTTATGAAAATGTTTGCCACTGTACAGCCCCCATATAAGATACTGTTTGTTGGTATGAGATACGATATATTTTGGGAATTGTGGTGTTTGTTGTAAAAGAGCCCTCCCTTTGAAGGAGAACCAATCATTCAAATGACAGCCTCTTCTACTAGCTAACAGTACAATCAGGAATCCAATTCTTAGTAGTTTTAACCTATTAGTTCTGGTGTTGCCCTCTGGAGCAAAAGAGAGTAAGTCTGTTCCTTTTCTAATTATAACAATTCAGATATCTGAAGACTTTCCATGCTTCTTACTCGTTTTCTGGAGATTGTACATGCTCAGTTCTTTTAATAAATACCAGAAATTATGGATACAATTGCAAATACCTAGCTTTTATTTAAAAATAAGGAAAACTTTTCTGACAGTAAAATCTATACACCAGTGAAAAATTCAACCAATGGAGATTATTGGTTTCCTATCTATGGAGATCTTTAAGGGGAAAATTAAATGTATTTCTTAAGGATGGTTTAATTATTTTCTCTGCACATTGTAGAAGTTTGGATGAACGAGATGATCTTTGTAGTTTTTTTTTCCAATTTCATGATTCTATCAACTGTTTCTTGTTTCTAGACCATCTGACCATTTTCGTAGCACTTTTCTTAAGTTGCTTCTAGTTGTCATTGTCACTTTTTGCACAATATCCAGTATTCCAAGTAGAATTCAATGAGGGCAGAGTAGAGTGGAGCAATTGCTTCCCTTAATATAGACGCAATATTGATTGCTTTATTAGTAGATATATCACACTGCTAGCTCATATTTAACTTGTGGTTGACCAGGACATCCAGATCCTTTCCACAAGAACAATTGCCAAACGAAGTGTTTGTGGTTTTCAGGCTTCCTATCCTAGAGGATAATTTTACATTTCTCTTAAGATCTACTCTTTTAATTTAACCCATTGCTCAAACCTATGGAGCACTTTTTACATCTTTTATCTCTCTCTGTCTCTCTCTCTTTTTAAAGTAATAGCCAGCTTCCCCTCCCCAAAACACTGGGCAGTCTGCAGACTTTATCAGCACCCCTTGGTTCCCTGATTCAAGGGAGTTGAGCCCTATGGCGCTCTGCTTAATATTTCACTCCAATCTGAAGCCTTTGATGAGGACTATTTGGACATGATTATTCAAGCCAATTTTGAGTTCAAAACTGAATAATGTCAGGAAGATTCTCCTTATTTAGGTTGCTCTTCCTGTTCAGTTTCCATCCATTGCTTCTTGTTTTGCCTTCTTGCTGTTTTGGAAAATACATTGCCCCCCTTCTTTGTGGCATCCCCTCAAAAGTCTGTTTTGTAACCTGCCTATCAAACTCTTGGGCAAAGCATGTGAGCCATTTCCTCCTTCAAGTGATCCATGAAAATACATCTATGGCAGGTAGATGCAGATAATAAAGTTGAAAAAAGGTGAACATTTTTACAGAACTATAGATATGTTGAGGCATTTAAGGTGAATGGTCAGAAAGCGAGGCAAGGCCAGGTGGGACAAGGAGTAGCAGGGAGGGGAGGGGATGAGGTGGGGAGGTGTGTGGCGAGAAGAGACTGGGCGTGGCAAGGCACCCCTCGATGTGAGTGATGGCGAGTTGGCCACGCTCACCCTCACACATGACCACCCAGACATGCCTATCCAGCCTATCATTAGGGCAGAGAACCAGTTGTTAAATTATTTGAATCCCACCACTGGTACCATATATAAATAAAATATCCCCAAGAGGAAAAATAAATTGTAAAAAGCATGCCTTTACGGGAAAGCTTGTCAAGTAGATTCTACCAAAGTATACAAGATCTGGATTCCTAGATTAAGTGAGCTTTATATTTATAGATTCCCAAATCAAATGAACAACTGAAAAATAGGTAAGATTACATTTTCTGTACCTAACAGTTTCCTGCTGTCCAATTTCTGTCTGTTCAGTGGGTTGGTACCATAAATCAGTGTGTGTGCTTCTGAATGCACAGTCTGTAATTCTTCTAGAGTTGCTTTTCTTCCACGGATACACTACAGGAGAAAAGGAAGCAGTGAAATTCCATTTCCCTTGATGAAAAAGCAGCATCCCAAATAGAAAATATCAATAAAGATGTGCACAAATGCGACTGACCAAAGAGATTACATCAAAAATGCACTGACTTCACAAGGCTTCTCTATTTTAATTCTGAAATTTTGAACAATTGTATGCTAAATAAATAATTTTAGGATTCTTGCTGTTTCAGAGACAGAAAAACAAGAATAATCTTTCCACCATTTTTTGTTCTAGGAACCTTATGGAGTGAGGTGGACATTCTTTGACTTAGAGGCAGAAATGTTTATGCCAATTGTATTATCTGAAATAAACTGCACCAAGAGTACATCGGGAGAGAAAAGAGGTGGCATTGTATAACACTTTATTGCAACTAAGAGAAAATGGAGTTTTCCTTTTATGAAATATTGTTTATATGGTTATCATATAAAATACACAATTCAGAATTTCACCAGTGTAACATTAGGTTTAAATGGGTGCACCTTGTTTCAAAGTGACAGACATAACATAGAAGTGAAATAGCACTGACATTAGAATTGAACTTACCTGAACATGTGTCCAGTGGCACTATCTTTGGTGCCTTGTTAAACTTCTTGATTTTTAACAAAAATATTTAATAAAAACAGTCAAAGTCAAACCATGAATGTTAGTTGGCCCACTTTTAATCAATCAAAATTGATTAAATAAAATCAATAAGGAAGATCCCAGTAGGAAGAAAACCTTAAAGGTGTAGTAACCAGCTGGAACTTCTTGAAAGGGGAAGTGAAATCATAGTGCAGGGCTGACATAAATGGCGTCTTCCAAATACATATAAAGCTGCAAAGTTATCACCCTCTCAAGCACCCTGTCCCAAATAATCTACCCAGTAACTGGACAATAGTTGACAAACTCCTCCGGATCCAGGGAAGACAACCCCCCACAAGCCTCCCCCAGCCAAATTAGGGAGAGGTCAAGGGAGCATATCATAGGGTAGACAACCATAAGCATCTTCTCTATATATTCAGGCCTCATAAATTGAAAGTGATTTTATCTAATTGGACCAAAACATTTACTGAGTAACTCAGCAAATATTACATCAATAGAAGTCTTAAAATTGGCATGAAACTAAGTCGTCTAATGCTTGATGTGCATTTCCTCACTGTCAACAAATTCACTGGCTGTGACTTCCAGAAAACTGCATTTTCAAAAAGCAGAAATTCAATAATTGAATTATTGAGATATAAGACCAATTCAACTATGGAACTAGTAATTGAGAGAGGTATGGGTTTTCTTTTTACTGCTTGTATTCCTATGGAGGGTGAGATGACTCAATTGGCACAGATACTTTAATCTGGATTCCTATATGCATGAGTAGGAGTTGGCAACCTGAGCTGACCACCAGTATCATCCATGGTCCCAAAAGAAATATATTCACCTGGTCCGTGCAAGGCAGAGTGCTCAATGCCGCCTCATTTTGTCAATGACTTAATCAGCCATCTGGGTGTGGGAAGAGCAATAAGTTTCCCAGAAAAGTGGCAGTATAGCTTCTGCACCATGTTGAAGAAGGTTGCCAACCCCTAGCCTAAATGATTTATTTCAAGTCTCGGATTTGAATCACAGAATAAAAGATTAAAAATATACTTGGAATAACAGAAAACGTGTCTTCTCTTTTCTTTGATAATTTACATGTAAAACAATTACGGTTGGCAGTGATGCAGTTCGGAAATTTCTGCTGTAATATCTAGAGATTAAGCTGCGAAAGCCACTTTCCCTCCATTCTATTAATTCATCTATTACCTCACACTTGCTACGAAGACCTGTTTCCTGAAGCCGTGACCAAATGCTTTGGATTCTCCCTGCATGTTCTGGATGACTGTTTGTGTTTCCACAAACGCACTGGTGTTTCAGCATCAAGGTGTCATATACAAGGCCTGCATCAAAGGATATGAATTAATTCAGGCTACAATCTTACTCCTATTGACAAGGTGAAGAAATTCTCCAATGACCTTACTTCTCTATAAAGTCGCATGAGGATATGTTATTTATACATTATATATGCATATGGAAAATGATAATTTGAAATAGCAAATTTCAAAATAAAAATGTAAACATAGTTTTACTAACAGTGCTAAGTGAAAATTTAGAGTAAATTTATTTTATTTTGATCAATTCCAGAACTTCTCTGATATTTAAACAAGAAAGTAGCAATACCAATACTATTTATTGGTATTACTTTATATTTCATACTTATATACTGCTTCATAGTGCTTTATAATCCTTTCTAAGTGGTTTACAGAACATATTGCAAACAACAATCTGGGTTGTCATTTTACCAACCTTGGAAAGATGGAAAGCTGAATCAACCTCGAGACAATTAGAATTGAACTGCTGGCAGTAAGCAGAATTAGTCAGCTGCATTCTAATTACTGCACCACCACAGCTCTTACGATGTTAATAGAAAATAGGGCACATCCATTATTATTGCTGAAGATATACAAAATATTGTTGAGATATAAATATGGCTGAGATATAATTGTTAAATCATGATTTAGCATGATAAAAAATGCCACTTATTTTCCCCTTCTTTTTCTTGCCAAGAGCAGAAAATATATCTGGGTAGTGCTGCATTTTCTCTGAAGGAATAGGTACATCATTTGGTATATTTTTTTATTTATTAAAGTTAGAAACTGCCCATTTCCCACATATAGTGATTTTGAGTGGTAAACAAATATAAGAACATAACAGCTGTATATAAATACTAGGAGAAATATATTGGATTGTTGTGCCCATTTGCTTGAGGTGGAGAGTGGGTAGATCCATTTTTATTTGGGGAACTATCCTGATGGCTTATGAAGCAAGCATTTCCGAAACAACAAAGCTATTTTCTTTAGCTCTATATTATACAAACATTTTACATTTCTTAAATTTAGAAATGTAAGTTTTTGAAATTTGAGGAAAAAAACATTCATTTTTCAGATCTATTTCACAGGCCTTTTGTATTCTAGAATTTGCTTACGATTGCTGTTACTTTAAAAAAAAAGAAGAGTTTAAAACTGGAAAAGTGTCTAAATATTTTACACAGTAATACAAGGCAAGCTACTACAATCATGTGAAAAAGAAAGTAAACCCTCTTTAAATTCTATTGTTTTATGTATAAGAACATACTAAAATCATCTGGTCCTTAGCAGGTCTTAAAAGCAGGTAAATACAATATCAGACATGACATATTACACCATATCATCCTTTATTTTACAAAAAGAAATAAAAAATCAAACTGTAACAAATACACCTTTACTGCTTTCATAGGCATGAAGAGGTTAAATAGCAGCTATGTGCTGTTAATCAAATGCTCTTGATCAAATTGATCATTAGCGAGTGTGACTACCTCTATAAAAGTCAACCTTTTTGCTGGACTCCAGCACAGAGTGTGTCTTAACACAATGCCAAAGAGGAAAGACATCAGCAATTATCTTAGAGAAGCAATTGTTGCTGTCAATTGATCTGGGAAGGATTATAAGGATAATTTTTTTTTAATGGAAAGATAGACATATAACTAAGGCAGAACATCAACAAATAGCCTGAATCTGCAAAGATGGAATCAGACAAGTTAAGGCTCAGAGTGAAGTGAGATTTGCAACTAATGAAAAAAATAACAAAAAAAATTT
This sequence comes from Laticauda colubrina, assembly GCA_015471245.1. Taxonomy (NCBI): domain Eukaryota; kingdom Metazoa; phylum Chordata; class Lepidosauria; order Squamata; family Elapidae; genus Laticauda; species Laticauda colubrina. Next base: position 23,929,599 of record BLBF01000025.1, read on the forward strand.
CTTTCCACATGTAAAAAACAAGAAAAAAGGGGAAAAATCCATCCCTCGATGGGAGAAAATGATGGGCAGCAGACAGAAAACAGAGGTGCTGAATTAATTGTTTGCATATGTCTTCACACAAAAAGAAAAAAAAGTTCAACTTAGCAAAAAAAAAAAAAAAAAGAACCATAAGAGACAAACTAGAATGCAACTTAAAATAGGCAAGAAAATGGTAAGAGAACACTTGTCCACCCTAGATGAGTTCAAATCATCAGGATCAGATGGATTATATCCCAGAGTTTTGAAGAAGCTGGCAGACGTGATCTCGGAACCATTGAACCATATATTTCAAAGATCCTGGTGCACAGGGAAACTACAAGAGAACTGGAAAAGAGCTGACGTGGTTCCCATCTTCAAAAAAGCAGGGGGAAAGATCCAGGAAATTATAGACCGATCAGCCTGACATCAGTACCTGGGATGATCCTGGAAAAGATAATCAAGCAACAGATATGCAAACACCTAGAAACAAGCAAAGTTATAACCAGAAGCCAATACAGGTTTGTCAAAAACAGATCATGCCAAACAAATCTTATTTCAATTTTTGACAAAGTGACTCAATTAGCAGACCAGCAAAAAGCAGCAGACATAGGATTAGATTTCAGTAAAGCATTCAACAAAGTGCACCACAACATACTTCGCAGTAAGTTAGAAAAATGTGGACTAGACAATACCACCCCTAGATGGATTTATAAGTGGCTGACAAACCGTACTCAATGTGTAGTCCTTAATGGTACTACATCTGCATGGACGAAAGGAAGTAGAGGGATACCCCAGGGTTCTATCTTGGGTTCAGTACTGTTCAATATCTTCATAAACAATTTTGATGAGGAATAGAAAGGGGAACTCATCAAATTTGCAGATGACACCAAGCTGGCAAGAATAGCAAACACCCCAGAAGATAGGCTCAAGCTCCAGAAGGATCCCAACACATTTAACATTGGGTCCTATCTACTGGTAACAAAATGAAATTCAATGTTGAGAAAAGTAAGATTTTACACTTCGGTGAGAAAAACCTTTGTGCAGGTATAGAATAGGTGGAATCTGGCTCAACAGCAGCAACTGCAAGAAGGATCTAGGAATCCTAATAGACAACCACTTAAATATAAGGCAGCTGTGTGCTGCATCCTGTTTTGGTCACCACAATATAAAAAATATGGTGAGACTCTGGAAAGAGTGCAGAAAAGATGAGCAAAATGATTAGAGGCCTGTAGGCTAAAACAAATCAAGCACAGTTGCAGGAATTTAGGTATGAAACTACTGAAAAGAAGGACTAGGGTGACAGTAGCGTTCCAATATTTGAGGGACTGCCACAAAGAAAGGGGGGTTCAACCTATTTTCCAAAGTACCAGAAAACAAGACAAAAAGCAATGGTGCTCCTGTGCCTCTGATTTCTTCAGTTCGGATGCAGCTGGGGCACCCAAGCTGTTGGCAGTGATGGTGGAAGCTACCTGAGCAATAATGATCCTCCCTCTCCAGCCAGCCTCACCTGACCTATTTCCTGCCTGGCTGGCCATTGGTGCAAAGCCTCACTGCTCTTGTCCTCCTCCTCTTCATCCTCCCCACTCAAGCAGCGTCTGGCTCTGCAGAAAAACAGGCAGTCTCATTTCTCCCCTGGGGTGGCGAGATCCGGTGTATTGGACATGGGCATAAGGGGCCTGGCCCTGTGGTGCCTCCTCACTCAGTTGAAGGTTTCATTCTTGCCCAAGCAGTAAAGCCAGTACATGCAAGCGAGCAGTGCACTCGGGCCAGAGACCGCGTTGTTTCCTGTGCATAGCTGATTCCCATTCCATGGCTGCCTTTCTGTTTGAACGCAGGAACAAAGCCTTCAACTGAGCACCATGGGGTCAGGCTTCTGACAGCTGCATCCAGCCTGCCAGATCTCACCCCACCAGGGAAGAAATGAGAGATCCCATTGCTTCCAGAGCCCGTTGCTGCTTGAGAGGGGAGGATGAGAATGAGAAGAGTGATGAGGCTTTGCAATGGCAGGCCAGCCAGTTAGGGAGTAGGTCAGGCGATGCTGGCTGGCTGGGGAGGAGGGACCATGGCTCACTGTGACTCCTGCCACCACCAGCAGCTTGGGTGTCCTGGTTCCATCCAAGCTGAAGAAAGCGGCGGTGCAGCAACAGGATTGCCTTCAAAGATCCCTCCGTTTCCAAGTGCCCCATTTGTATGTAGGCAGGGTCTGCGGGACAACGGGATCTCACTCTTCTCCTGGTGTGGCAAATTCTGGGGGGCTGGATGTGAGGGTCTGGCCCTGCAATGCCTCTTGGCTCAGGTGAAGGCTTCCTACACTCAAACAGTAAGGCCAGAGGATGTGAATGACCAGCGCACCTGGACCACAGATGGCATTGGTTCCTGCGCTGGCCTTAGATCTGACCAGCAGGACTGCCCTGGAGCCAGCAAGTAACCACACAGTTGCCTCAGCCCCGCCCCGTCAGCAAGGAAGCAGCAAGCATGCAGGGGCTGGCATCCTGTATGAAAGGAAGGTGCTCAGAATGCACTCAGCCTGCAAGAGAAGACAGTCCTCAAGGATGCTAGCCCCACATGCGCTCACCGCCTCCTGTCTGTGTGCCAAGATGGGATGGGGGCAGCCCCTTGCTGGTTCCAAGGCACCACCATAGATCTAAGGCTGATTGCTTTCTGGCTAAATGGCCACCACCAGATTGTAGATCAATGCCTGGTTGGCATGGGTCAGGCTGAAGCACCACAGGCTGTTCCTTCACTGTTTCTAGGGCAGTTCCATGGGCCAGATCTAACCAAATTGTGGGCTGAATCTGGCCCATGGGCTTTGAGTTTGGCACCCCTGATATAGAGTCTCCTTTTGACCAGGAGGTTGGAATGGAAGATCTCCAAGGTCTCTTCCAGGTTTGTTATTCCACTATAAGACCATTTCCCAATAATTTAAAAAAGGTCCTTCTGCAATGAGGAAAACTATTTACAAGTGGAAACATTCAATATTCCCAGGACTGGACATCCCACTCATCCCAGCAATTTCTCTCCAAGGTCAGACTGTGCAAAGCTCAGAAAAGCTGCAAAAAATCCAAGAGTTACATCACAGACTCCACAGGCCTCAGTTAGCTTGTTAAATGTTAAAGGTCATGACAGAACAATTACAAAAAGATTAACAAGTATAGCTTGTTTGGAAGGGTTGTCAGGAAAAAGTCTCTTCTCTCTAAAAAAAACCCATGACAACATGGCTCAGGTTTGCAAAGTTACATCTGAACAAATCACAAAACTTCTGGAACACTGTCCTTTGGACAGACAAGATCAAAATGGAGATGACTGGCCATAATGCATGGTGCCATGTTTTGATGAAAACCAAACACAGCATATCTGCACAAGCATCTCATACGAAATGTCAAACATGGTGGTGCAGAAAGGATGATTTGGGCTTATTTTGCAGTCATACTTTGGATGTCTTGCAGTCATTGAGTCGATCATAAACTGTATACCAAAGTATTCTAGAATCAAATGTGAGGCCATTCGTCCACCAGCTAAAACTTGGCTGACACTGGATCATACAATAGGACAATGATCACAAGTACAACAGCAAATCTCTAACAGGATAGCTAAAAAAGAAACGAACCAAGATGGAGCTTCTTCGGCAACAGACCGAAATCTGCGATCGTGTGCAGTTTCGATTTGTGCTCGCTGCTGGAGTGCCCCAAGCTGGCTGGTTTCAGGGCTAAGCCACCCCGTAAAGGTGGTGAAGAGGGGGGAGACTGCCAGCAGGGTCGAGGAAAGTCGCATTTCTCCTCCCCAGCTGGCCATTACTCCCTTTCCCGAAGGCGGTTGCAGCGATGGTCAGAAATGGCCACCTCAAAGAAGAACTTGACTGGAAAAGAATGTACAGGAGGAAGATAAGAAGAGAAAGTTTTGGCTGACCGGGTCGAAGTGAAAAAGCAACAATATAAGGTACCCTGGAATTTGAATTATAAAGAACAACTTTGTTCCCAAAGAAGACTTTGAAGCGGCGAATGAGAGAGGGAAGGGAAAGGATTTGTTTTTTTTTCTTTTCTTCCCTATATTGACAATTAAGAGATTTAAGCAAGAAACTGGCAAAAATCCACTTTGACATTAACAGGTATTTAAGCTGAAAATAAAATGTCAAAGGGATAATAAAGATTTCTGGATTCGAAGAAAAAAAACAAAAGGGTGGGATCTAGAAAAATGGAGGAGACCACCTGGAAGTGAAAGGAATTAACAGTGAAACTTTAACAAGACTCCTAAAAGATACATTTTAACTGAAATTTTGTAACAAGATAAGAGAACCCCAGGAAGGGAAAGTGGAAAAAAGAAGTAAGAAGAAATTATTTGGATTACTTGGTGATTTTTGGCTATTGGATTTAAAGGACTAAAATTAATCGGGTGGTTGTTTAAAAGTTTTTTAAAATGGTTATCACTCTTGGAAGAATTGAGAATGGAGCTTAGAAAACAGAAAGAAGATGCACAAGAAGGAAGATGTTCTTTTGGCTTTGTATTTCAATTTTTAGAAATGGAGATCCTGAACTCTGAGAAACAACAAGAAATGCCTGTAGGACAAGAAGGGTGGGACAAAGAAGAAGCCATCTTCAATGACAAAATATGTGGGGAAAAGAAAGGAAACGGGGGAAAGAGAGTGAAAAAATTAAGATTTGAAAAAACAACCCCAAAAAAGAATAGTTTGAAAAGTAATTATAACATTAGGAAGAAACAGAAGAAAGGATTACAGAGGAGAAAATCAGAATTAGAGAGAGAAGGGGTCAAAAAGGGAAGGGAGAAGAAGAGGGGGAAGAGGGAAAGGAGAATAAATTATAAAGGACAGAAACAGGACATAGAGAAGCAGGGAAAATGTACAAGAATTAAGGGTATAAGCCTACTTAGAAGACACAGAGATTAATTGAAAGAGGGATCTGCAAGGGTACATAAGATAGTATTGTTATATTAGAAATAGAAATGAACTTTGAAAATATGAAACGAGTGTGATTAAAATGATAGATAAAATACTCATTGTAATGTAATGGAATGTTTAATAAATAAATGAAAAAAAGAGAATGAGAGAATGAAATTAGGAAAGGAGGGGAACATTTTAATTATTATAAATGTGTTATAAAAATTTTAGTGAAGAGGAATATGAAAGAAACACGAAAAAATTATGGAAATATTATAAGTGTTCCTACAGGTATGATATCCTATTGAAAAGAAATGTTAAAAATGTCAGAGATGATAACTAACATTAATGATAAAGCTGAACTAGAATAGAAAAAATATTTTATTATTGTTACATATATATTTTCTCTTTAAGAACTTAGTGCGTATTTTAAGAATGTACCAAGCAGAATTTGACTGGAAGTTATGTGTTATATTGAATGTTTTAATTGTAATGGCACAAATTGAAGTCTAAATAAGAATTGAATTGATAAAAATTAAAAGATAGAAAAGTGTCATACTCCAATTAGTAACTATAGGGAAAAAATTTGTTTAACGAGAAAAGAAAATATGAAATTGAAACAGGACAGACAAAAGTATAAATATAATGACTAGGAAGATATTGAAACTTAGAAAAAGATATATATAATTGAAATTAGGAAGGAATTAGATAATTAAAAGTAAGATTGAGATAACTAATGGAAGAGAAAAATTATTGAAAAAATGTTAAAATAGTAATAAGATATGGAAAAGAACACAAAGATGAATATGAAATTGAATTTGTGTCTGTATGGAGAAGTGATAACCCAGGACCATGCTATTCTCAAAAAAAGAAATTTACTTGTATTATGTTTCGTGAAAACCCAAATAAAAATTTTATTTAAAAAAAAAAAGAACCAAGGTATTGCAATGGCCCAGTCAAAGTTCAGGTCTCAATTCAATTGAAATTCTATGGCAGGACCTCAAGAGAGTTGTGAGTAAACAAATGAACTGAAGTAATGTTGTAAAAAAGAATTCCTCCACAACGATGTAAGAGACATATAGTCTTACAGAAAATGATTACTTCAAGTTATTGCTGCTATATATAGCTCTGCAAGCTACTGAATCATAAGGTGTACTTAATTTTTCACACATGGCTTCTCCATTTTGGCTTTGTTTTTGTAAATAAATGGTAACAGTGTAATATGTCATGTATTGATTGAACATCAACACATCTAAGGTTGTATTTGCATACTTTAAAAACTGTTAAGGAACAGATTATTTTTATTTTTATTATATAAAAATATACATAAAACTATAGAATTCTTTTTCACATGATTGTACTTTATCAGGACTTTATTCCTATTCAAGCCCAGCTAACTGTTAGCTAACATTTTGCAAGAGAAATGCACTTTTATCATCTGGATATTGGTAAAACTGCTGATGTTGCAGTTATTTGTTGAGATAAGAATATTGATTATGGAATAAATGTTTTAATTAGTTAGTTTGTTAGAATTTATTTTGGATTCACAGCTCCAAACCAGTTTTGACTGATATGCCAACTACATGCTTTCTGGACCAGGAGGCCATGAGAACAATAACTCATCATATCATTGTTAAGACAAAGCAATATGCTATGTGGAGCTGCCTTTGAAAATGACACAAAAGCTGCAGCTGGTGCAGGACATAGTGGTCTTTCTGCTAACTGGTGGTAAAAGACTTGGCATTGGTTATTGATTTTTCAGGTCCAGTTCAAAATTTTGGTGATGAACTTTAGGATTTTATGGAACAGTAACCTTCAGCAAATTTCAGTCAACTTTCTTTATGTGCTCTTCTTGGGAAGTGATGCTGAAAGTGTGCATATACATTTTACTATATTCTTATAAACTGCCCAACATATATGCAATAGGAAGTGTGCAAATGTTTATAAAAACAAACATAATAGCAGGATAGAGAAATTTACACTGATACTCTGGATTTTGCAAGTAATACAAATATTCACATAAACTTAACTTTTTAAATAAAAATAATCCTTGACCTTTGACCACCATCATGAATAGATTTCTGTTGTAAGTTGTTGCAGTTGTAAATTACAGGACTCAATTTTATGACCAATTTTACTGCAGTCATCAGCTGACTCACACAGTAGTAAGGGCAAATCTAGTTTAATTGAGGGTAGGCTTTGCTGTTGTTTGGCAGAAACATTGCAAATTGTGATCATATGACAATGTCACGGTGCAACTGGTCATAAATGTGGGTTGACTGCCAAGTGCCTAAATTGCAATCATGTGACCATTTGAGTGCGGGGATAGTAGTAAAGTCAAATTCAGGTCATAACTGACTTTTTTGGATGCTGCTGTTAATTTGAACCATTGTTTAGCAAACATTTTTTAAGTCAAAGGCAACTTGTAATTGCTGAAAATGATCTCAAAAATCAAACTACTGACTGGGAATCCTGGCTTAAATGCTCTAAACATGATTCCTAGACAGGGAGAGCCAGATTGGTTTAATGGTTAAGATTGAATTCTAATTCCACTTGATTGCTGGATGGATGATTTTGGTTCTTTCTCAATCCATAACAAGATGGTTGTCAATTCCTGTGTCCACCAATGGATCAACACTGACTTGATCCCCAAAAAGTAGATCCTGCACTTGCAGGAAAAGGGAACTTCTGGGAAGAAGGAACAAAAGTAATTCCTATACAGTTTTCAAAGTTAGCTTCAACTCATGAAATAAAAAGCAATTATTTGAATGTATTTTTTGAACATAGGTTTTTATACTTGACCCTTCATTTTATATTTTTGCCCAAAATACTTTTGATTTTTCCTTATATTATCATTCTCCAAATGACTCAATAGTTCCAGGAATACAGACTTAGAGGATTTCGTTTCTGTTGCCCCTTCTTTTTCCCCTCAACTGATCCTCATCAGGCACCTCACATTCTGTCAGGATGTGAGCAGTGACGAAACTACTTATAACAATTTTGGTCTCAAGGAAATTTATTCTGCCCCTACAAGTACTAATTGAAACAAAAGTATGACATTCCACTATCAATCAATGGACATTTACCAAAAAACATCCAATCACCACACAATTCAAACTTACAGCAAGGCAAACCCACTTCTGGATCAATGTATTTATGAAGTTTTGCTAGAATGCTTAGCAAAGCATCTGCAGCATTTGTAATCTTCCTCCCCCAGGGAACTCCAGCAAAATTATGTAAGAGAGCTGGGCTGCCCTCTTATTCCAAGAGATTTTTTTTCATGTATTACCTGTTGTGAACTGTGGCTTACACGGTGTCTCCTGTGTGGATAATGGAAAATTGGCAGAAGCAGGTGATGATTGAGCTCGAGAAAGTGGCCGATGTCCACTAAAGGATACTGGAATGCCAGCAGCTTCCATGGATGCCTGGTAGTTTCTGAGCTGATGAATGCGCTGCTGTTCCAGTAAAAGAGTTTGCTATAAGGGAACATAAAATGTGTCATTGTTTGAAGGCTTGTTTTACAAATCTCTTATTTTTTGTTTGTGAACAATTACTTTATAATAGTCTTCTAGGTATTTGCTTTCTTAGCTAATATACCTATATACATATACATTAGTATATATTTTAAAGCCATTGAGGAGTGTTTTGAGAGAGCCAGTTTGGTATATCGTTGAGGCATCAGGTTAGAAAGCAGGAGACAGTGAGATCAACACATCTTGAATCAGTGACTTTCTTTCAGCCCTAGGAAGGAGGTAATGGCAAACCACTTCTGAAAAACCTCACCAAGAAAAGTGCAGTGATTTGTCCAGGCATTCTCTGAAAATTGAGCATGATTTAAATCATAAAAAACATTTAAGTTATAATAAAGGAGAATATTTGTAGCTCAGGATTAAAATGATGGATCGTTGGTGCTTTCTGAATTTGCTTGTTTTCTTGCAGACATTTCATTACCCAAACTAGGTAACATAAACATGTGTATCATGTTGATGTTACCTAGTTTGAGTAATAAAACATCGGCAAGAACTTGAAATTGGAGTTAAGAGATATTCATTCTCAACTTTTCTAAAAATTGGCTTCATCATTGACTTCTAAACTATGAAATATCCAGCTGAAGAAATAAAACTGACCCAAGAATCACCTTCAAATAATTACTGGACCATAACTGGAATGAATTAGCAATATTTTAACCATCTTTAGGGTAACAAAGAAAGCAAAAGAAAGGAAAAAAAATGGAAAGGAAAAATGGGTGAAAGACTGGAAGAGTTCTAGATACATAATTAGGTATGGAAAATGGAAAAACATTAAAATGAATCCAGTGTGTTATATTGGGTTGAAGAAAGTAAAGGTAGCCCTCCACTTACAATCTCAATTGAGCCCAAAATTTCTGGTACTAAGCAAGACAGTTAAGTGTGTTTTGCTCCATTTTACGATTTATCTTGTCACAGTGCCACACTTGTTACGTTAATCACTGCCGTTGTTACATTAGTAACATGGTTATTAGGTGAATCTGACTTCTCCATTGACTTGGCTTGTCAGAAGGTTGCAAAGGGTGACGACATGACCACATCACAAATAAATGCCAGCTACCAAGTGTCTGAATTTTGTACACACGACTATAGGGATGCTGCAACAGTTAAGTGTGAAAAACTGTCATAAATCACTTTTTTTCAGTGCCATTCTAACTTTGAATGGTCATTAAATGAATGATTGTAATTCAAACACTAGCTTCACTGTAGACCAATTATTTGGACATTTTTTCTTGTGACACAAATTTGACACTGAAGAGATTCAGAATAATTCTGTCGTGTTAAATGTAATAACATATAAAGTTCTTTATATCATGACAAAGTTTTATCTCAATTGAAATGAAATTATTAATAATTCACACACATCTTTTTTTCCCTTAAAATTTACTCAATCTCTTCAGAAAAAAAATCCATGTTAACTGTTTCAAAGGATGAACAGTACAACAAGTACAATAAGTCACTACCTTAATATACATTAAGAATGGTTTTGAATATAATGCACATTATGAAAAAGAACAAATTGCAATTTTTATTATTGCATTTTGCAATGAAAAATAAACTGTTTTACTTCTCTATACAGGGACAACTTTTGGAAGAGAAATCAAACTTCTCCTTCAGACATAAAGAAGACAATGAAGAATAGAAAATGAAACAACCTGAATGGTAACCAAATGTGATCAACATTCTCACATCTCTAATAGAAGCAGCAAATTAAATACATCTCTTCTGAACTGAAATAATTAAGAATTGGCATAACCTTGCATTAGTCCTATCATTGTTCTAAGGATTCTGTATTCATGAATCCTAATCTTGGCATTAATTTTTTATGTAATTATGTTCTATAGTTAAGTCACTTGATACTCAGGAATTTGAGACTTCTGTTCTATTAGTTATAAAAGCAAATAGGTTGGGTTTCCACAAAATTCAATGTCAGAATAGAAGAATCACATTCTGACTTATGGTGTTATGTCAACCCAGATGTTTTTTTCCATATAGAATGACTGAATAATAAATATACAAGCCTCTGGAAACTATACACTAACTAATAAATGCTGTTATTTAGTGTATTCTACCTGTCTGAAGAGCAATTCCTGCTCTGCTTGCCTTTGTCCTGGTTCCAATTCTTGTTGTTCTCCATCTTCATCACTTTCAGCAGGTTCTTGCTTCACACGGACCATTTGGGTCAATCCTTGAATTTCCTTTTGATTTGCTGTGCTGTCAATGTATTGAACTTCTACAAATGTCTGATGTTCTCTTAATTCTTCTTCAGTCTCTTCTGGGTGGCTTTCATGCTGACGGGAAGCTTCATTTGATTTTGGCAACATCTGAATGAAACTCAAGAGAGTCAGAACATAACTCCATTGAAAAGATTATGAAAAACTATGAATGAATGAAATCCTTTTTTAAAAAAAAAAAATTAAATTTTATGGTTCACTTGAATTAATTTGGAAGTTTAAAATTTCTAAGTCCTATACATGATAGGTTATTTTTAAAGACAGAAGCATGGCTAATATACAAATTTTGTATTAGATTAACAATGAGGCTGTATTTATGAAATAAAGCCAAGTTAACAAAGGCTTAGTAAAAGTAAATGCTAAATATAAAAATACTTTAGTTATTATAATCTAAAATGTTTTTCATTTTTGATCATAACAAAAACTTGATGATCATTTTAAGTTTCAAAATATTTTTAGTAGCCCTCAGAACAAAACACAAACCAAGTCTAAATACAGGAAATCCATGGGTTATGAGCATTCCCTTCGCGAATATACAAAGTTACACAATAAGCACCCCCTAATATTTACGAACAAGTCCTGAAACTATGAATCTTGCAGCATCACGATGAGTAAACCGCAGAGGTTCTGCAACATTCGTCCTGCACTTTGCCGGTCAAAATAGAGTGGCAGAGCATTGGGTCCACCCCTCCATCATTCTCTTTAGGCCTACGCAGGCCTCGCTCTGCACTTTGCAGGACAAAATAGAGATTCAGAGGCCGGTGCTCTATTTTATCCAGCGCAGGCCTCGTCTGGCACTTTGCCAGCCAAAATGGAGCTTAGTTTAAGCCTATGCTGTCCTTGCCCTGTAGGTTGCTGGTCAAAATGGAGCTCTGTTTAGGCCTGCACAGGTTTCACCCAGCACTTTGCTGGCCAAAATGGAGCATTGGAAGGGTGGGCTCACCACTCTGAAGCTCCATTTTGGCTTGCAAAGTGCCAGACGAGGCCTGTGCAGGCCAAAACAAAGCTGCAGAGGGGCATGTGCAGCTGAGAGGATGGAAAGGAGACAGCTTGCTATAGCCCTGCCAACTCTCACGGTTCTGCCGTGAGTCTCACGATTTTTTGGCATGTCTCACGGTCTCACGACAAGGCTCCTCAATCTCACGCCAAATTTAAAACACTTTTTTTTTTTCAAATTTGGGGGTCTTATGCGCTTATATGCACATAAATCTGATTCTCACACAAACAACATGATGCCACTTCTCAGATCACACAATATCAATATTACCATACAGTCATATATACATACAGCACATTTCTTTTCACTCTGGGCGCCTCCATTTTGCTTTTTCTACCACCGGATATAACACGCTCTGATTGATTAGTTATTCACGTGACTGTGAATCTCACTATTTTTTATAGAATCTCCAGATTTTTTTTCATGGGTCTCCAGATTTTCCTTTATCAGGGGTTGGCAGGTCTGTTGCTAAATTTTCGTGTGATGACCCAATGGGTCAGGTTGGGGGAGGAAGCAATTGTGAGGAGCATGAGGCATTTCAATGGGTCAGGGAGGCCTTGCGTGGTCTTAAGCAGGTGGCCTGGACTTTCTGTTTTTTCTTTGAAGACATTTCACTTCTCATCTAAGAAGCTTCTTCAGCTTTGACTGGATGGTGGGGAATGGAAGGAGCTTCTTAGATGAGAAGCTAAACATCTTGCATTCTGGATATATACAAATGCTAAGTGTGCTTGAAAAATTTCTGGTGACCCTACATCCCTCAGTTTGTAAAATTGAGTTTGATTCATTTGACTATTTTTTTGACTTACTAACATAATGGGCAGGCTCCATTAGGCTCATACCTCAAAGACTACCTGTAGATGAACTTTCTGCTAACCAGTTAACAGATGTATGTGAGAAACACACTACAGTAGTAATGGGGATTTTTAACCACCCTAGCATCAACTGAGAGACAAACTCTGCATCAAAAGGGAGATCGAAGCAATAAAAGCAGAGATTCTACAAGGAGCGAGGGATAACCCTTTAAAGTACAAAGGGAAAGAAATAGTAGTCCTAAAACAGATCCCCAGAAGAGAAATAGAAAGGTAATATCAATTTCTGACAAGACAGCTCATTAAGAACGGAGTAAATTTTAGATGGCTGATACCAGAGGGAATATTGGTGACCTGGATGGGACAAAGACATAGATTGGATTCCATGGAAAAAGCAGAACAATTTTATGATGACTATTTTGGGCCACAAGAGGAAATGAGAGCAAGAGAAGAAAAAGAGGATAGACAACAAGAGGAAGCCACAGGAGAAAAATAGACATACAAAAAAAGAGACGAAAGAGAGAAAAAATAACAAAGAGAGAAGGAGCACTAAAAAAGAATCTAAAAAAACAAATGGAATTAATAAAACACAAGCTGAACGTAATAGAAAAAGAAGAATTACCACAAAAAAATAAAAATGTTAAACAAAATTTCTTTGAAAATGTAAATTAACCTGGAAGCTGGCTGGCATACAAATTGAAAAAGGAGAAAGAAAACTGATGCAGGATGAGGAAGGAAATCTTCACCATTAAAATGATAAAAAGAAAGTGATCCAAAATTAGTATGAAAAATTATATGATCAAGAGACAGTTTTAGAAGATAAAATAAAACAATATTTAGAAAAAGCAGAATTACCTAAAATACCTGAAACAGTGAAAGCTATGTTAGAAGAACGTATAACAATGATAGAATTATCAGAAGCAATTAAGAGACAAAAGAATGGCAAAACACGGGGCCCAGATGGTCTACCAGCAGAACTCTATATTTATAAAATATACTAAGTATACCAATGTTGGAAGTGTTCAATGAACTATTGTTAGAAGTGAAAATACCAATTTCATGGATGGAAGTATATATTACTCTCATACTGAAAGACGATTCAGACTTACAACAGATAAATAAAATAGATCGATATCTTTATTGACTGCTGACTATAAAATATATGCCTCCATAATTGCAGAAAGACTAAATCAATTTATACATTCAAATCAAAATGGATTTCTACCTAAAAGGCAAATTAAAAACAATATGAGAATAATTTAAAATACACTGGAGTACAACGAAGCACATCCAGGGAAGCAAATGGCGTTGGTCTTTCTAGATGCAAAGAAAGCATTTGACAATGTGAACTAGTAATTTATGCTAGCACAATTGAAAGATATAGATTTTGAGGAGAGATTTATTAACATGATTAAGGCATTATATTATTAGCAAACAGCAAAGGTGATAGTAAATGGAGACATTACAGAGAAGGTTAACATTAAAAAAGGTACAAGACAAGGATGACCCTTGTCTCCCCTATTATTCATATTGACACTGGAAGTATTAAACAGAAATATTAGACAAGATATAGAGATAAAAGGTATGGAAATAAAAAAGGAAAAATATAAACCGCAGACATTTACAGACAATGTAGTCTTCCTTCTGAAAGATCCACAAGAAACAGGGCCTAAACTAATAAAAAAATAGAGGAATATGGTAAAGTGACAGGATTGAAAATAAATAAAGAGAAAACTAAGAAATAAATTAAAAATCTTACAGACATGCAGAAAAAAAGAGTTTATGAAGAGAATAGATAGTCAGACTACTAAGAAAGTAAAATACTTAGGAGTCTCTTTGACAGTAAGATGTGTAACAATTTATAGATTTAAAACCAGAGACATTTTTATTGGGAATTTTGCCTGAGGGTTACAATAAAGAGTTAACCTACTTGATTATCAGTGTATTAACAGCAGCTAGGACTGTATTTGCACAAAATTGGAAAAATGAGAAAACTCCGATGGATGAGGAAATAATTAAGAAATAATGGAATGTGCAGTAATGAGTAGATTGACAATGGCAATTAGAGAACAAGAGGAAAAATATTATTATAAAATTTGGAATTTATTTTATGAATGGCTAGATAGAAGAGTAAGAAATTGAAATATGTTAGTACAGTATAATATTTATTACTGATAAATGAATGAGTCAGAGTAAGAAAATGAATGTGAAACATATTACTGAAAATCAACAAATATAACATTAAGGCTAATATAATAAGTGATATATGTGACATAAAATACTGATTTGAAGGATTATAAACATATATAAGTAAAATAATAAGGGTATTATGTGCACAAAGAAATGTGGATCCAATTGACAAACTGATGAACAGAAAGGTTTTATTTGTTTGTTTTTGTTGCTATAAAAATAAAAAAAATATTTTTTAAAAAAGGTGTAACTATCAAGGAAGATAATTATTATAAACTGATGCAACAAATTAAAGCAGATTTGGAGAAATGGAAAAATCTGCAATTATCATTTATAGAAAGAATAGTTACAATAAAAATGAATAAATTACCGAGTTTACTATACCTATTTCAAACAATTCCAATAAAATTGAAAAAACATATTTTGAGGAACTCAATAAAGTAATATTGAGAAATATCTGACAAGGGAAAAAAGCAAGAATAAGCCTAAACATGCTACGGGATTCGAGAAATAGAGGTGGTTTTGGATTACCAAATTGGAAATTGTATTATCAGGCTGCTCACATGGATGAAAGAATGGATTGTATTGAGGCATACAAGACTATTGACCTTGGAGGAGCAATTAGGCTGGCATGCCTTCTTGTGGTATAGGAAAAATAAAATAGATGGTTACTTTCAAAAACATTACATTAGGAATGTATTATTGTTAATGTGGGAGAAAGTTAGACAACAGCATTACTTGAGGATACCAGTTTGGCTTTCAACAATGGAAGCAATGGTTCACCCAAATGTTATTAACATGGAAAATATTGTTAGGTACAAAGATATTTTGAATGAAAAGGGGGAACTCAAAACTAAACAAGAACAGAGCAATCAAGTTATTGATATGACATGATACTCACAAGTGCAGATACATTCTAAATATGAGAAAGATGTTAAACTATATGGTTTCTATTAAGAACTAACAGAATTAGACAAGATATTAATGGGACAGAAGAAGATTGATAAAGAAAACATACATTACTTAGTAGGCATTAAATTGGAAGGTGAACAAGTGATAATGATAGCATAGAAAAAAAACTTTGGCTATACAATTGAGTTAGATAAATGGCAGAAACTGTGGGACAGGAACTATAAATTAACAATGTCAAGTGCATACAAAGAAAATTTGTATAAGATGTTTTATAGATGGCATTTTGCACCAGTGAGGTTGGCAAAGATGTTTAAAGATAAGTTGGCTAAATGCTGGAAGAGCCACCAGATATCTGGGTCATATTATCATATATGGTGGACATGCTCAAAAGCAAAAAACATATTGGACAAAAATACACATGTGACTGGAAAAAAATGATAAAGCAGCATATTGATTTAAAGCCAGAAATATTTTTGTTGGGGACTTTACCCCAAAAATATAGTAAGGGAAATGCATATTTAATTTATTCATATATTAACTGTATCTAGAATTGCATTTTCACAAAAAAAGAGATCCCCACGGATGAGAATGTGATTAGGAAAATATTAGAATGTGCAAAAATGAATAGAACAAACTGAATATTAATGACATGGGACTTATTTTATCAATGGAAGTCAGGAAGTTAGAAGCAGGGAAACAAAAAAGGAAGTTAGAAACAGGGAAACAAAAGAAAAAGATTAGTGGAATAAAGAAGATATGTTAAGAGAGAGAAACAAATATTAGGATTAATATGTTGAATATTATCATTTTAATATTGTAGAATTAATCCTAATGTAATGAATATTGTTGTAAATTTTGATTACCATTTTACAAAGATATTTGTACCCGGATGACACACTGCTTAATTAAAGATGGAATTATTATATTAAAAAATACAAAAATATATAAAGATTGAACAGGTTCTTGACCAACCTAGCTGACAACTTTGTCATCCAAAAAGCAGACGAGGGAACTAGAGGGACAGCTAAAGTGGACCTAATTCTTACTAACAGAGAAGAAATGAAAGAGAGGGTTAAAGTTGCTGGAACTTTGGAGGAAAGTGACCGTGTTTTATTAGATGTGATGACCCAGGGCATGGCACAAAGGCAACAGTCAAATAAGCAAGAAATGTCCCTTTAATACCTCCAACTTTGCCCTCAATGTCCAGATTACCTTCGGTTGGAGAAAAACTCTCCAAGGAAGTCTTTAAGTGGAGGAAATTCAGTCCGAAAACATAGTACATACAAATTGTAAATAAAAATCCACACAAACCACGTTGCAGTAATTAACTTGACAGGGCAGGAGAAGGAATTGCAGACTTTAAAGGACAGCAAAACACACACAGTTGGGAAGACGCCAGGAACCCAGATAAGCCTCGACGATACCAGATAATTCATTACTTGTTCCCAACAACTTTGCTGTGCACAGCTTCCCCTTTTAAACACTGTATTCCCAGCTGCAGCTAATGAAGGAAATCAGGGCCCTTTCCTCCCCTATAAGCCACACAACTCACATTGCTTCCTTCTCTGTTCCTCCCTGTGTGCCCTCGGATGAAGAGAGGGTGGGCCTGGGTCTTTCTTCAAATTCCTTCTCCCTTGTTCTACCTCTCTCCTGCTCTGCCCAGCCGGCCTTTGCCCTTCCCCAGTTTCTTCCACAGCCAATGGAGCCACTCCCACTCCCTGTCAGTTGCTCTGCCTCCTCCTCCAAATCAGACTGCGACAAGGGCATGACATTAGAATTCAATATAATGCATAGACCAACAATAGAACATAATTGTAGGAGATGATCATGCTGAGCCTGAGTGAGGGATCAAACATGTCATACTTCAGGAGTCCCTGTGCACCCATAAGAGATCAGAGTCCAGCCCAGCTTGAATACCTTTCTTAACTCCCACACATTCTGTTAATGGTCACTTGGTCAGAATCAAAGTTTCACTAACTAACTAACTAGATCTAGAACTAACTAAATATTTATACTCATTTAAATTGCCTGAATCTCCTGATTTCCCCAGGCTTGACATTAATCTGGCCAAGTGCCTTCACCAAAAATTTTTTTGGACTCCAGAATTCTCTAATCATGACCTCTGATCACAGAGCTGTAGACTTCCAGACTTCCACTCGCTCAGCAGACACCAAGACATCACTGAAGATGAAATCAGATATCTTGTAGTCAATTTTCAACAGATGATGCACATCATGACTTAACAAGGATTTCCTGTGCAATCTCATCCATTGGCCCCAGCAGCCTAGGCGCAAGTACCAGTTCCTGCCACACTCATTCCAAAGTTTCCCTGCTGGCTACTGCTGAGATTCACTGTTAAGTCTGATAAGATGAGAACATTCCTAGGACAGTGTGGTGTTCATTAGCACCAGACAGGAGTGTTTCCAACAGACAGATCAAGGGTCTCCTTTAGTGGTGGGATTCAATTTTTTTTACTACCGGTTCTGTGGGCGTGGCAGAGGAAAGATTCTGTGAAATCTCCAGTCAGAGGTGGTATTTGCCGGTTCTCCAAACTACTCAAAATTTCCATTATTGGTTCTCCAGAACTGGTCAGAACCTGCTGAATACCACCTCTGATCTCCTTCATCCTCACTTTTAACTGACTCCGCTGCCAATTGGGCTCTTCCACTCATCAAAATCAATGACCCCATCTTGGATAGTTACCCAAATTTCTTCACTAGATTTGGAGAGCATTTTAGGAACCTTATTTAGATAGAAACTGCTGAACAATGCATCTTCCAGCTCCAGACAAGCCCTGGGAATAGAGGAATAGCAAAGTGGCAGACAACTAGCCCTGTGTTTCTATTGTAGAGAATCTAGCCCCATGATCAAGAATTGTCCTAAACCTCCCCAAAAAGACAACAGACAGACTGGAAATGTTTCCATTAATCACCACTTGGACAACAAGCCCCAGGGCCAGGGAAACGAGAAACACCCTCCCTTCATGAGTTCACGGGAGGTTGTGTGTCACGCAATCGCTGAACGGAACTCCATTTACTCCAATTACTTCCATTTCACGTACTTTAATAAAATTTGATTCCACTGACACTTACTAGTGGTCAGGAAACCACTATCTCTTTTTTTAAAATAATTTTTATAAGTTTAGAATGTAGCATACAAAGGAAATACAAAGTAAATAGTAGAGAAGTTTGAGAAGGGAAAAGGGAAAATTGGGGGAAAGCAAGGGAGAAAAAATAAAAAGACGCACTGACTTCTGACTCTCTTTGATGCAGTAAGATAAGGCATTAACCTCTACTTTTGTACCCAAGAAGCCAGACCCCAGTCGGTGTAATAATTGTGAGAAACATCCCCTTCACTTGAGTGGTTTGATTTTAAGGCCTTGAACTCCATCAGAGTAAGAGACTATTATCAACTGCTGTTAATTTCAGACCAGTTATATAGGCCAGAGGCCCCCAACCATTTGGGCACCAGGGACCACTTCCATGGAGAGAGGTTTTTCCGTGGACTGGAGGGGCCATGGTTTCGTGTGCTGTCTGCATCCTGTGGATGGAACTTTACTTGTTTTGCATGGCCCAATTTCTGGCATGCCACAGACTGGTGCCAATTCATGGACCAGTGATTGGGGACCTCTGATTGGGGACCTACAGAAAACAAGCATTTTTACAAGACTAAACCTCTGCAATGCTTACAATCTTATTCAAATAAAAGAAGGCCATGAATATTAACCGTTTTTGACACCAGGTATGGCAAATTTGAATACACAGTGCTGTCTTTTGGATTGTGCAACACTCCTGCTGTATTTTCTCGATTTATGAACCAGATTTTTCAAGATTTGATACATTTGTTGTTTTATATTTAGATGATATTTTAATCTACTCTGAGAATGAGACTCAGCATATGGACCATTTGTGCGCAGTCCTCAGGAGACTAAGAGCAAACCATATCTTTTCCAAGCCAGAAAAATGTGTCTTTGATTTGCAACAGCTAAACTTCTTGGGTGACTATATTTTCATGATATGACATCCAGATGGACTCCCAAGTTGGCCAGAAGCTCCACCTGTTAGCAATGAAGAGGAGGTGGAGTCCACACTTCCTCTTGATCAAAGGACAAGTAGAGCAGAAGAGCACAACACTGGTCAGTTAAGATTACTCATGAGGAGGCAACCTCATCTCTCATGAAGGGCTACAGTAGCATCACCTAATCCCACCCTGAAGACTTGGAGTAATGTGACCAGCTCTGTGCCTTGTGGGGAGAAGTGAGGTAGCAGAGTTACTAAACATCAAAGTCAACCTCTCCTCAGCCTATCATTCGTCTACAAATGGGGAGGCTGAAAAGACAAACCAGCTCCTCCAACAGTATCTGAGGTGCTACTGTACACACAACTAAGACAACTAGCCATCATTACTGCCATTCACAGTATTTTCTTATAATAACGTGCTGAACTCATTGATTTCAATGACACCTTTCAAGCCATGTACACATCCCTAAAATATTGTCAGTTCATCCTGCACTGGACTCCATGATTCCAGGGGTGGTTGGCTTTTTACAAGAGCAACATGCTGTACAAGATCTGTTGAAACAGCAACTTGATCAAGTGAAATAGGCTTACAAAAAGGCAGCAGATCCATCCATAGCAGTAGGAGACAAGGTTAGGCTTTTTACTAGGTTATCAGTCACTTCAAGACCTTCCAAGAAGTTAGATGCTAAGTTTGTGGGCCTGTCTGAAGTTCTCCATCAAATCAATCCTGTGGCCTTCAACCTACAATTACCCTCTTCAATGAAGGTGCATCCAATCTTAAACAGAGCATTACTTGCCATTTGCCCCCTCCCAGCACAAGAAGATCCCAGGTAGAATACAAGGTGGAAGAAATTTTAAACTCTAGGAAAAGAGACAAGGGCATCCAGTACTTGATTCATTGGAAGGGCTACCTGGTGTCCGGTTGTTCCTAGAAGAACAATGCCCATGATTTGGTTTGTCTGTTCTACGAGCACTTGCCTGACAAGCCAAGGCTGACCAAGCTACTACCACCCCACCCAGTTTTGCCTGAGGAACCTGTCAAGGAAGCGGTTAACCAGACTCTGCATTTCTCCAGGGAGAGAGACTTGCTTGCCACATCTGGCCTTCAATTTCCTGGAAGGAGAGGAAATCTCTTTCTGTGTTACAGCAAACACCAGACAGATCACCAGCTCCAAAAGAGAAGAGGAGAATTCCTTTGAAAAAGTTCCTATGAAAACTCAGACTTTGAAGACATAATGCTGGAAAAGGAAAGCAGCACAGAAAAAACCATGGAAGAGGAGCGGGGGCAATATGGAGGGATGGGCGATATTGGAGTTTGAGCCCGAGGAAGAAGTTAAACATGTCATGAGTCCTTGTGTGCCTGCAAGAGATCTAAGTCAAGCCCACCTTGAATTCCTTTCTTAACCCCTGCACATTCCCTTAATGGTCATTTGGCCAGATTCTTGTAGGTAGCTAAGCTTGCAATAAATCTTTATACTCATTTGAACTGGCTAAATAGCAGTAACTATGAGAGGGATGTCATGGACAATCACTAAAATAGGAGCCAGCAGTGTGCAGCAACAGCCCAAAAAACAAATATGAGTAGTTCTTAACTTACAATAATTTGTTTAGTGACCAAAGTATAAACAGCACTGAAAAAATGTGACTAATGGCTTTTTTTCAGTAACAAACTTTGCAGCACCTCATGATGATGTGATCAAAATTCAGGTGCTTAGCGACACTCATATTTTTGACCATTGCTCTATCCCCAAGGTCAGTGATCATCTTTTGCAACCTTCTGACAAGCAAAACCAATGGGGAAGCCAGGTTAACTTAACAGCTGGGTTTATCAACTGCAGTTATTCACTTAACTGTGGCAAGAAAAGTCATAAAATGAGACAAACTCACTGAAACTAATGCCTCTCTTAATAAGAGAAATATTGGGCTTAATTGTGGTGTGCAATAACAGAGGGATAGAATCAAGATCACATGAAGTATTAATACTAATTTATAAAGCCTTAGTAAGATCACATGTAAGACTACTGCATCCATTTTTGGTCACCACAATATAAAAAAGATGTTGAGATTCTGGAAAGAGTGAAGAAAAGAGCAACAAACATGATTAGGGGGATGGTGACTAAAACATATGAAGAATGGTTGAAGGAATTGGGTATGTTTAGTCTAGGGAAAAGAAGGATTAGAGGTGACATGATAGCAGTGCTTCAATATTTGAGGGACTTCCACAAAAAAAAAAAAATGAGTTAAATGCATTTTCCAAAGTACCAAAATGCAAGACAAGAAACAATGGATTTAAAATAACCAAGGAGAGTAGCAATGTAGAACTAAGGAGAAATTTCCTAACAGTGACAAAAAGTAACAAGTGACAGAGTTGCCTTTAGAAATTGTGGGTGCTTTATCACTGGAGGCTTTTAAGAAGAGACTGGACTGCTACTTGCCTGGAATGGTATAAGTCTCTTGATTAAGCAAGGGGCTGGTGTAGAAGACCTCCAAGATCCCTTCCAACTCTGTTTATTATTCTATATCCAACTCTGCTAATGTCAGGACAGTTCACTACTCTTCACTTCCTTGGTTCATATGAGTGGTCTTAGGCAGTTTGTTAGCCCAGTAGATGTTTCTTAGGAGGATCCCCCAATCTTTGAACCATTTCTTTAACTTTGTGGGTAAGAAGTTCAGCTTATTTTGTTTCTCTGATTTGATGCAAAAAAAATAAATGATTTATGTTATCAGAGGTAATTTTTACATAATTCTGAAACTGGAACTTAAGGATGAGGTAGCTTTGAAACAGAACAACTGTATGGATGTGAAGGTATCCAGTAGACCCTGACTGGAAGCTTCAGATGATAGTGATGTACATCAACTAGCAATGTAGATTTAACTGCCTCTTTTCAGAACTTACCTCTTGAAACAGGATAGAAGCAGTTGATGTCCAGTAAGGCCTCCTTCAAATGATAAAGTGTGAATTGAGCATAGCATCACATAAAGCAATTATGAGAATTCATCTCTTGAAAGTAATCTTCCCAAATGCAGGCCAGGCAGCCATTAAATTAGGAACTGTTTTGAGTTCTGAAGTCATTTATGACTGGACTGCTGGAGCACTTCTTATAGGGCTGACTGCCAGAGTTGCAGAATAAAAGAAGTATCTCTTCATGCCCTGAGAAGAGGAGAAATGAAATGATTTGTCAGGGCATTGGAAGAACCAGCTCTTGGTAAGGAAATTGGTGTCAAGAACTAGTTTGTAAGTAGATGGAGGTCAATGGTTGATCCCAAGTCTCCTGTTCATCTTCTTTTTTAGGGAATCTGACTACTATTTTGACAATTTTTACAACTGATTACACCTATGCCCTAAAAGGAGAACTTTGGCATTTCAAAAATTGTCTCTGTAGTTAATTCTAATGATCAAAGACCTGCAGAGTGTTGAAGTGCCATTTCCACTGTCCCAGTCTTAGCACTGCAATCTGCGCTACATTCACAAAATATATGAGTTGGAAGGCATCATAGATGTCATGTCCTCCAAAATCCTGCCAGTAAAGGAATCCAGGAATGTTGTACTATGGTACTATGCTGCTTCATCATCCAACTTGCAGAGCCATATTATCTGCCATTTATCCATAAGCATCTGGGGCTGGGGAAGGGGGGAAAGTGACCTTTTCATAAAGAAAAAGCAACACAAGTTTAACTGTTTACAATCTAGAATAATATATTTAACAGAACAGCAGAGTTGGAGGGTACCTTGGAGGTCTTCTAGTCCAACCCTTTGTTCAAGCAGGAAGCATTTCAAACAAATGGCTGTCCAGTGTCTTCTTAAAAGCTTCCAGTGATGGAGCCTCTGAATGCAAGCTGTTCCACTGCTTGTTTTCATTGTCAGGAAAATTCTCCTTAGTTCTTGGTTACTTTTGTCCTTGATTAATTTCCATCTGTTGTTTTTTGCCTTGCTTTAGAAAACAGGTTAACCCCCTCTTCTTTGGGGCAGCCCCTCAAATATTGGAACACTCCTAACATGTAATTTCTGGCCATTCTTTTCACTAGATTAGACAAACCCAATTCCTGCAACCATTATTCATGTTTTAGCCTCCAGGCCCCCACATATCTTTGCTGAATTCCAAACTCTTTCCAGAGTCTCAACATCTTTTGAGATGCAGTATTCCAAATGAGGTCTTACTAAGGCTTTATAAAGTGATATTAATACTTCACATGATCTTGATTCTCTCCCGGTGTTAATGCAATATAAGATTACATTGGGGTTTTTTTTGACTTCTGCCGAACACATACAGTACCTTACTTTTCTTTCCACTGAATTTCATTTTGTTATATAGGACCCAGTGTCTATCTAGTCTATCAAGATCTTGAGCCTATCCTTCTGAGTATTGTCTATTCCTGCCAGCTTAGTGTCTGCAAATTTGATGGGTTCCCCTTGTAGTCCCTCATCTAGATCGTTTATGAAGATATTGAAGGGTATTGAAGGGTACCCCACTGCTTACTTTCCTATGTGTAGATCTAGTTCCATTAAAGACTACATGTTGAGTGCGGTTTGTTAGTCAGTTACAAATCCATCTGTTGGTAATGCTGTCTATTCTACACTTTTCTAGCTTACTAAGAAATAGCTTGTGATTGACTTTTGTCAAATACTTTACTGAAATCCAAGTATACTACTTCCACAGTATTTCACTAGTCCATTAATTCAGTTACTTTATCAAATAATGAAATCAGTTTTGATCTGATCACTTTTTGGCAAACTCATGTTCACTTTTGGTTATAATTTTGCTTACTTCTAGATATTCACAGATCTGTTACTTGAGTATCTTTTCCAGGATCTTCCTAGGTATTGATGTCAGGCTCATTGGTCTGTAGTTTCCTCTCAGCCTGTAGTTTCCTATCATATCATTGGTCTGTAGTTTCCCATCATTTCATAGACCTTGCTTCCCATATTGTCCAGCTTCCTGCCTTCCTTATCAATAAATACAGGAAGATTGCTAAGCCTCCATTTGAATGGAATTTAAAGAACAGAACTCTAAAAAAATTAAGCAGTTGTTTAACATCTATCTAAGCCACCATTTTTTGTGAAGTAAATGTTACAGAACAAATTCTGTCAGTACAGCTTTTGCTACTGTCTCCCAGTGAAATCCCAATAATGGTGTGAAACTTTGGCTAGGATAATATGTTAGCAAACAGGACTAATAAATATGACAGAGCTGGGTTGCTGGATAGTTAAAAACAAGATCTGAAAGTCCAAAAGATTTCATGATATTTTCAGAATTGGGGAACAGCGGAATATTCGTTACAGTAGATGGAAATAATTGATACCAATTATAGTAGTAAGAGGCAAGTGATCTGAATATCAACATGTGAAGTGAAGTGAAGACCAGAAAAGCATTATGAACTTCTGCCAGTATACTTATTTAAGAATAGTGGTTATATAAATCTACCATAGATCTGTGTTTCTAAAAATGACTTTGGACAAAGAAGTCCTGACAGAGTGACCATCTCAAAAGCACAAACTTCGGTATGAGAATGGGTGAACCAAGTAGAGAATTTAAAAGATTTAATTCTAGCAGCAAAACTGTTGAAGACGGTATGTTTAATTTTTGGATTAATGATGAAAATGAAGTTCAAGCTGATTGGTGTCGTAAAGGGAAAAGTTGCTCTTTGGGCATATTGCTATCCTGTCCCCACAAGCAGATACCAATCCTATTGCCTAAGTAATAAGTGAGAAGAAGGAAATGCACTACCTGCTCCTGTAAAACAATCTTCCTTGAAGGATTCTGTATTCTTTTCAGAGGCCATCTACCAGGATTGCATAAATTTGGAGCCCCTAGGAACACTTCCCACAGCAAGGTTTCAATCAGTAGGCTCAGTAGTCAAGGAGTAATTCACTTTGTTTTGCCTCTGAGGGTTCATATGAGTAATAAAGACAAGTGAGATTTTTCACGGAAGAGGAACTTGGAGTTGCTAGTTCTATCTTAGTTATTCTTAAAAGATGGGCTGAAAAGAGAGTAAAAGTGAAGAACAGTGTAGGACAAATACTGATATAGTAACTAATACAAGAGAGGTGAGAATAAGTTGCAACATGGTTGTTATGAAAAAGGAGCACAGGTCTGATTGTCCTTTTGTCAGGCCTGTTCCAACTTAAGCATTTAAGTAAGAAAGATCCTCGACTACATTTGTAGCAGATCTGACATTTGGTATACTTTAACTAAAGCCAAGTGGTTATAGGATAAACAAAGCCAGATCTGAATATTCCAATATAAACCCAGTACTTTTCCCTTCTCCCAGGCCCTCCCCACTTGGTCCCTTTGTAAATGTCCAATGGTATTCAAGCTAAGTGCTTTGGTAACAGTCTTAAAGTTTTGTACCTCTTTAGTGGGCATTTGCATTTCATTCTCATGCTTGTGTCCTTGGATTTTTCAGGATCTGTTCAAATCTGGCACCTCTGGTTCCTGTCATCCTATCATACCCTCTTCCCTATACCCCCTTTTATGGCAGAATGCTATCGAAGCTAAGAAGGGCTGAAGCAATGTGATGGCAGATAAATATTCTGCCCCTCTTGAAAAAGTGACTCATTTCTGAAATAGAAAGAAATCAAGATAAATACTTAAGAGTTTACAAAGGTTTCAATGGGGTTTAATCTGGATATTTATCGTGGAATTTTCAGGGTAGTTTTAGAGCTCAAATGTGTTTAGCACTTATTCAGTTTCCGCAGGTGGGTGGGAGATCCTTCTCTGATATCAAGTATTGCATTTTTCCTCTATGTTTATGTGAATCTAAAATCTCTTTGACTTCAAACTGTTGTTTCCCCTCATTAAGGACAGGGGTCGGAGATGGGAAGTGATTGCCAATTTCAAGAGGCTGTTGTCCAGGCTACCTCTGTTCATTTCCTAGGAAAGAAAATCCTTGACTTCAAAGATTAGAGAAATGTACTTTTACTAGGAACAAACTGAAAGCAGTTTCAAGCAAGCTATAAAGTTGATGTGCTATGAGCACATCAACTTCAAACACAGTATACAGCCCAACCCCTTGTAGCTAGGCAACTGCATACCAGAGCCAACAGACCTGACCTTGGAGATAACAGCAGTTGCAAAGCTGCAATGTGAGCTTCCCCGATTCCCTCCCTCCTATTCTATGGCAGCAAGCAACAGGTTGGCTGACATGTCCCCTGTTGAGATAATTCCCCATTAGAAGAATGAGCACATATAGGGAGACGTATTTTGAGAGAAGTGTTTGAATAATACACACACAGTACACAGATACACTGTACAGTAAATGTAGGTTTTACTTCCAGAAAGTTTAAGCAAAGTCCAAACACAGTCCAAAGTCATTCACAAGTTAAATCAGTCAGTTTTCAATCCAGGGATAATCCAAATATCAAATACTAGTGTCAAAAACAGTTCAGTATCAGACTTACATTAAATCCAGTAATATCAGTCAATTAGGAAAAATGGAGCAACGGCAATACTTTCCAACAGAAGGAAACAGAGATCAGAAGTCCTCCTCTGAGACTAAGACTAAACAACCCAGGTTTCTGGCTCCATCTTATGGCCGTTTGAGAAACCACACCTAATTACAGTTTTGCATTTTCTTAAAGATACAGTTTTAAAATGTTTATCCTGGTTTATACATTTCTAACCCAAATACCTGTTAGGTGACTTATATTCCTCACACCACCACCCCCAGTAACACGAGACATTAGCTAAACAGAGAGAATTCATACAATTAAAACATACAATACATAACATCAAAAAAAGTGATGTCATCAGGGTTTATCAGGGTTTCTTCTATGGAAAATCTAGAAGTGTTTAGGTGCCCAGACATGTTTAGCATCCACCCATTCAGACTGTACAGGAGGAAAATGTTTCCAGGCAATGAGATATTGGATTCTTCCTCTATGCTTCTTTAACTTCAAAATGATGCTCCCTTTCAGTGGGTAAAGGAGGAGTGTCATGTGCAGGGTGACTGGATGATACAGTTTCAGGTTTCAACAAATTGCAGTGAAATAGAGGGTGAATATGCTTGAGGTTCTTGGACAACTCCAGTTGCCCAAGTGCCTGGGTTACTTATTTAACAATTGGGAATGGGCCCACTTATTTAGGAACACATTTCTTCGATGGTTGGGTGGACTGTAAGTATTTTGTGGAGAGATGAACTCTTGTCACCTACTTTAAAATCTTTTGGTTTCACACATTTTTTTGTCAGCTTGTTTCTTATGTGCCTGACGTGCTGCCTCCAGTGCCTTACGGGCAGCTGGCCAGGTGTACTGCAGTTGAGCTATCCGCTAAGAAGGGTACATGTGGCTTCTCTTGAGGCAGCTTGACAGTCCTGACAAGAGGCCACTTTAAATGGGGTGAACCCCATGCTACTATGCACAGAATTGTTATATGCAACCTCTGCAAATGGCAAAAGGTCAGCCCAATTGTCCTGTTGGTAATTAATGTAGCACCTTAGATACTGTTCAAGGACTGTGTTAGTTTTCTCACAAGCCTTTTAGTTTGGGGGTGATGGGAATAGCTTAAGCCCCAGGCTGTTCCCAACAGCTTCAAAAATTTCTGCAAAAACTGCGATGTAAATTGTCCTCTTCTATCGGAAATAATGTGCTCAGGCACAATGTGCAACCTATACACTTATTGTATGAAGAGTTTAGCTAACATCTTTGCAGAAGGAATTTTGGGGCACGGAATAAAGTACACCTGTTTTGAAAAAAGTTCAGTAACAACCCAAATAACAATGTTCCTTCCACTTTCAGGCAATTCCACAATGAAGTACATAGATACTTCTTTCCATGATGCCTGGCAATTAGCCTGTTTCCCAAGAGGTCTCTTTGCTGCAGCACAAATGGACAGCTGGCCACATAGCTTTCAATGTCTTTCTTCAAGGAAGGCTACCAAAATTGCTCCTTAACCAAATGCAGAGTTTTTACAAATCCAAAATGTCCTGCTGACTTAAGAGTCCTGGGCGCCTTTTAATATGTTATCTCTGAAGCTGAAGGTCACGTATAATTTGGCCCCAAGCCAAGCCAGTCCATCACACATGGTGCAGTCATTTTTGTTAGTAAGCCATTCATCAATTTATAGTGCTTTTTGGAGATTCTCACACAGTTCATTTGGAATCTCAGATTCCTCCTTCCCCTGAGCTCTAGTGGTTACCAGGGCTGCTGGCTGCTTCAAGAGGATAACAGGTCTGACCACTGCAGCTCTAATGTTGTTGTATTGGGGCAATCTAGACAAAGCATCCACCATAAAATCCCCCCCCCCAAGCATAATGCAGTATGAAGTCGAAATGATTAAAGTGTTGAGCCCATTGGATTTGTTTAGAGGATAGCCTGCATGGAGTTTTCAGGGCTTCCAGATTTTTCTGGTCAGTCCCTCAAATGGCATCCTTGCTCCTTCCAGGAAATGCCACACAGCATGTGTCTCCTTCTCCCATATTGCCATTTCTATTCAGTCTTGGTGAGTTTCTTAGAAATGTATACACATGGCTGTAACAACCCCCATTCCTCTGCAATAATACACTCCCATGGCAACATCGCTCATGTTGGCCTGAATTACAAAGGGAGCATCTGGGTCAAGGTGCTTCAGCACAGGTTCTGTTGAGAACAGTCATTTTAGCTTTTCAACTGTTGCTTGGCATTCCATGGTCCACTTAAGTGGCTGGCCTGGCTTCAGCTTCCCCTCACCCTTAGTTTTTAAAAGGTTGGTGACTGGCAACGTGATCTTTGCAAAGGAGGGGATGAATTGGCAGTAGAAATTGGAAAAACCCAGGAAGTTTTGCAATTGCCTCCTAGTGCAGGGAGGGGTCCACTCTAACCCTACCTTTACCTTTTCTGGGTCCATTTTCACTCTTTCTTTTGAGATATGATAACCCAAGTAATCAAACTTATCCTGATGAAATGTACAGTTCAGTGGCTCGGAGCCTTTTAAGGACTGCCTGCACCAATTTCACATGTTCCTTCCTCATTTTATTGCATATTAAAATGTCATCTGAGTATACCAACACTCGCTTATACAAAAAGTCATGCGGCACCTCATTGATCAGTTGCATGAACACTGGGGGGGCCTCTATAAGCCAAAAGGGAGCACCCAGAACTGTAAACATTCTAGGGGGCAATGAAACAGTTTTCCTTCATCGCCCTCCTTGATTCACACCTGCTAGTAAGCTTCCAATAAGTCTAACTTAGTGAAGATTTTTCCTTTGGCTAAATATGCCAACATGTCCTTCATTAGCGCAGGGGGTAGACATTTTCTACATACCGGGTTTAGTCTCCTACAATCAATGCATAGACAAAGAGTCCCATTTTTCTTCTCCCGGAACAAAACTGGGGTTGCCATTCATGGCCTTGCTGGTTGGATAAATCCACATTTTAAATTCTTGTCTGAAGGTGTGAAGCACTCCTAGCTCGCGTAGAGTTATCAAGTAAAGTTTAGGCTTCTAGAGTTTAACTCCAGAAGAATTTCAATACTGCAGTCTGTGAGGCGATGGGGTGGGAGCACTTCAGAGCTTTTCTTACTAAACACATCTCTCAAGTCCCAGTACTCTTTTGGGATGTGGGATTTGCTTATTGAGTGATCCCAAGCTGCTACCCCCGGCTCCCTTTACCTTTTGTTTCTCTCACTACCGGGTTTTGGGGTCTTTTCCTCTTCCTTGGCCACATTCTGTCTAATCTTTAAAAGCCCCCACCTCCAGTTCACTCCAGGAGTCCATTTCTACAGCCAAGATAGTCCGAGTAGGAAGGGCCTCTGTATCCCTAGTGCCAGTATAAAACTCAGGGTCTCTTTATGCTTTCCCTTTCTCATAAATACTGGTTTAGTTATAAAGTGAACTGAGCTCCCTCCAGCTACAGTCCCATCTAGCTTGCAAAACACTATGGGCACCCTCAGCCATTTGAGTCTTAGTTCCAGCTTTTCAACAACTTCAAGGCTAACTACACACCTAGTGCAACCTGAGTCCAATACAGCCAGCATCCTCCCTTGGGTCCCTGAAAAGGGAACCACTAACTCCACAGGGAGGGTTACAGGGTCACTCGCTGACTTACCAGGGGATCATTGTCACTGTTGCTGTCAGCTTGACACAAGTTGGCCGGAATTCCCAACACCTCTGAGCCAGGAGGGGCGAACTCTATGATTTCCAGACCTTTCAGTTCTGTCTCTCAGGTCCTTGGAGCTGGTTTTGTTGCCTCTTCCTTTGGGGTTGTCCTGGTGCTGAAATTGGGTCTGCTGAATTGGTATGCCGCAGCTCATTGCCCCTCCCCTTATGTCTGAGGCAGGCCATGCTCCTGGGGTTATAAGTGTAAGGAAAGGACTCACCTTGTCCACTGAACTTCCATTATCGGTCATGAAAAAGGTCATTCTCTACTTTCACCACCAACGCATACCAGTGTTGTAGAGTTCATGGGCCCCCACATGAGATGCAATTTGTGGTAGACGTCGTCATTGAGGCCATCTTTGAAGAAGTCAATGAGGATGTCTTCAGACAATGCACCCAACCAGCATGCCAACTCTCGAAACTCCTGGATGTACATGGACACTGACCATTGTCCTTGGGTGAAGATCTTTATCTGGATCCCAGCCTTACGATCAGCTAGTGGATCCTCAAACCATTGATAAAGGGCTGTCATAAAGTGGCCATAGTTCTGCAGTTGGGGGGCATTGTCATTGTAGAAGGAAATCATCCACTCCGCTGCAATCCCCTCCAGGACCATGGTTACTCATCTTATCCGGGCTTCTGCCATCTCCAATTTGGCCCGTACTCCTGCATGTAGTTCCACACTTGTACCAAGAAGAACCCCAATTGTTCAGGGTCTCCCCATACTTAACACCCAAAGCTGGGATTTTTCAGACCTGGTGCCTTTGAGGAGCGGGCCCTGCACTATTCTGCTCCCTTTCTTCAATTATGTGGTTGGAACAGAAATATTTTGGAACTGGGAAAAGGAACAAAACCCTGGAGAGTGGGATATATAATTCAGGAATCATTGCTGGTGATGGGCTAAGAATCTCTGAAGACTGTGGTCAGTAATGGACCAAAAACTAAGACTAGAAATGAACGATTTTTTTTCTATATGTAATAAAATAATCATCCACACCTCAGATATTTAACTCCATATTGAAGCACAAAGACAGGATTTTAGAAAATAATTGAACATAAAGAACAGAATATCTGGATGAAGGATCAGTGTTTCTCCCTGTAATATCAAATATAAAGAATTTGGCCAGTTATTGCTGAGGTTGTGACAATATGGAAAGTGGTTTTTCTATAGAGGACAAGTTGTTCTTGTGTTTATTGGGTTTGTCCATAACTATTATGAGCATCAACAAGAGGAGCCATGCCAAAAATAACACCAAAGTAGGGAGTTACTGTTTGTTCAATCTCTTTAAATTCGAGAAAATTTGAAAAAAAAAACCAATCCATCATATACTTGGGGCATTAAAAATCCAAATGGTTGAGAGTAACATTTTCAACAAGGAAAAGGGTAATCATTTGGAGAAATATAACAAACTCTAAACTGGTAGAATCCCACCCCTGAGTGGGGGGAATGAAGAATGTATTTAAAATCAAAACAGCACAAATGAACTACAATATATTTTTACTTTCAAAGAAATAGCATTTGGTAACTCTAATTTTAAATCCAGAAAATATGTTTGGAGAACAGCAAGTAAAATCTTCATGGAAAAGCATGTCTAAAACTAGTTTGCTAAGTTGAATGAAGTCCAGATCTAATACATGCATAACAAATGTGTATTTTCAGAAATACAAAAAATGATATACGTGACTTGCATAATAGTCTTCACTCTGTTCTATAAATAAAAAATTCCTTCTTCAATTGTCTCTCTTTTTTTCACTGGAAGAAGTATCTATGCCAACAGCTTAAATTTTAAGGCAACACTGTATAACTTACATTGTGATCACTGCTTTAATAAGAGAATGAATAACATTCATGACACATTGATGATGCAGCACTTTTAAGCCTAAGGTTGATTACAGCATTTTTAATAAAATCTATAAACTCTAAGAAGTCTGTTGTAAAATATAGAGAGATGAGGATGTGAACAAATGATATAATTTAACAGAAACATTCAGAAATTCTGTCAATGTAAGTATATCCTACATTTAAATAAAAACAAAACTATCAAGAGTTCCACCTTAATTTTAGCCAAACTATTACATGTAATTTTGTAAAGCAAAATTATTAACACTTTAGTCACAAGGCTATTCTAGTTGGTGGAGGGAGGGAGGGAGGGAGGAAATCTATAGTTTCTTTCCAATGACCCACTGTAGATGGCTGGCTTCCTATACTCATTTACAAAACAAAATACTTGTACGGAAACAGCAGTTTCCAGTTTGTCCTAGTTCTACAAGCTGCATTTTTAATAAACAAAGTCCACACTCGGACTCCTATCTGATTGTCCCAAACTGATTTAGAACATCTCACTGTAATCTCAAACAATTTTTATAAAATCAGGTATTAATCATTTAATCCTTTGACATTGATATAGTTCATAAATATTAACAATATACAATTATACAGACAACTTCTGGGATGCATAGTCTTACACGAGTTCAGGCACCCATCTTCTTTTGCAAAGAATGGGTGCTTGATATCCTATGGGATCAGGACACCCAGAAGGTTCCAGTCTCTATGAGAAAAGTGGTTATATGCTAATGAGGGGCTTGGAGCAATGCGAGTTCGCTACCTCACTTTGTGCAAACACTTTTCCACATGGAGCCTTGAAGCCTTTGGAGGACCCTCATTGAGGCTGCCTGCTGCTCCAGAAGTGGCAGGAAGGCTCGGTGATCAGAGAAACTGAGCAGGACATACTCATTTTACTCTCTGTTCTCGCTGCTTGTTGCTCATAGGCAAAGAAACAGAGATGCTGGAGAGAAGACAGATCTTCACAAGTTAAATGACCCAGCGTGGCACACTGGGGAAAGAAGCAATTGTGGGGAGCATGAGGTTTTTCAGTTGGTCGGGGAAGGCCTTGGGTGGTCTGAAGTAGGTGGCTTGTTCCATCACTAACTCCACTTCCTCATGGCCTTCCTCACCCCAAGATACCTCATATGCACTTAATGAGCCTTGCATTGGATTAACAAACGTGTGGGTAAAAGGAGTGATTGCATTCAAAGTATAAGATTCACTCCTACGAATCCTCAGGTTACGAATGGAATGGGCAGGCTCCATTACATTTGTAACTTGAGGCTTATCTGTACTTTCAGAAATCTGCAAGTCTTTCATTTTAAAAGAGAAGTCAACATTTTTAGGTGTTCATCCAATCGATTCAAATTCTAACAAAACATCTGGTAAATAATTAAGTAAGCAAGAGCTAATTTTCAAAAGAATCCTGATTTTTAGTTACTCATGTTTACAAGGTTATTGTGATGACCTGGGGCGTGGCACAAAGGCAACACAGTCAAATAAACAAGAAGAGTCCCTTTATTATCTCAAACTTTGCCCCCAATGTCCAGATTACCATTGTCTGGAGAAAAACTCTCCCATGAACAGTCTTTTAAGTGGAGGAAATTCAGTCCAAAAACAAAGTACATACAAACTGTAAATAAAAATCCAAACAATTCACACTGCAGTAATTAACTTGACAGGGCAGGAGAAGGAATTGCAGATTGAAAACACAGCAAAACACACACAGTTGGAAAGATGCCAGGAACACAGATAAGCCTTGAGGAAACCAGATAATTCACAATTTGTTTCTAGCAACTTGCTGTGCAAAGCGAATGAATGCAATCAGGGCCCTTTCCTCCCCCGTAAGCCACGTAACTCACATTGCTCCCTCCTCTGTTCCTCCCTGCGTGCCCTAGGATGAAGAGGGGGTGGGCCTGGGTCTTCCCTGAACCCCCTCTCCCTTGCTCTACCTCTTCCCTGCTCGGCCTAGCTGGACTTTGCCCTTCCCCAGTTTCTTCCATAGCCAATGGTGCCACACTCCCACTCCCTGTCAGCTGCTCGGCCTCTCCCTCCGAATCAGATTCTGACAGGGGCATGGCAGTTATATTTGGAATATATTTCCTATCACCAGGAGTCCCCCAGGAGCCTTGGGCTGTGGCACATTACTGGGCCATGGCATGTTGGGAACCAGGCTGCGCATGCAGCAGGCAAACGTACATCACTTGTAATGCAAATGCAAATCCCCTCTCTCTGCACACCAGTGCGCCAAGGTTAGGGACCACTGCTATACAACACTTTCCAAGGCCCTCCTATGAACATTCTAATGAATGAATATACTACATAATATAATTATATGCTGAGCATAATAAAGACACTTCCAAAACCAGTGCATTAAAACTGTATAAGCAAGAACAAGGAGCTGAAATATGTACCTTGTTAATATGCAACTGCTGCTGTTGAAATTGTTGTTTGTGTTTTTCCAAGAACTGATGATGTTGTTGTTGGATCACCAATTGCTGGAGGGCCTGTGCATTCTGGGGAAGGGGAGCAGACTGAGTGCGTCCCAGAGGACGGTGCTGCCGCAGTTTGTGTATTGAGGGAGATAGTCTATCAGCACCCACAAGAGATTGTGCATGGAGAGGGAGTGCCCCTAGTCCTGAAAGATCCCAGTTAGAAGATAACATGTAGAAAACCAGTGGAGAAGAAAAAAGAACAGAAGAGGAAGGAGAATTTTGTCAGTAATTACTTCCATTACAGCAACATGCTTTTTTCATTTACTTGCTAACATTTGTATCCCAACCAGTTCCAGACTACAAATAGCTAATATAAATTAAAACTTATAAACTAAGCATGAAAATATAACTACCACAATTAAAAACAAGAAATGATTAAAATATACAAGTATTAAAAACAAGCCAATGCCTTAATCTCTTTGGCTCTTTAAAAATCAGACCTTGTGGTTGTAAAAGTGGAGAATTAAGCTATTCTTGTTGTCCTTTTTCTAATTTGTCAGTTTTAAAACAAAATTAACCTAAGATAAAGAATTCTATATATGTCTATATTCCAATGTGAGACCTACCCTAAAGAAAAACTTATGTGAAGAGCAATTGAAATTACTCATAAATATTATTAATATAATAATTTTTAAGTAAGCTTGACTGAGCAAATTTATTCTTCATTGCTGCCAAGAATAGTTGCTAAATTCCTTAGATATGTAAATCATTTCACAAAACGATTCAAGGAATGGAGTAATTAGAAAGAGTAGCCATCATAAGGATTAGAGCACAGGTAGGCAGGAAGCTCAGACAATGCTAAACTCTAACAAAACCACCAATGCTGTTTCTTACTTTGGATCAAGTCAACAAGTTGTTCGAAGAAGCATCTTTACCTGAGACCAATGGATTTTGTGCAGTTGACTGTTCCAGCAAAACCATGTGTTGAAGAAGAGGGCTGTGTGTTGATCCCCCTTCTCTATCCACTGCTGTACTGTTCAAATAAGGAGTGATATGGGTGCCAGGAAATATGGAGATTCGTTGTTGTAATGATGGAATAGTAAGTCTTTCAGAATCTTGCTGTCCTGATCCACTCTGCAAGCATATAGCATTACTGAATTTAAAAAGTGATCTATGAATGAAGTTAAGATAATAACTCCATTTAAATTATACAATACCACTTACAGTACATGGGGCTGCTGCAGGTAGTCCTAAGGTTATATTAGGTAATGAGGGAGATGTATACAATGGAAGCTGTGTTATTGAACCTTCATGATTAACCAGTCTATGAGCCAAGGTAGTCTGAAAGAGAGCCAAAAATCCTGCCTCAGAATTTATATTATATTTAAATATAATATATAAATTATATAAAAAACAAATATCTCATGTGTAATCATTATTTGGAGAAGCTTAAGTATACTTTTTGGGAGAGGAGAGTCAAAGTAATTTAGAGAAGGTCTATCAACGATATCAATTAATACAGTATACAGTACTCAGAGTTAAAATTTGTTGTATTAATCATCAAGTACTGAAGCAAACGTGAATTCTGCTCAATATAAATTGTAACTAACAACAGGAAAATGGGAATGGAACACTTTCTTCCACTATTACAAGGTCCTGGTGACAACAAAGTTATGTTTTTTAAGAAAACCTGGGCCTTTTAACTTAATTTTTTGAACTTTTGTTTTTGCTTTTTAATCTCTAAATGTTAATTGGCTTGCCGATTTATTTCAACCCAGTACCAGACTTTATCTTTCTGCTTTCTCTTTGATTTGGTTGCTCTTACCAATTTCTGTATTTTCGTAGAGAAACAGAACACACATTTCTGAATGGTGAAAATATATTTGGACTATATTTTACCAAATATTCACCGTAGGGAACCTGTATTTTATTAACGTGGATCAAAACAGTCAGCAATAGTCCTGGTTTTTTTACCCCCTGCTCTGCTTATCTGCTTCACTGAGTACAACATATTGGATTACAAAGAGAAGACGGAGACTGACACTGGGGGTAGGGGTTGGGTGCTTAGCAACAGGCAATCTCTAGTCAAATTTAGTTCTCAGAGGTTTGATGGATTCATAAAGTCCGTAGAAAACATTCTGAAGAAACCAACTCTAAATATTGTAAATTCACAAAAGAAATGTGTTTTCAAAGTAGTAGATCAGGGGTGGGATCCTACTGGCAAAACAACTGGTTCAGTGAGCGCTCTGCGCACAGTACTTGTAAATTAATTTCTCCTGCAAGCAATAACCTTCTCCCGCTGACTCAACTGTGCCGTGCAAAGTAACTAAGGTTGCTTTAGTAGGGAATAAAGGGAAGCCTACAGCCCAGGTGGGCAGGTGGGCCCAACTGAAGCAAAGATCTTTGGAGCAAACCAGTTTGGTATTAACTGCTCTTCGAAGCTACCAGTTCTATAGAACCGGGCCAAACTGGCAGAATCTCACCCCTGTAGTAGAGGAGTTGAAAAATAATATGTACCCAGAAACAACACAGTTTGTGGAAAATCAAAGTCAAAAGGAATGTGACTTTCCAGCAGTAAAGTGGCTGGGAAGAAACATGAATCTAGAAATAACAGAGCTGACTTCATACATCGTTCTGAAATTCAATCCTATGTTTTCATATAAAAGTAGAAAACTCTGGCTGTTGTACTGAGAGATGGTCCGATTTCTTATGAGACAATGGGTTCTAATTTTGTTGCTCCGTAATGAGATGCCTGTTTGTTCATTTAAAATGGTACCTTTGGGATCATGGTTGATGTAGTTCTTTTGTTCTCAGTGATTGATAGACTGGGTCAATGTCAATGTGTCTGTTTATTGACTTATTGGTGGAAAACCAACAGTGTTAATCTTTTTAAGATATTATTTATTTTTAAATAATAAAATATTGGTAGGGGACTGGGAAGACTTCAATGAACAGAGTAAAGGAAAATAGGTCCCCTGGATGATTCCAACCTGCTCAGGGGGAGGCCACCAGAAGACAGTATCAGGTGTCCACTCCCATTCATCTTCTTGTTTGCTATTTAAAACATACTCATCTATAATTGGACAAATAGAAGATAAACTATAATTCAATAGTTCTGTAATAAATACATTATGCACATCAGTGAGAGCACAAGTGATTTTATCTGGAGAATTGTGTAAGCTATTCATATGAAATAATAAAGCACAGTAGTCCATTTTTCCTTCTTGTGACTATATAAAAATCTTTGTGCAAAAATGAAGATGGCAGAGAAGAATTATTATTCATTGAATAGATCTTCAAATGTTTGTACCTATTGCTTGGTTAAATTGGTTTTGCAGTTTTCTTTCATTATTCTTACAGCTACATGAAATTTTGCAAAGGATTTGGATAAGGAACAAAAAAAAATGTACAAATAGTCCCTGACTTATGATCACAACTGAGCCTAAAATTAATGTTTCTAAGTGAGACATTCATGACATTTCTTGCTTCAGTTGTTAAGTGAATCACTGCAATTGTTAAGTGAGCAACACGGTGAAGTGAATCTGGCTTCCCCATAGACTTTACTTGTCTGAAGGTTGTAGAAGGTGATCACTTGATCCCAGGGCACTTCAACTATCATAAATATAAGCCACTTGCCAAGCATTTGAATTTTGATTAGGTGACCATGAGGATTCTGCCACAATCCTAAGTGTGAAAAATGATAGTAAGTTACTTTTTTCAGTATTGTGGTAACTCTGAATGTTCACTAAATGAACTGAGGACTACCTGTACTTATCTTCAACTATTAAGTAATTATCTTTATCAACAAGTAGGTCCAATCACACTTGGCCAATAAAAAATTCAATTCAATTCAATTCTATCCTATCCTATCCCGATTCACTGTGATTTTGAAGGATTCACAGAGTGCTGTAAGGGCTGTCCCCAGTTCTCTGTGTGTGCATACACAGAACAAATTTCTCCTACATACATAACTTGGACAAATAGTCAGGAACACTCTTTGAAGCATCTACAGGAGCCCACCATAACATGCAACTATTTTAATCCTGAGAAGAGAGCTATTTTGGTTATGTTAATATATTTGGGGAAGCATCACTTTCAAATGCTTTGCACAGTCTTATTACCTATCACACACTTCTCTTTTATTGTAAAATACACAGCCTGAAAAAGGGATTCCTTTGTCTCAAATATATTTCATATATCAGTTTTCTTGTTTGGTTTGTTAAAGTATAAACTGGACGGGAAAGAAGATTCATGTAACTATTTTCCCTATGAAACAATATAAAACCAAAACTGAATTCTGAAGAAGCAGGATAGAAAGTATATTGACTTTTGAAATTTGGTCTTTGGAGAAGAATCCTGAGAATGTCATCACAGATAGGCTATGAAACAAAGAAAATGGATAATCAAAATCAACCTAAAAAGTTCTCTCTTGAAACACAAATGACCAAACTCACATTATCATCTTAAACACCTTATGAAAATATCTCCATATAGTTACCAAGAGTTGACATCAATTTGATGGTATATAATCAATCAACATAACCTTGAAAGCTTCTCAAAGTTTTCTGCTACCCCCTTCTTACATTAAACAGAATCAAAGCAGGATTATTTTGAGCTTCTTTCTTGACACCTCCCCCCTTTCATTCATGGGCTAACTTGACCCTTACTTAATAATTAATGCACTATTTCCTTAAGATCTTATTCTTCTACACTTCTCTAAAATATTAGGTGAAGAGAATTCCAGACTGAATTAAATAGACAATCAGAAATGGTGCTTCAGACCACAAAGACTTTGGTCTTAGAGGACTTCAAACATTCATGCTAAAGTTGCCTTGACAGTAGCCAAAGGTTTCATAGATTCAGTGACCATCCATGAGTCAAACTATATGGTCGAATATTGGAAAGATTACTGCTAAAGGAGGAAACCAATTTGAATGATCTTCTCTTATTTGAATTCCATGAGAGTTTGATTTAGCAACCTAAAGACTCCCTTTCAATTCAGTAATTTTATGAGGACTTCTATCCAGTATCTATTTCTGGTGCTGATTTTTAATAGTTTGTAACTCAGGCATAAAATGCAAATGGGAAGAACATACAAAATAACAAAGTTGAAAGGGATATTGGAGGTCCTCTAGTCCAACCCCCTGTTCAAGCAGGAGACTCTATACCATTCCAGGCAAATGGCTATCCAGTGTCTTCTGAAAAACTTCCAGTGATGAAGCATACACAATTTCTGGAGGCAAGCCATTCCATTGATCAACATATTTTACATAAAAATATAAATACTATGTATATGCAGGGAATATATTTAGATCTAACTATGAATTCAGGCTGCTTAGACAAAACAAATCATTGTATTAGTCGAGATAAAAAGCAGTTATATAAGACAAACAGATAAATTCTTATACTGCTCATTCTGTTATGAATTTCAGAAGTCTTTGTTAAAACAATTGAGTGCTGGACAGATTCTTCTGATTCAAGGTATAGTACTGCTACAGCTACTACCTGGAAGGAACTTCTAAAAATGAACAGAAGAGCCTTTGGCTTTTAATATGAGACTTCCATTTATTTTAACCTTAACCTGGAACAAGTGGGGGATGAGGTAGTATAATATAGCATCAGACCTAATTCTAATTTTTAAAAAAAATCTGGAACAGGTGTGTTAAAACTTCCTAAAACCAATGACCTACTTTGTTATTAAAACCCTCTTTGAGTTGAGAAGATGATAGTTGAAAGACTGTGCTTTAAAGCTAACTGTGCACCACAGCAATCCAAGACCTCAAGATATTCTCTCAGATGTGAAGCAAATAAATACCTGAGAGGTTTCTCAATTAGTGACATGAAGTTTACAGAATTAATCTCCATATAGTTAGTGGTACCAAATTTAACATTTTTCAACACATGCAAAACCTTTTCAATTATCAATTTTTAATAATTTCTGTTATTGCTACAAGTTCATTTGTTCCTTCATCTTCAAGATGTTCTCATAAGCTTGTTTTCATATTTGTTGTTCTTGGGACAACAAACATGGGATAACAAGTATGGGACTATAAAAAAGTTTTGTTATATTAATAAAAAAACAACAGCTCACAGAAGGACATTTAGCTCATAGAATAGATTCAATGGATCCTACCTTCCCTGAGCATAAGCTGAAATTTTAAAAAATCTGCAATTAAATATATCCATTGCCTCAATGCAATATCAATACTTCTAAATAGTAAAATATTATCAGCTTTCATACTCTCATACCTTTTAATATGATAGACAGCCCAAATATTACTATAATTAAAAAAGAGGAACATTTTCAAGAAGTCTATTTAGATACTTAAAAATTGTTAACATCCTCAATGAAGTACCTTCTTTCACAATGAAAATGTAACATGGCATACTATAGAAATTTGTTAGAATTGAGCAAAGGAATGTATCTTACCTCTGTTTGTATATTTATAACTGATCCAACTCCATTTTCAGTGCTTATATTACTGGAACTATTGTTTGGAGAACTAGGGCCAGATCCAGGAGCACTATTGCATGCAGATTCTAAAATATGTTAAAAATGTTTATTAATATCCTTAACAAGTATTAAATATTTGGGAGATCTATGGAAACTAGATCGTGTACTACCAGATCTCTATGTAGCTGCTGTGACTTCGTATGTATTAATAATTTTTTCTGAAACAGACTAATTCTCGGTCCTGGATCTCTGCTCAAAGAACCAGTAGGCAGCCATGGTAAGAAGTTCAACTTCATATTGTACACCAGTTACGCTCCTTCCTGAATAGGGAGGCCCTTCTCTTAGTCACTCGTGTTCTGATCAACTCTAACTTGGATTACAGGAAGTTGTCGATTTACAACTACAATTGGGACCAGAATTTTACTGCTAAGCAAGGCAATTGTTAAGTGAGTCATGCCTGATTTTATGACCTTTTTTGCCACAGTTGTTAAGATAATCACTATAACGTGTTAAGTGAATCCGTCTTCCCCTATTTGCTTATCGAAACCAGATGGGAAGGTTCAAATGATGATCACATGATCCTAGGACTTACAACCATCAAAATATATGCCATTTAGCAAGCACTTAAATTTTGATCATGTGATTGTGGAGATTCTGTGACAGCCATAAGTGCAAGAAACAATCCTAAGTCACTTTTTTCAGTACCACTGTAACTCTGAACAGTCACTATACAAATGGTTGTAGGACTACTTGCATTGCATGAGGCTACCTTTGAAGAGTATCTGAAAGCTTTAGCTGATAGAGAATTTGGCTGTGTGACCAATTTTACGTGCACCCAAACCATTGAGCGTTGGCTTGCTTCTGGTTCCAATTCAAGATATTGGTTATGACCTTTAAAGCCCTACATTACACATAGCCAGGTTACTGCGGAATCATCTTATTAATTCAGGCCATCGCATGTGGTTAGGTAGAGAAGATATATTATGGATTCTGTCAGCTTAAGTATTCTGACTGGCAGAGTCCAGGAAGGGAGGCTTCTCTGCCATTGCTCCATCCTCTCCCAGAGGTGAGGTGGTTTTCTCACTCTCCTGGCCTTTTGGAGGAGTTTGAAGACCTGGCTCTGCTGATTTGCATGGGTCTCACTAGAGAGTATGTAACCTTGGGGTTGGTTAGTGCTTTGAAGGCTCTCCCCTTTCCTTTTTAATTGTTCTATCCTAGTTTTTAACTGCCTTTTATTGAAATATGCTTTTATATGGTTTTTATGGTTTAACTGTAGATTATCCAGAGTTGTTCTGTGAGTAAGATGGGCAGTCTCTAAATTTGATAATAATAATAATAATGATAATAGCTTTACTTGGAACAACTTACATCCTGAGACGATACCTCTAACACCATCAAACATCAACATCTGCCTATCCCAGGTTCTGGGGAAGGACTCGAAAGGTGGATAAAAATGCCAAATCCAGTCTGAACATCTGGTTGACTGTGCAATGAACCATAATAATAATATATAAATAAAAATAAATCAACTGATTAAATGGAATATAATAGTACTCTTCAAAGGTATGAAGGAATGTCACATAGAAGGTATTTTGGCTGTTCTCTATAAGAGTACAGGGAATAGACTAAC
Source organism: Laticauda colubrina (assembly GCA_015471245.1). Taxonomy (NCBI): domain Eukaryota; kingdom Metazoa; phylum Chordata; class Lepidosauria; order Squamata; family Elapidae; genus Laticauda; species Laticauda colubrina. Next base: position 23,972,610 of record BLBF01000025.1, read on the forward strand.
TGACTTTGCTCACAGGGAGACAAATCCTGGTTGAATGTTTAGAAACAATATCCTGACAGCAAACTTCCTCAGTTTAAAAATTTAAAGAGCTGATTCCAAGGGAAGAGTTGATGACATTTTTTCATGGATATATTCAATGCAATGATAAAGACACTTTAGATTCTAGCACCGATCAAGGAGTTTCATCTGAATGGCCCTTTCCATTTCTATGGTTCTATATAATACCATATGAATCACATTGTTACAGCATCCCTGGCATGTGGCCATCCAAGTGACTATTTAACACTTCCAATGAAAGAGTCCATTATCTTCTCTTGAGCAGCTTTTGCAGACATCATTTCTGATGCTATTAAAATTTATTTTCGTGTAACTTAAACTTACTGTTTTGTCTTCTGGAACAACACTGGATAGATCTATCCCATCTTCTACATCACAGCCCTGTTGATAGTTGAAGACAGCTATTCCCACAGTCTTGTCCAAACTAAAGATATGTAATGTCTCCAACTATCCCTCATAATTTTTTTCTTCCAAATTTCTTATTATCACTTTGGATGCTTCCCTGTGGATATCCTTCAGTTAGTCTATGTCTGTAGGAGCTGAGCAGGCTGAGTCCAAGGGCAGGGTTAAATGTGCCATCAGTTTGGGGTCACTACATTTCCACAAGTAAATGTTCTAGCACCAACTTGGATCAGATTCTTGTATATAGGTAGCATTAATAAACTTTTAGTACTTTGAATTCAATTCCTCTTTTAGGTTACTTACCCTTGACAATATCCTTTCTAAAATTTATGCCACAATTGGATGCAGCATTCTAGCTACAGGTAGTCCTCGACTTACAACAGTTCATTTAGTGACCATTCAAAGTTATAACAGCAATGAAAAACTGATGTGACTATTTTTCACACTTACTTCAGTTGCGACATCCCCATGGTCATGTGATCCAAATTCAGACACTTGGCAACTGACTCATATTGATGACAGCTGCAGTGTCCCAGGGTCATGTGATCACTTTTTGAGATCTTCTGATGAGCAAAGTCAATGGGGAAGCCAGATTCACTTAATAACTGTGTTACTAATTTAATAACTGCAATGATTCACTTAACAATTGTAGCAAGAAAGATCATAACATGGGGCAAAACTCACTTAACAAATGTCTTGCTTAGCAACAAAAATTTTGGGCTCAATTGTGGTCGTAAGTTGAGGACTACCTGTATGGCATGACCAATGCAGAACAGAACAACAAGGACTTATCTGAATCCTGACACTAGATTTTTGTGATAAAGCCTAAGATTGCATTTGCTTTGTTTGCTGCTCTATTACAATGCTGGCTCTCAAGACACCTAGATTCATTTCACATTTATGCTTCCTAGTATTGTGCCTATACTGATGCTTTTGTGAAGGAATTTCTAGATGACTTCGGAACACAGGAGGAAAACCAGGACGACTGTATCTGTTCTTTTTCAGTCTTCTGTGATTTCTCAAAAATCATAGGGATCAAAAGTTCTGATACAACTTTTGCAAGCTTCTTCCTAGATATAGCTGTTCCCATCCTGAAGATTTAAACTTGTTCCTTGAAGGCAGATGCTCCTTAACTAACTATTCCCTTAACTTGTATACCCTTTCCCTTCTTGTGTTGATACCTTTAGGTCCATCTGAGAATGAAACTGAAAAAAAATGGGAGCTGAAACAGTCTGTCCTCTGCTCATTACCTGCTATCATCTTATTATCTTTTCCAAGCAGCAGCTCTGTCCTTTTTGATTACTATTATTTCTGGAACATTTGTAAGAAAAATTAAGATCATTTAAACTATTATTTCTGGAACATTTTAAAGAAAAAATAAGATCACTACAATTGTCTTAATCTTCATAATTACTTCCCAATCTATCTGATTGTCTTGAAACTATAATGTAGTAAAATGATGCCATTCTAACTTACCTGTGACATCTAATGGGCGTTTTTTAAGAGCTGTAGCTACAGGACTATCTTTTCGTCTTAACAAAGGACTGCTGCGCCTTTCAGCAACCTTCTGCTTTAATCTAGATCGCAATTTGAGATTGGGTTCAGATGCTGAAATTGACAAAAGTGAAATTAAGTGCATTTCATTAAAATAGAATTTCTAGTAAAAATGCCTCATTGACAGAAAGTATGCCAAAGAAAACATATTGTTATAAGTACAATATAACAGAAAAAATACATTAAAAAAATGATTAATAGTATATTAACATATAGGTAAAGGGTAGCTGATCTAGAACAAGCACAAAAGGAAATTAATCCTATGCCTCTGGTACAATTTAAATGCAATAATAGTTAAAAATAATGTTCATTCTGATCACTTCTGGTTTTGAGCTTCTTTGGCGACAGACCGAAACCTCGTCCCTCCGAGGCTTCGATCCGTGCTGGAGCGCCCCAAGCCAGCTGGTTTTGAGGCGAAGCCACCCCCTAGAGGTGGTGAAGAGGGGGAGACTGCCTGCAGGGTTGAGGAGAGCCACATCTCTCCTCCCCAGCTGGCCATTACTTCCTTTCCCGAAGGCAGTTGCAGCGGTGGTCAGAAATGGCCACCACAAAGAAGAACTCGACCGGAAAAGAATGTGCAGGAGGAAGAGAAGGAGAGAAAGTTTTGGCTGACCGGGTCGAACTGAAAATGCAACAATATAAGGTGCCCTGGAATTTAAACTTAACAACATTGTTCCCAAAGAAGATCTTGAAGCTGCAAAGGAGAGAGAGAAGGGAAAGGATCAGGTTTTTTCTTCCCTTCCTTATACGAACAGCTAAGAGACTTAAGCAAGAAATTGAAAAAAAATCCACTGACATTAACAGGCATCTAAGCTGGAAATAAAAGTCAAAGGGATAACAAAGATTTCTGGACATTTAAAAGTTTTTAATAGCTGGAAAGGAGAAAAAAAGAATACAAGGGTAGGATTTGGAAAAATGGAGATTACCTGGAATTAAGGAATGGAACTGTAATTAAAAGTGAAACTTTGATAAGATTCTTAAAAGATACATTTGAATGGAAACTTGGTAACAAAATAATAGAACCCCAGGAAGATAAAGTGGAAAAACGAAGTAAGTAGTGACAGCCTTGGACTATTGGATTATTTGGTGATTTTTGGTTTTTGTAATTAGACTGAAAATTAACTAAAATTAAACTAAAATTAACTGGAGGTTGTTTAAAAGTTTTTAAAATGGTATCACTCTTTGAAGAACTGAAAACGGAACTTAAAAAATGGAAAGAAGATGCACAAGAAGGGAGAAGTTCTTCTGACTTCATGTTTCAATTTTTAGAAATGGAGATCTGGAACTATGAGAAGCAACAAGAAACACTTGCAGAACAAGAAGATTGGGACAAAGAAGAAGACATTTCAAATGATCAAATAATTTTAAGTTGAGGGAAAAAAGAAAAGGGGGGAAAGAGAGTGAAAGGTTTAAGACAAGAAAGCAGGGGAAAGAGGGGGAAGAAATCAAGGAAAAGAAGTTGTAAAAGACAGAAACAAGAAATGGAGAAACAGGGAAAAGATATAAGGATTGTAACCATAAGCTTGTTTAGAGATAATGGGTGAACATTTAATTGTAAAAGGGATTCTGCAATGGTACATAAGTTAGCATTGTTATATTACAATAGAAATAAATTTTAGAAAATATGATGATGGATAAAATATTCATTGTAATGTCGTGGGATGTTTGTTAATAAATAAATGAATTAAAATGATTGAGAGAATTAAAAGGGAACATTTTTAATTATTAGTAACAATTTATAAAAATATAAGTAAGAAATATCTGAAAAAAAAGAGTTAATCATGGAAAGTTTATAAGTGTTCCCAAAGAAGTATGATATTCAATTGAAAAGAAATGTTAAAGATGTTAAGATTTCAATGTATATTAATGATAGAATTGAATTGGAATGGAATATGTGTTTTATTTACATATGTATATAATTTTTTATTTTTAAGAATATAGTGTCTATTTTAAGAATGTACCAAGCAGAATCCGATTGGAAGTTATGTATTATATTGAATGCTATAATCTCAAAGTTATATATTGAAGTTTAAGAGTTTGAATGGATAAAATTAAAGGATATAAAGGTGTCATACTCTAATTGGTAATTACAGGGGAAAATTTGTTTAATAAGAAAAGATAATATCAAACTGTAACAGGACAGACAAAGTGTGTATTATAAGAAGGTACCAAGCAGAATTCGATTGGAAGTTACGTATTATATTATAATGAGATAAGATAATATGAAATTGAAACAGGATAGACAAAAGTATAATGATTTGAATTGAGATGAGATAATCAAAACAAAATTGAGAAAATTAAAAGGGGAAAAAATTATGTAGAAAATATAAAATGGTAATAAGATATGGAATAGAATATAAAAATGAGCATGAAATTGAGTTCTGTGTCTGTATGAAAAAGTGATAACCTGGGACCATGCTATTTTCAAAAAATATGTTTTATTTGTACTTTGGTTTTGTGAAAATCCAAATAAAAATTTCAAAAATGAAAAATAATATTCATTCTATCCATTATTTTTAAATCCACCCTCCATAATATTTAGTTTATTCAAAGACGGTTAAATCCAAAACAGCAAAAGAAATAAAACAACAAACAAAACAAAGTGTCTTAGAAAAAGAGACTGATTCAAACTTGACACATCTCTGACTTAGTGCCTGGGATAACAGTCTATAGCTGACTGTGTATACAATCCTAACACATGGATAAACCTGCTACAGTGGATATTGAAGAGAATAGCTAAAGAGCAAGACCTGAAATACTCTATACTAATGTAACTTAGGTGTTAAGTGCTGCTCTACAATTTAAACTATCCATTTAAGTAGGAGGAGAACCTGCATCTACAACTGTAATCATAGTCATCTTGGAACTGTATTCTTGTCTGAAATCCAACTGAAAGGATCCAAACTTCCTAGGCTCTCTGGAACTAAAAACCACCCTCCATCTCAATAACTTTTCCTAAAAAGGGAAGGTTGCAAGCCAGATAAAAATTATTCAGTACCATTAAGTATATCTTTGCATAATATAGTAAGATATTTTAAAAAATATATCTTAAATTTAAATTAAACATGAAAACGTCATTCTTTCAATTCATTGAATTCATGGCTTTGTAAACCAAACCCACTACTCTCTACCCACTAAACTGGGAAGAAAAACTAAATGGGAAAGAATATTATGGTTTAATGTAATATCATTGTTTGTGATGCCTAATTTCAGTTATTTCTCTCATTGCCATATTTTGTACTAATGGAGCTCTTCAGACCATCTTCAATGGCAATCTCATATGCAATGTATGGATTCCTGAAATGAGATTATCTCCAAGTCACCAATGCTCCAGCTAAATACAGACTGCCTACCTCTAATGATAATACTGTTTTTAAAGCATTCCATGATTTAGAGCTCCCTATTTTGGAACAGAATGAATGCCATTCATTTGGTGTTTAGTTTATTAGTTCATATGCAGCTAATTACTGCAACCAGGCACTAATAAAATATTTCTGCATATTGATTAGACCACCAGTATCTTTTACATAAAATGACTCAAATAAGCTTACCTAGTTATATTGTGCACTACATTTAATACCAAAATGTCGAACTGAGATATCTTAACATCACCTCTTAGAAAAAGATGCCTAAGTGTGATTGGAACTCGTAGCAATATGTATTATTTTAACTAAGTTCGCAAAAGGAAAGCTAGACTGATAGTCTTAAAAGAGGCCCAGTAAAATCAACAGTGTCTCTTTCTTAGAAAAGTTCATCCCACTGTTCCAGTGTTAAAGTCAGGCTTGGACTGCAATTGAACTTCAGCTACAAAATGATTTCCAAGAAGAATGTATGGCACTGATCAGCTCCCTATACCAATCACAAGGAAAGTAAATCGGAAAGTCGGCAGGATTTCAAAGGATGGGAGGGGAGGGGAGAGAAGGGTCAAAGAGGAGGGAGGGAATAAAGAGGAGGGAGGGAGAAAAGGAAGGAAGGTTTCCAATTCTTACTGCCTGCTTCTCAATGGGGAAGCCAACAGGAAGTCAGAAGTCCATTCCACTGATTTCTTTGCCCACCCAAGGTCATTCTATTTCTCTATCAGATATTGAAATATCTCTGAAATGATGTCCAAACAGATTGGTTGTCCAGCTATTTAAAATAAAAGTTTTATATGTGAACTGTGAAAAATAAGATTTACCTGTTTTTCTGAGTGGAAAATCATCTTTGGAATCATACATTCCTAATACAGGATGATTGTAAGCGCCTGACATTCCACTCTGTGGTGGAGAGCTCTGATCAAGAGAACTATGTTGTGTTTTCCTAAAAAAAAAAAAATGTTATTATATAGGTTAAGAATAATATATAATATGTAATATAATAATATTGGATATTGGCTTTGATCTTTAAAGCCTGAAACAGTTAGTGCCTGTATTTCTGTTTCTAAATCAGCTTTCCTGAATCTCAAGGAGTATGCATCCAAGTGACATAATAAAAGCATTACAATATATAAATTACAACGTAAATGTCAAAACACAGTAATATCTTGAACTTTTTTCAACTTCCAGTGAAAAATTATGATGAACTGGACATCCTGCTGACCTTGGGACTACATTTATAAGGAAAATCATAGCTGGATGTTGGATCTGGACTGCCAAAATCTCTTTGGAGGAAGGAGAGATGGTTGACATAAAACATGCGAGAAGTCAAGGATTTGGCTTATTTGATCAAGGTTAAAATAGAAAATTTGCTATATGGTTTCCTTTACTGGACTTTTCCAGTATAAGAACAAATGACAAGAGCATTTTGATTGGTTTTTAGTCAAATGATACGTTATGGGGTAAAAAGAGTTTGTTATATTTAGAGATGGTGATGTTTTAAAATTGTTGCTACCTACTGGGATGAAGGGGGAAGTTATCCTCATTTTTTCTGTTTTTTTCTCTTTTTTATATTTTCCTTTTTGTAATTTTATTTTTGCATTTTTTAATCTGTATTACAAATACTTTTATTTTTTCTATTTGTATTTATTCATAAAATTTGAAAAAAAACCACATAGCCACATCTTAATAACACAATTCCACCTTATACTCATCAACCGAAAATGATATGCAATGTTGAAACAGTGCCACTATTGATTTCAGGTAACCAGTCTTCATTTCACAGTCCAAATGTTCTTTAGAAGATACTGATAATTTCCTAAATATCAACTAAATTCCAGCAACCTGGAATTAAGGAGAAACTTCCTAACAGTGAGGAAGGAGAACAGTGGAACAACTTGCCTTCAGAAATTGTGGGTGTTCCATCATTGCATGTTTTTAAGAAGAATCTAGACAGTCATTTATCTGAAATAGTATAGGTTCTCCTGCTTGAACATGAGACTAGACTAAAAGACCTCGAAGGTCCCTTCTAGCTTATTCATTCTATTCTAACATGCAATGCTTGTATCTGGTGGTAGTCTCCCGTAAGAGGAGAAACCCTAAAGGAAGTGCCCTTCTTCATATACCATCCTCCGACAACTCAGGTAGCAGATATTTTCTGCCTTGAATGGCAGATTTTGTAACTTACCAGGTCCATAGCCTTGAAAGACTATAAAGGTAGTAAACCTGATAACCAGCAACTTGTACTACAAAGCCGTGTTTGGGATACTGGAGTTATATGACTATATGAGGTAGTTTTTAATAGGCAATGAATAAGCAGCTATATTTTGCATCAGTTGTCGTTTGTAGGTGATCTTCAAGGGCAGCCCAAACATAAAATGACTGTGGCCCCTTCTTCCCATGTTTTCTTTTTTCCTTCAATACAACAATAGCAATAGCACTTCTGGTGGGAGATAGTCCATTGCTTGTAGCTTTTCTTTTGGTCTGCTACAGATTCTCCACAATTTTATACTTACAATGCTTTCTATGTCAGAAGAAACTTCCCTGGGAAAAGGGAAGCTTTGAAAATCAACCCTCTTGCTTCCCTGACAGCTGGACTTTCTCAGAGTGTTTTTGAAAAAGAACAAGTAATTGGGTGACTCTCTGGCTGATGTGGGGCAAGCAAGAAGCAAGTTCTTTGTGGAAGAACCACCTTTTAAAATGGACAATAAGGTGTGCCACCATTTCTTAGATACTAATTTTTTACATATTTATCTTTTATGTTAATAGAAGCATCCTCTGGCTTCAGCCTGCTTTTTCCTTTTTGTTGAAACATCGTCATTTATGAAGCTCTGTGATGTTAAGATGGCCTTTCGGAGGGAGTGGGGGGAGTTGGTGTATCTCAGCCAAAATAAAGAAGCTGGAAATTACTGTGGAAACTACAATTGAAACTTTTGGACTTAAATTTTCTAGAGGATTTTATATCTTTAATTAATTCTGCTGATTTAAAAAAAAAATAAGGATTACTTAAACAGTGTTTTGATCTTGCTGTGAGGAGGGGAAGAAATAGTTCTGATTTTACTTGTTTTTGATTGGATTAGTTGTTTGGGCTGTTAAACAACAGGCAAAAACCAGGTTCTTTTTTGGAGTAGTGTTGTTTGACCACAAGAGGGACCCAAAAGATTGTAGCATTGCCAATTCTTTTTAATTCTCCAGTAGCATCATTTAATCCAGTGATTCTTAACCTTTTTGAAATAATTGCTCCCTTGAGCCATTGAGGAAGTTATCATCACCCCCCTCCCCCAACATAACTTCTCAATCACAACACAGGGAAATAATTCTTCAATATATACAAACACGTTTTTTTGCTTTCTTTAAAATTGTCATCAGGACATATCGATGCAAATAATTTATTTCCAGTCTTTTTTCCATATCTCAACTGTGTGAAAAATTCTGATGCCACCCATCACTTTACTCTCAAACTTCATGATACAAGTATTTCATTATTATTTTGTTTATTCAAGACACTTAAATGCAATGACCACTGAAAACAAAATTCAATTACAAAAAAATGAAATGCCCGAAAAAAACACTAACATTTAATGATTTAATTACAAGTGAATTTTAAGATGCAAAAAGACATATAAAAAGGGCATAAGAAAAAACCGTAATGCAGGAACTAAGAATTTCAAGACGAAAACTCTGAAACTAAATTAAGATTCAAGGAAAATATATATTCATGTACGCTGTAAAAAGGCTTAAAAAGACACAAATAAAATTTTTACAGAACATTTTAAAACACAGTTCAATCCACTAATAGCGAGCGATCTTATGTTTTTGTACGACAGATATACAGCTGTTCACTGTATGAAAAATGTCTCAAAAGTGTCCCCAAAACTTATCACTCCATCTCCCTCATATCACCCCTTTCCGTTCCTTTGCCCCCGCGTCTTCCCTTTCCGTTCCATCGCCCCCCTGAAAAATGAAATTGCCCCCTGGGGGACGATATTACCCAGGTTAAGGACCACTGATTTAATCCATTGGATTTTATGTTATAAATCTACAAGTCTAAAACTCTTTAACTTTAAAATCTAAGCATTAGCTATACTCTAATGGGATGGTTATGCAGAAGAGGATGCAGAAAATGAAAAGAACATCAGGAGATAGAGAATTTTAAGATCCTTTTTGGATGAATATACACTTAAACATTTGAACTAATTGAGGAAATGGGAACAAAGCTTGAATCTACTTTCAAAGGAACTCTGTGAGGAGATCCAACATTTGACTGGAGATATCTAACAAGTGAAGGATAGATAGGATCTTATGGAGCACAAACTGGAGAAGAAAGATATTTTGTATGAAGATGACTTGGACGAAAGATATATTTTGGAATCTCAGATTAAATAACTCCAATTAAGATTTCAAGCAATTCCTGAGCTTCCAGTTTGAGCGTCTTCAGAGACAGACCGAAATAAGTGATTGTGCAGTTTAGATCTGTGCTCGCCACCACTGGAGCTCCCCGAGCTGGCTGGTTTCGGGGCTAAGCCACCCCGTAGAGGTGGTGAAGAGGGGAGAGAATGCCAGCAGGATCGAGGAGAGTCGCATCTCTTCTCCCCAGCTGGCCATTACTCTCTTTCCTGAAGGCGGTTGCAGCGATGGTCAGAAATGGCCACCTCAAAGAAGAACTTGACTGGAAAAGAATGTACAGGAGGAAGATAAGAAGAGAAAGTTTTGGCTGACCGGGTTGAACTGAAAAAGCAACAACATAAGGTACCCTGGAATTTGAATTATAAAGAACAACATTTGTTTCCAAAGAAGACTTTGAAGCTGCGAATGAGAGAGGGAAAGGGAAAGGATTTGTTTTTGTTTTTTTCCTTCCCTATATTGATAACTAAGAGATTTAAGCAAGAAACTGGCAAAAATTCACTTTGACATTAACAGGTATTTAAGCTGAAAATGAAATGTCAAAGGGATAATAAAGATTTCTGGATTCTCAAAAACACCAATGAGATTGGCAAAAATGTATCCCAATGTGAATCCTAGATGCTGGAAATGCAAACAGAACCAAGGTACCTTCTTCCATATGTAGTGGCTATGCCTGAAAGCTCAAAAATACTGGGTCAAAATACAGAGTTGGCTACAAGAAATAGTGGAAGACCAGATAAGAGTTTAAACCTGAACTGTTCTTTTTAGAAAAAATAAAGGGGAAATATAGTAAAAAGATTAAATATATGATACTATACATAACAACAGCAGTGAGGATTGCATTTGCACAATGTTAGAAGAGGAATTAATAATTCAAAAGATTTTGGATTGTGCTGAAATGGATAAATTCATGCTAGAGTTAAATGATAAAGAAGAGTCAAAGTATTATGTGGTTTGGGACAACTGGTACAAATGGTTGAATAGTAGAAATAAGAATAATAAAGATAAGAAAATCATAGATAAATGTATAATATGAATGTATATAAATGAATATAAATGTATGGAGATTTGTATATGTAATAATGATGTCATACTAACATTAAAGATGAGAGTAAGGTTTGTAAAAAGTGAAAAAGCATAATAATAATAATTAAAAAAAGCAGAAAGTACAGATTAATAGCTCAAATGTGCTGCAAAAGTATCAGTCTTTGCTCATAGAAGAGGCTTTACTTTGGACTGACTGTAGTGCTTTCCTTCTTACTGATAGAATAACTTCCCCTCTTGGAATGCTGATGCCTCTATGATGATGAACAAGTTGAGACAATTGAGCTGTGCTGTATTGACACTTCTACAGAGATACTTGCACTGCTTTATTTTCTAATTCTGACTACAGACTGCTCAATTAAATGCTATTTGTTTTTCTTACTTTGTGACAGCAATTCTTCTATAAAATACAGTACTGTAAAATTTTGTGCAGTAGCGCATCTGAGTTGCAAAGTACCATTAGATAATAAACCCTTCTTATTTTGTTGCCATTCTTGATGCTGTTACTTTCAATCAGTCTTTACTCCTTCTGATTCTTTGGCAGATCTATGCAAGCTTTTTTTGACAACATTTTCAGAAGTTACCATTGTCCTTTTCCGAGGGCTGAGAAAGAATGACTAGCCTAAAGTTAACTATATCTGTATGGCTGTTAAAACATTGTTTTTTATTGTGTATTATTACATAATTAAAAATATGATATCAATTTCTTTTATTTAGGAATTCTTATATTAAAATATTTCTATCTTTTATAGTAATAATTTTCCATCTTTGGCCATTCATTATCTACTGTGTTTCCCCGAAAATAAGACCTTATTTTCTTTTGGGCTTGAAAATAAGCGCTGAGGCTTATTTTGGGAGAGGATTTATTTTTTTAGGTGCAGGAGATGGAAAGTGTGGGGCTGACAGGAGTGAGAACATAGCTATCACTGGCCTTGCCCTCTCTGTCCCCTCTCTGCTTTCCTGCAGCTGCAACTAGCCCATATCTCAGCATGCCCTAGCATCCACCTGCATTGTCTGATGGCCCAGTTGCTCCTGGGACACTTCCTGGCTGCAGTGCCTCACAGCGGCTCTTTGATCTCCTAACAGGGCAGGTGGAGGCTGGAATAGGCTGAGAGCTTGACCCTGATGGAGGCAGCGGGCAAACAGACAGTGGGACAGACAAGTGGTAGCCTCCCAAACACTTTTCACTCAGATGGAGAATGTGATGACCTCGGACATGGCACAAAGGCAACACAGTCACATAAGTAAGAAAAGTCCCTTTAATACCTCCAACTTTGCCCCCAATATCCAGTTACCTTTGGCTGGAGGAAAAACTCTCCCAAAAACAGTCTTTAAATGAAGGAAATTCAGTCCGAAAACAAAGTACATATAAACTGTAAATAGAAATCTACACAAACCATGCTGCAGCAATTAACTGGACAGGGCAGGATAAGGAATTGCAGACTTCAAAGGCCAACAAAACACACACAATTGGGAGGACGCCAGGAACCCAGATAAGCCTCGACAAAACAAGATAATACATGATTTGTTTCCAACAAGTTGCTGTGCGCAAACTCCCTTTTTAAACACTGTATTCCCAGCTGCAGCTAATGAAGGCAATCAGGGCCCTTTCCTCCCCCGTAAGCCATGCAACTCACATTGCTCCCTTCTCCAATCCTTCCTATGCCCTAGGATGAAGAGGGAGTGGGCCTGGATCTTTCTTTGAATTCTCTCTACCTCTCCCCTACTCTGCCCAGCTGGACTGTGCCCTTCCCCAGTTTCTTTCACAGCCAACTCTCCCTGTCAGCTGCTTGGCCTCCCTCTCGGAACCAGTTTCCGACAGGGGCATGACACTGACTGAATGGGTAGATTCCCCACAGGAGGCCTGGGAAAAGGCCTAAAACAGATACTAAAAAAAGCCACAAAGATGCAAAAAGAGTAGGCAAAAAAAAAGCGATTCCCCCCCCCCCAAGGCCATTTCACACAGGGGAGAAAAGCTTTGTTTGCTTGCTCTGTTTCAAACTGTCCCCTTTACAAGCACACAAAGCTTTAAATCTCCGTCATTTTTCTGTGCAGGAAAAAAGTGCACAGCACTGTTTGCAAGCAGATAAAGCTTTGTCTCCCTCTGGGTGAAAGGTGCATAGCAAAGCCAGGCAGAGGCAAAGGTGATCTCAATGCACCACCCATTCTGTCCTGTGGTTGTGCTGAGCAGGTGCATGACCACCTGTTTTCCCCCATGTCTCTGATTCCACCTGCTGCCATGTGAGCCTCTCATGACCCTCCCGCAAGTCAGGCAGCCGTGCAGGTCATTTGGATCACCTGTCTTCACTCCCTGCCTCTGCCTCTATGCTTGGACTTAACAACATTTGTGCTGTGCCAAAGGGCTGACAGAGTACAGCTGCTGCAGGAAACTGTTGGTCCCCTCATGCTCGCCGCCTCTCATGCTGGCCATGCCCATCCCCCAGACTTATTTTCAGGCTAGGGCTTATATTAGGCCCACCCCCAAAAAATCAGGCTAGGGTTTGTTTTCAGGATTGGTTCTTATTTTCAGAGAAACACAGTACTTTCCTCTAGTCAGTATCATATTATCATCCTCTCTCCTCAAAAAGGATACATTTTAATTTAAACTGTACATTTTACCTGTGAATTCAATTGGCTTTTAAAACTGCAGTGTTCATAAAGTAGAACCCTCATTTGTCATCTATTATCCATTTACAAGAATGACGGGAAACATGGGATAGTGGTAAGAATGCTTACCCATACCAGAAACGAGGATCATTGGAAATGCAGTGGTTGAGATTTCGCTGAGCCAAAGCTTTTTTTTTATTTAAAACAAACTCTTGCAATTTCATTTTTACTTCTGTACTTGCTACTGCGCCTAAAAAACCAAACCAAAAGAAAATAGATATAACTACATATAATTAATTGATGAATTAGGCCTTGAAGAGTTATCTGAAATTTTTAACCTTTCTAATTTTATAAGCTGTCAATATTTTGATAATATGAAATAGGTAAAGAATTAGAACCCGTATTTGAAAACAGATAATTATATTTAACTTCTTCCTATAAACAGAAGATCAGTTAAGTAAGATTTCAGTAATAAAATTATACAGAACAATACTTACAGAAATTTAGCTTTTGTTTAAGTAAGTATTCATAAATTGAGGATTTCTACATATCATTTTTTGTCACATCGCTTATGTACAGAAAAAAAAATCTCTTAAAAATAGTTCATTTTTTTTCATTTTATTTGAGCAATTCTATATAATCATTATAAAAATAATTTGGTTTATTAAACAGAAAACATGGCATGTAAAGCAGGAATGAATTTTAATTTGAGTTCTCTCTTTTGCTATATTTCTGATTTAGAAACACAATTTCCAATATTGCTATAGCATCCCTATGATCGGTTGGAAACGTGTACAACCATTGTGGACCTGCAGCTGCCCCAAATTTGCAGAGGTTCATATGTAGCCTTTGGAGAGGGGAAATTATTGTATCTTTGAATGGCCATTGAGTGACCAGTTGCACATAGAAGACTATATGTAAATATCTCTAAGAATGTTAGCAATCCTATCCAATATATGCAAAGTCTAGCCTTTCTCATTTCATTCACCAGAGTCCCAGAAATCTACCATGCACATGATTCTGTAATGCCTACATAAAAATTCAGTTAGTACCAGAATGTTTGTCAATTATGAATATTCAATCTTGCAGAATGGAAAAGAGTTAGAAGGTCTGTTCCTGTATTTCCTGCAAATATCCATAACATTGGAATGGCAGTTGATACTGTAAAGTTTGACTGACTTGGTAACATAAAATAGTGGCTTTTAAACACATGAATAAAATTGAAAGAACGGCTAATCATCTGCAACATATTTAAGGTGTGAGGTTCGTTCTGTCAATATGCACAGCACTCAGTCCAACTGCCCTTTATCAAACTAGAAAAGGCAAGAACAATATCCCCTCAGAGCTAGTGTCTTACAGCAATAGGTTGGAGGGACTTATAAAGTATAGGAACAAAGCCAAATCAAAATAGTTATTAAAATACTGAAAATAATGAAGAAAATCAGATGGCAGTATCACAATCCTCGCAATGTTTTCACTGTGATTTATTATTTTTTGTATGGCATAGTCACATCATATTTTAATAAAAAGGAACACACAGTAAAATACAAAACACAGAATATAAAATCTGTAATCTTTAATAGGAAGATTACAAATATCTAAGTTACAAATATAATTTTTTATTTTATTTGTCACAACCAAGAAATCATTTTAAGTTCTGTTTTGATACACTGTCACTACATGTTGGATAGTTTGTTTTTCAGCCACACAGCCTTGTTAAATATGGACTGAAATATGGTCTGATAATGTTCTCAAGGTGGATTTATGCCAACAGGGCTTAATCGCACACAAAAAGTTGAAACTTTAAATATATTAAAAGACACAGATTTGTAGGTGCAGCATGAAGACACTGGTGAATAGCCTTAGGTTCCATTGGGATTGAAGTTCTAATGGGTTTCTTTCAATCCTACCTATAAAATAGGGTCTCAGTTAGATTATTAAATTTAAAGGGGAAGGAGCAGTCAAGGAAGAACAATTTATTTTTTGATATATTTGTTGCAGAGAAATATGTCTATTACATAAGCATAATACCTAGCTTGCTTTTACTTACTTTCTTTTCCTTTCTCTTTGTTTTTAAGCTGCTGGAGTTTCTGTTCCCTGTGTTGTTTCTCCAATTCTTGCTCCTGCCGGTGCTGCTCTAATTTTCTCTGGTGTTCCAATAGCTCCTGCTGATGTTTCATTGCTAAAATCTCCTGTTGCTGCTGTAAGGCCAAGAAAATAAAGGGAAAGTAAAAATGCACACAATCCTTAACCAATCAAGCCCTAAGAATGTTACCTTGCTACTTGTCAAAATAAAACATTTTAAATCAATGAAAAAAGTACATTCTAAGTAAAAAACCAAGGGAGAAAATGAAGAAAAGATGTGTCTGATGATATCACACCACAGATTCTTGCAAGCATACTGAACAGTATTTTTGCAACATAATTACGTATTTTTTTTTAAAAAAAATCACCATTCAGTGATTAAAAAATTCCACAACTTCTACAAAACAGAAGCAGAATTATAATTTTGCAATAATGGCAAATATCTGTAGCTCAGGTGTAGGATGAGAGTGCAGGCTTGTTCTCCAAGCTTGTGGGTTGGTTTCCAAATGTTTGCTACCAGGCTAGATAACATCTTCAGCAGAGTTTAGGGGATGTCAGTGTCAGTGTTCTTCTGTTTATAAAGGCTTCAGGTGTCGGTGTGTCAAGTGAAGGTCTTGTGATGGGTCAGCTGTGAGTCATCAGTGAGACTTGTGATCAGTATTGTGATAAGGAGATTACAACAGGTCAGGATCATTGGGAGATGAACTGCTGGGGGGGTCAGTAAGGGTTGGTTGAGGGTCAGTGCTGTCTCTGGTTGGCTGTGCAGTTGATTTGGATTCTGAGGGATTCAGACGTCCAGTTGATGTCGTAACAGAACCAGAAGCAGAGAACGGAGCTCTCAGTTCCTGTGCTGGCTTCTCCCTGTTTGTGGGCTCTGGAGGGAGCTGAAAACCACTCTGGAGGGGCAGTGAAGCCAAGGAGGAATGCTCCATGTGGGCTGGGGAGAGAACACAATTCTCCTGTGGAAATCCACAGCTTTTTCCCTCTATGCCATGATGGAGAGAAGAGGCTGGTCAAAATGGCAGCCACAAGGTTGCGACAACTGTGACCATCGAAGCGCTGAACAGGAGCGGAGAAAGTGAACAGTGCTTGGAGCAAGGTGAGAAGAATTTTTTCTAATTAAATAAAGCCCCAAAAAGACTATTTAAAAAGAGAACTCATTGGTATTATTGGAGCAGCAGTATAAGCATTGGGAGAAAAATCCAATTTAAAAAACAACAGAAAAGGAAAAGGATTTTGAAGGGTTTGTAGGTTTGTACCAGTTTGACTGGAGCAACACAAACATCATTGGCCACAATAACATCTGCCATGCTCATGAGTTCATCGAAGCCAGGCACTCCACAAGCAATTTCATCAACAGACACATTGTCCTATCAACTGTCCACACAACCCTCCCCAACAGAAGTTCACCTGCCAATGACCCTGAACTGATGTAATCTCCTTATTACAAGACTCATGCCCTAAAGACACCTTCCCTTTATGGCAGGGGTCCCCAACCACCGGGCCCCGGACCGGTACCGGTCCGTGGATCATTTTGTACCGGGCCGCAAAGAATGAATAATCGTGATTAAAATATATATTTTATATTAGCTAAAGCTAAGAAGCCCTTTACTATTGGGGAAGAATTGATTTTGCCAGTCCTTGAAAAAGTGTTTTTGTGTGAAACTGGTCCCTGGTACAAAAAAGGTTGTGGACCACTGCTTTATGGGATTCACTTGTTCAAAATACAAAACAGGTTTTGGGATAAGCTTGCTCTGTTTCATTAGCTCTTCATGTATCCCTGAATCCCTGAATAATTTAAACACTTTCTGTACTAGATATCTTCTTCTGCTTTAGTAATAAGAAGACAGTCTTTATCAATACAAGATGAAATATGACAAAATTCTGGAAAGCAGATGTATGGTTATAGAGAAGATGGCAGTACTAGAGGTACTACATTGGTTAGAATAGATTTGGTTCTGATGGCTATTGGGTATAATCCAGAAAAGAGTGATTAGATAGCCTAAAATGATTTGGGTAGTTGTACTATTAAAAGCTCATCTGTGTCTGAGTAGATGAAGTCCACAAAGTTTTTGAAGGTGAGACTCACAGGAGAATTTCTGAAAAGGAAAACCACTTTGGTATCTAAGAATAAGGATATGTCAGAAGACAGATGGGATAAAAAAAGACCAAAAGGATATGTCTGATGATTATAAAGTAGTTCCACACTAATTCATTGCCTGTGAGATATAGAAAATTGCCACTAATTTAACTGCTTTTCTTAAATCTAGTTAAATAGAGAATTCCTGTTGCTTAAAAACACAGAGGGATATAAATATGTTAACATATCACATACGTTAAGCAAATAGACTTGAACCTGGGAAAGTGAAACTGAAATTGCTTTTTAATGTCTGTTAAATTAATTTTTTAAAAAAGTATGAGTAAATAAGGTTTTGACTTCTTTGTTTGCTTGGAAGGGTACTCCCTTTTCAGAGCAGGGATTCCTTTTCTTTCCTTGCCCCCACCCTGGGATTCCTTTGGCACAAATTTATCTTTTTCCCTCCTCTGGGCTTTTTAAAAAAACTAACCCACCCCCCCCACACACACATATGCACAGTTTGGATCTTTCTTTCCTCCTGGCCCTTGACAAGCAGCACCCACACAAATGACTTAGTTGGCCACACCCACCCAGACACGTGACCAAGCAATGCCCACTCAATCACATGACCACAAAGCCACACCCACAAAGCCATACTCACAGAACCAGTTGTTAAGAAATTTGAATCCTACCTGTTTGCAGAGAAGGTTGGACTAGATGACTTCTAAAGTCCCTTCCAACCTTATAATGCTATGAGTTGAAGCAAAGTGATTCTAATACATAACTTTTTTTTCTGATCTGCACTATATATACCCATCTCTCTCCTTCTCAACATGGGCTCACCCACCATTTTGGCACACCTTTTCTTTTTCTTAAGTGGTGCTTAAGTTTCTTTGATCCATGGAGATTTAAGTATTTTGTGTTCTCTGAAGGGAGAGCATTCATCAGTTTCTAAGCTCCATTGATATTGAATGCTTCTTTGGTCTACATTTTTCCATATGTTGGTCTCTACAAAAGGGATATTTTCCTGTCCTCTGGTTTCTTTTTTTAATCAGATTAACAGAGTTGGAAGGGACCTTGTACTATTGGTCATCTAGTCCAACTCTCCCACCCACGCAGGAAACCCTACACCATCTCTGACAAATGGTGTTTTCCCTTCTCATGAAGAGCTTTAACTCTGCTGTTCAGGAAATTATTGTTTTCCTCATGTATTGTAGCTTAGCATTAATTTACTCTTTCAATATGAATATATGGTAGCACTTGTAGCAGAAAGACAAACACATTTGTTGATCATGATATTTCCTTCGCTATCCATGTGGTTTGCAACCTCCCCCACTGAGCATTCTAGCCAAATTCACAATGTTTTTCCCATGTAACTTCCTCTGGTTCTAAGTTTTCAGAAACCATCTTTCTGAACTAGAACAAAAAAGAATAAAAAGAGGAGAGGGGGAGGAAAGAAATACTTTCCCTTTCCTCCCACACATAATTCCCTTGGTAAAGTCCTGCTTATTCTCGTTGTTCACATATTCACTGAGACATTATGGAAACTGAATTTCTTGCATATCAAGAGTAATATTCCAGTCAGTCAGGGAGGCAAGCATGCAGACACACACAAAAATTGAATTTTTAAAAATATAATACATATATAAGAACCATACGCTTGCACACATACCCCACATCCCTGCCTTTCAAACTGCATCACACACCTTTATGTGTTCATGTAGCTGAACTTCATGCTGACGAGAAAGTTGTTCATGCTGTCTCTGGAATTCTGCTATGAGGATCTGTCTCTGTATTTGTTGTTTTTGTTTGAGGGCTAACAATTCCTGTTGGAGCTGCTGTTCACGTAATGTAGGTTCAGCCACTGATATGGAGAATTGATGATCCACGTGAAAATCCATAGGTGAAACTTGCAAAGGTACTGTTGGAGACACATCAACTACAAAAGAGAAAAAGTCAATTCACCTGCAATTATTATTCAGTAAGATACAAAATATTTGCCCTCTGATTTGTATTAAATAGTGTTAAGTCTGGAGTTTGAAAGCCTAACAGTGCATGATAGTGTGTAAATTTCAGACTAAAGCCAATTTTCTTTCTTTCACTTTTATTGTTATAAATTTTAATATTTTATTTTAATTTTAATGGTCACTTCAATAAAATAGTATTTATATAATACAGTTATAAATTATTAACATTATATTATTTATAAAACTTAAGGCTCTGATGGCAAACCTATGGCATGCGTGCCATAGGTGGCACACAGAGCCATTTGTGTTGGAATGTGAGCCGCAGACAAACTTGCCTCACTGCGCATGCGCGTGCCTCCCAGCTGATTTTCGACCTGTTTGAGGCCTTTTTCGGCCTTCCAGAGGCTTGAGGAAAGCCTTTGCAAGCTGAAAAATAGGCCCATACACTTCTGTATTTCCGAAAATACTGGAAGTGGCAAAATGGGCCCATTTTTCAGCCTGCAAAGGCTGCAGAAGTTTTCCTCAAGCCTCTGGGAGGCCGAAAAAGGCCTCAAATAGCTGAAAATCAGCTGGGAGATGCAGTGGAGTAAGGGGGTGGCACGTACATGTGCACGGGGGCCACACACATTGCCTTCTGGGTGCTGGCACATGAGCGCATACATGTGCACAATTTTTGGCATAGGAGCCAAAAAAGGTTAGCCACCACTGGCTTAAGGTGTTGAAAATAATTCTATGAATATTCATCACATTTTAGAATGTCAATAATTTTATACCAAGCATAAAATTATTTAACTTTTTATCTAAAATTGAATATAGCATGAAAAGAATTACTGTATTTACTGTATTTATTTACAGTAAACACATTGACAGTATTTTTGATCTGGAGTCTGTTTTCCTAATGCTAAGAAAAGTTTTTGTCAAGAGTTATTAGCTTTCATCTAGTTACTTCTTCACTGTCAGCTTGACAACAATCAGGAAGGGAATGGTTGGAATGTCTGGGGTGGGAATCGAATGTCAATAATTCTGCAGGTAGTGAGACTCTGCTGCCACCTCCAAGGTCATGCTGCACAAGTATTTTGAACGATGCAGGCTGTACTCATAACAAAAGGAGCAGATTCAATTGGGTAACGCAATGAACTTTAGGGGGATGGCCAAAGGGGGAAAACAAATTTAATTATGTGGGTGTCACACAGGAAACTAAGAGCTGATTTTGCTTCTTCTGTGCATTCTGTATTGCATTCAATAAAGTTTTACTTTTGGGGAAGAACAATGTCCCAGGAGTTTTCTTTTTGGATTTGCTATCTGGACAGCTGACATTTTTATCCAATACATTGCTC
Organism: Laticauda colubrina; assembly: GCA_015471245.1. Taxonomy (NCBI): domain Eukaryota; kingdom Metazoa; phylum Chordata; class Lepidosauria; order Squamata; family Elapidae; genus Laticauda; species Laticauda colubrina. Next base: position 23,993,497 of record BLBF01000025.1, read on the forward strand.
TGCTATTAGAAATACCATATATTTGTCTCTCCATGTTGCAAAGCATAAAGATGATTAAAAAATATCCTTTCAATAGTAGTATCCTTTTTGAGGCATATTGATATTTGAAAATAACATGGATAGGAATTGCAATTTGTTTTTGAATGTTTACTGCTGCATCTAAATAAATGGCAGTTGCAAAGAATCAGGACCATTTGGCATCATAGAAGATTTATTCAAACCTATACAAAAGAATCTAGTCAATTGTCAATGGAATTGATGGTAGGATGGAGTCAGATCCCCTTTTGGGATGCTGCCATTCCAATGAAGGAGGGGAAAGGAGGCTATCAGAGTACATTCCTTAATTCTTTTCCAGATGTTTACTGATATCAAAAACTTAGAAGCACTGAAAACTCCACAGAAGCTCTCTCCGAAACAAGCATGTTGGGCGCAACACTTTCAGCTGTTTGATTTCACTTTGCACTACATTCCAGGGAAGGGAGAGAATTTCGTAGCTGATGCGCTATCGTGGATGTCACTATACAACTGCTCCAGACCAGAAATAATCAAGCCAGTGTTCCATCTCGTCAACTGGCATCCGAAGTAACCATCAGAGATGTGGGCCCTGCCCTTAAAAAAGGAACTAACAGATGATGAGTGGTGTCACAACCACAGTAGTGTCTGCTTCATCCAGGGTAGACTAGTTTGGGTAGGAGCAAAACTGTATGTGTCAGCTAGTCAAAGGTTCCTGATTATGAAGACATGCCATGATTTCAAAAGCAGCAGGACATTTCAGATTTGTAAAGACATGATATTGAATAAAAAGGCAATTCCCTTAAAAAAGACATTGAAAGCTATATCCAGTTGCCTTGTGTGTGCATCTGCCAAATGGAGATAGGGTTAAACACCAGGGCTCCTTCAGATTGTAGCAAGTCGTCAGCGCCCTGGAGAGAGATCTCTATGGACTTTATTGCAGAACTCCCTGAAAGCACAAGGAATGCAGTAATCTGGGTGGTGATGGACTTATTTTCAAACCAAGTGCCTTTTGTCCTGTATCAAAAGACACCCACGGAACGAGGACTCGCTAAGCTATTTTTGCATCACATCTACAAACTATATGGTGCACACCAATGTTTCATATCAGATAGTGAGGTTCAGTTCACTTCTAAGTTCTGAAGGGCCTTTTGGGACTTATTAGGTACTGACCATTAGGTCCTAGTCACCATCTACATATGAATGGGGAGGTGTAAACGAGCAAACCTGGTTCTGGAACAGTATCTCAGGTAGTTCATCAACTATCAACAAGGCAACTGGGTTAATCTTTTACAATTTGTAAAAATGGCTTACAACAATTCTGTACATACCAGTACTGGTTTCACCCCTTTCCGAGTTGCAACTGGTCAGGACTTCAAGCCTATGCCCAAATTGCCCACCAAGGTTCCTGTGACCCCCTCATTGAAAGACTGGATCAGCCAGTTACAAAATACCTGGCCAGACATATGCAAGTTATTTACTAAAGCCAGAGAAGCAGACAAGAAAAGAATCGTATCTTTCCACACAATACTTATAGTCACTGAAACCTTCTAAGAAGTTGGGACCTAAGTTTGTAGGGCCTTTACCAATCAAACACATCATTAACCCTGTTATAATAGAGTTAGACCTGCCCAAGTCCCTTTGTAAATTCCATCCCATTTTTCATTGTAGTTTGTTGAACCCTGAGGTGTTCGCTCTCCTGAAGCCAATCCCTCCACCTGTTCCTAAATCATTCATGGTGGAAAGCAAACAACATTTTGAAGTGAAGGAAATATTAGACTCCCATAAATATTGAAGGACCCCTCAATACCTGGTAACATGGATTTTCTCATCATCCAAAGGGAATGGGTTAATTAACGCCACTTTAGAACATCTAAATTAATCCAATGATTCCATAACCAATACCCTGATAAACATAAATGATACTGTTGTTTTTCTTTCCTGTTTATTATGTTGCTGCAGGTATAAGGCCTCTTTCTTTTGGAAAGGCAGCATGTCAGGTCCACTTCTGGGATGCTGCCATTCCAATAGAGGAGGGGGAAGGAGGCTACCAGAATTGCATTCTTTGTATTGCTTTCGCTTTTTTCTGTAATCCCAGGGGATTTAGGGAGGGGAACTATCTTGAAAACAGATGAACTTCCTCCTAACTAGTTCTCGCCTGACACCAAGATTGTTGTGCCCCGAGGATGAACTGTTATCAAGTTAATGCCTTGAAGTTCTCAAAACACCCATGAGGTACTACATTGGGTACTGGTGGACTGGTGAAGAAGGGTGGGGTTTGAATTGGGAAAAATAGCTTAACCCCTTGCATGGGAACTTCAGATTCTGCCTAACTTTTCTGCAATCACTTTCTCTCAATAAAAGTTCCTTTTGATAACTATTTGTTTCAAGAGTCATGCTTTCCTGAGGGAGTGCCTGAGGCAGGTCCTTACATACAAGCTGGATTTGAATTTCTTGTGGCAGTGCAAGGACTCTAAATTTGATGGCACATTTAACTCTTTCCCCCCACCAAGTCTACTTGTTCTTCTCTTACTAGACTATGAAATCATTTAGGTAGGGTAATAAGAAATCCAGGAACTTATAAAAATAGTATTTACTTTTCACTAATAATGTAAGAACTTACTTCTAGTTGGAACATCAAGCTAAATTTCTCATGTCAAAAGTTTTTGTTGTGTGGATTTTCAATCTCCACAATGACACTATCGAGTCATGGGTGATTTAGGACTGCATGGTTGCCATGATGACCAAGGACCTGTTATTTATATCCAATATATTTATCAATTTATATCAAATATATTTATTCCTGAACAAGTGCTTAATTGACTTTCATCCATGCTCTTTGTCCTTCCAAAGATTCCAAATCTGCATTCATGGAAATACTTTAGGTTTCTATGATTTGGGTAGAAAATATGCAAGATTAAAAATTCTAAAAACAATATGGATATTGCGATAAAATTTCAAATATGGGTTTCTTTCGGATACCAAACATTTAAAATATTATGAATATTTTGAACATGGGAGTTTTTAAAACTCATGACAGCTGGAAGAAACAAATCAATGTATCCCCCCTACTAAAATATTCTGGCTATCAGAACTGAAGTTTCAGATAGTCTAAATCCTATCCTTTGTGCTCAGAAGGTTCTTTGTTTACTATGGAAGTGGGAAGCACAATCTTTTCTGCCTATCATTCAGGAAAAATCTTTCCAAGAAGTGACAAGACTGACCAAAATAATCATTTTATAATGTGAAGATGGCTGATTATAATTCTTTCTTCTTAAAAAAAAATCCTCAGAGGCATGTGTTCTTCCTCATATATTATTTTTCAGACGTTCTATTTCATGGTCATCTGCATTTTGCATTCTTTGAAAGAAAATATCAGAGGGAGAAAATTCTGACTTTGGGTTTTACAGATTACACTGATAGATCTTTACAGAAATGGTTTGTGTATACTATATGGAAAGGCAAAAAGTTGTGATTTGATGTTCATGTCTTATTTTACTGTAACAGAGTCAGAAGTCAATGCTTCTTTTTCTTCCCCCCCCCCCGATCTTTCCTCACTTCTCTTCTCCCTCCCTCCTTCCCCCTCACTGCTCTTCTATTCACCTTTGTATTTTGTATTTTATAATACTTTATAACTGAATAAAAATGCCAAAAAAGAAAGAAAATATCACAGGGAGAAAATTCTATTGGTCACCTCAAAAGTTAATTCATCTGATACAGATTAACAGAATTGGAAGGGACTTTGCAGGTCATATAATCCAACCCCTGCTCAAGCAGGAGATCCTACATCATTTCTGACAAATGGCAGTCCAATCTCTTCTTGAAAGCTTCCAGTGATGAAGCTCCCACAACTTCCAAAGGCAAGTTGTTCCATTGGTTGACTGTTCTCAATATCAGAAAATTTCTTCTTACTTCTAGGTTGAATCTCTCCTTTATCAGCTTCCATCTATTATTCATTGTCTGGCAGCTGCACACTGTTGGCTCATTTATTTTATTTAGTGTATGGCAAATACATGGATTTATAGTGGTTCAAATGTTAATGTCCAGTCCACCCAGCCATTCAAGACAGGGTGGTCTATGTTTAAAAAATCAGACACTGAACTCATATGTTGGCTCAAATTTAATTGGTTGTCCACTTAGACTCCAAGATCCCTCTCAGTTATTCCTAGTAAGCTTGGTTTCACCCAGTCTATATTTGCACTTTGGGTTTTCCTACTTTTCTCAACATTGAACTTCATTTTGTTAGATAGAGCCCAGTGTTCAAGTCTGTCAAGATCCACCTGGATCTTGAACCTATCATACAGGGTGGGTGTCAGCAACCCACAGCCCCAGATCCACAAGCCAGCACTTTGACCCCTCTCCTGTGGCTCCCTGTCGACCCGATCATGTGACGTTCTCTGCCCCAAGAAGGCACAAGCCTCTCTGCAAAGCCGCGTGGCTGAAGAGCTCCTAGTATTTTCTCCGCACTGCCTATGACCAGTTTTTTCAATTCACAGGCACCCCTGTGCAGCACAGCTCCTGCGCTGCATGACCTGCTACTAACATCATGTGCAGTGGCGGCAGCGGGAGTCACTGTCCCTGCCACTGCCAATGTGATTCTGGCCTAGGACAGTATCCTGCTTGGGTGCGCGCGAGAGAGATGAGAGAGAGAAGAGGCGAGAAAAAGAGAAGCAGAGCCAGCCACAAGCAGAAGTGAGGGGCAAAGAGGATCACCTCTCCCGATGATTTCTGCCCATTGTTTGAGATCTGACAGAATTGGTACTATCTGGCTCCTGTTGCTTCAGCAATGCAACTAGTAGAACTCAGAAAGCAGTATTTATTTATTTAATAAAGGAAGGAAGGGTGGAAGGAAAGAAGGGAGAGAAAGAGGAGGGAGGAAGGAAGGGAGAGAAAGAGAAAAGGGAAGGAGGAAGGAAGGAGAGAAAGAAGGGGGAAGGAGGAAAGAAGGAAGGAAGAGTGAAATGAGAAAATGATGGAGGGAGAGAATGAGAGAGAGGAAAAAGAGAGAAACAATTGAGAGAAGGGGGAGAGAGAGGGAGAGAGAAATGAGAGAGCTGGAGGGAAAAAATGAGAGAGTGGAAAAAGAGACAGAAACAATTGAGAAAAGGAAAGAGGGAGAAATGAGAGAGGGAGGAAGAGAGGGAGAAAGGTCCAAAGGTGTTGGAAAGAAGAGAAGACAAAGTGAGTTACTTACTCTTACCTGAGGCAGTTGCTGCTGCCTGGGGTAGCATCACTTGCACTGGTGCCAGTTTAGATAGAGCAGGTGTGACCCCACTGAAGTAGTTCCATCCATGACTTGGCTTGGGGTGACCTAGGAATCTTGGGTAGCTATCTGTGTTTCTTGGGCTCTTCAACTCCCCCTAACCTGTTGTATCAGGAACAGGGCCTGGTTCAGCATGGCTTCCTCTGGGCTTCCCTCGGGGGGGGGGGTGTCTTCCTTCTGCCCCACGCCCCTTGCCATCTGAGCCTGATGGGCTTCTTGTTGAAGTTCAGCTCCCCTTGCCATTCTGCCTCATCTCAAGCATAGTGCAGTGTAGTGGGGGAACTGGCCATAGCTCTAGTTTCCTCCAGCTCACTCTCATGGTTGGACATGTCCAACTCTCATGGTTGGACACGGTCCCCACAGTAGACTGCTGTCTCCGGGTTTACCATTAAAGCATTTCTTGCCTAATGTCAAAGTTGCCTCTGTCCATTTCCCAGGAAAGAAAAACCTTTGGCTCAATGGATTCAGAGAAAAGGTACTTTTACTAGGAGCGAACCGAATGCAACAAGTTTCAGGCAAGATCTGACACAGAAGTGCACAAAGCAGCAAATTGAAACAAACTGTAGAGCCCAAACCCCTTCTAACTAGGCAACCAGAGGGTGTCAAAGCTAGAAGAAATGACCTTGAAGAGATAAGCAAAGCCCAGACCACTGCAATGAAAAATTCTCCACTGACTCTTCTGTCCTTTTCCATGGCAGCAAGCAGCAAGCTAACTGACATTCAACCCCCAGTAACAGAGGCGTTAACCATACAGATAAATTTTATACAATTAAAATCAACAACACATCTTAACAAAGAGAGATTCATTCAGGGTTTGTCGGAATATTTTCTATGAAAGATTTGGAGTTTAGGTGCCCGGACATCTTTAGCATCCACCCATTCGGACAGTGCAGGAGGAAAATGTTTCCAGGCAACAAGATATTGGACCTTCCCTCTACATTTCCCAGAATCCAGAATTTCTTTAATTTCAAAGTGCTGTTCTCCTTCGATTAGAGTGGGCACGGGCACAGAAGGGGTGTCAGGTGCAGAGAGAAGGGGTGACAGCTGCAGTGAAATACAGGATGAATATGTTTAAGATTCTTAGGCAACTCCAGTTGTACAGTGACTAGATTAATTACTTTAACAATTGCGAATGACCCACATATTTAGGACCAAATTTCTTTGATTGTTGGGTGGACTGTAAGTACTTCATGAAGAGGTAAAATCACCTACTTTAAAATATTTTGGCTTCACATGTTTTTTGTCAGCTTGTTTCTTATATGTCTGACGTGCCTCCTGCAGTGCCTTACAGACAACTGGACAAGTGTTCTGCAGTTGGGCTATCCACTCCACTATGTCAATGGCATTAAATAATCTGATTTTGGTTGCTGTATTTATAATGAACATGATCCATACGGAACACATCTGTTGGAGGCCAGTGGTTGTTACATTGGAGTAATATGTTTTTTCAATGATTGCAAAGAGTCTTTGACATTGTACAAAAGAGAAGGAGGAAATCTCTTGATATTTGTATCCCGGAGACATATCAGGATTGAACAGGAAAAAAACCTACCAATAAAGGAAAATATTTATAGCTGAAATGAAGAGTCCTTGGTACTCTCTGGACTTGCTTGTTTTCTTGCAGACATTTCATTATCTGTAACATCATCTGTGCTGATAAGGAGAGGGGTTTGATCTCAGTTTATATTCTCGTATCTTGCCCTGTCAGTATTGGGGGGGTGTTTGTGTTAAAGATTCTTTGGTTGGGCTTTTTATTGTTGGCTTCTTTGGAATTTTTTTTTGTTGGGATATTGTTTATATGTTGGTCTGATGTTAATCTTGGAGTTAATCTATGCTGAACTGAGTGATGGTTTTTGGTGGAGAGGTGTTTGTGTCTTTTTCTTCCCTTTTTGGCGGTTTCCATTTTGTTCCCTTTGATTGTCTCTTTTGCATATAGATATTTTCAATGTGTCTATTGATGGCTAATTTTCAGAGTGCCAGGCTTCCAGAAATTCCCTGGCATTTTTGGACTTGGCTTCACCTAGGATGGTAATTTTTTTCTCAATAGAAACCAGTTTAGTTATGGACAAAAAATGCAGAATGATAGTGAATTGCCCCTAAGACCAAGAATCCAAAGGTTCCGATGAATCAGAGCAATATAATATCTCAGTTAAAGAAAAATGCATCAAACCATCCTTACCCTATATATAGAGTTTTTTTAATCACAGGAACAAATTATATTTGAGAATATACAGAATATATTAGAAGAATATAAAAACATAGAAATGGAAGAATTAAAAAAGCTTCTTGAATGAGAAGCAAAATATTTTCAAGAAAGGTCCAGTTGCTTTTGAAAAGCACCTTCTGGACAACCACGATCTGGATGACTGAGAATCTCCATACGCAGAAATATAGAAACTATATTTGGTTGTCTCGCTGCTTCTTGAAAACATTCTAGCACTAGTCTTACACTGTTGATTCAGATTCAGTTTGTTATTAATGATCATGCACACATTTTTATCAAATATACTGTTTCCAAAAAATGAATCTCCAATGTCTATGTTTTTCTTCCTACATATAGTACAATACATGTCCTGTTAAAGAACATCTTTTTTTCCTGAATCTAGTCTTCCAAACTGCCCAGATTAAACTGTGAATTTGTTCTGGTGGCACAGTGGTCAGAATGCAGTACTGCAAGCTATTCACTGTCAGGAGGTTGATTCTGAACGGATCAAGGTTGGCTCAGCTTTCCATCCTTCTGAGGTCAGTAAAATGAGCACCCAGATTGTTGGGGGCGATACTATGCTGACTCTTAAACCACTTAGTCAGGGCTGTAAAGCATTATGAAGCAATATATAAGTCTAAGTCGGGGGTTTCAAACTCAAGGCCCGCGGCTGGGGCCTTAGATCTGGCCCATGGGGCCGCCCTGGAAACAGCAAAGGATCGGACTGTGGTGCCTCTGCCAGCAAAAAACAAAGCGCAGTGTCAGGGTTCCAAGTAACATCTCCAACAGAATTAAAACTCTGAAGCTGTTATCTTCTTCAAAGTATACATTTATTAGAGATGTCACATTGGCACATCTGGGAGAAACCTGAATCTGAAAGCCCCGCATTTTCCCCACCCAAAATAAAATCAAAGTTCCTTCCCCTCCATTCACAACTGCCTCACATGGTCCAATCAGGTCACTGTCCCAACTTCAGTTAACTCCCAGTCCTGCCTTTCCAGGTGTTGGTGAGATGGCCTTGACTCCCAAGGGAAGGAATGTTGTTATTATTACATATCCTACACTATCTCCACCTCTCCATTCCCGTTCCCACAGCTTGCTGTGGCAGCCCTGAAGATACTATCTAAAGATGGCTCCAAGGCTGACACTCAGGAAGACCACATGTGACGCTTCCAGGCTCCATTTTCGGCCATGATGGCCTCCTGCAGTTGTTCTGCCAGCAAAAATGAACAGCTGCAAGAGGCCATTGCAGCTGAAAATGGGGCCCATGAGGGCCATGTTTAGTTTTCGCTGGCAGAGGGCTAGCAAAACAGAAATGTTTCCCCTTTCCATTTGATGCAAGAAGGGACAGGAAAGGAGAAAGGGAAAGAGGAAAGACAAAGAAAAGGAAGGAAATGGGAAGAGAGTGAGGAATGAAAAATAAGCAAAGAGTGGAAAAAAGGAGAATGAAGAGTTAAGGGGAAGGAGGGAAGGTAGGTTATAATGAGAGTGACAGAGAGTCTGTGGGAAGTCTGTGGCCACCACAGATGCCAACATGAATGACATCGAGCTGGCCACATTCACCCTAGCTATGACATGCCCCCGCCCCCCCAAAGGTCAAACACAACTCTGATGCAGCCTTCAATGAAATCAAGTTTTACACTCCTGTCTAAGTGCTTTTGCTGTCGCTACTGTTCTGACTTCCTAGGTTTTGGCCAGACCTCCCAGTTTTCTTATCATTCACAAATTTAATCAACAATCAGTCCCATTATCCAGATCGTTATTGTTGAATATTACTGATGCTGTGACAAATTCCTGCAACAACCTGCTAGTTCCTGCTTTCCATCTAATGTTGAGCTACTAATCTGAATTGTATTAAAGTTGGCTAGTCAACTGTGCACCCACCTTACTGTAGTGTTATCCAAACCATTTTAAGAGCTTGTCAAGAAAACTTTCTTCAAAATAATAGCAGTGCAATGCTATATCTCAAAATTAGCCTATTTACTTGGGGAAGAAATATTGAGTACTATTTGAGATGGTTGGCAGCACATCAATTTGCCTCACAGAAAATGGTGATAGAGTATTTGCATCAGAATGATCATATTATGAACAGGCAAGCTTTCAAGAAAGAGTTTTTGAGCACATTCTTAAACTCAAAATTCAAAAAAGAACACTATTTTTTATATAAAGTATAATAAATAGTATTCTTTCATATGTAGCACCTTCAATTGAGATGAGATATATTATAATGAAGTTCTATGTTAACTGTAAAAACTACAAGTAATAGTAATATATGTACTGTGATTATCATTTATTTAAATAAAACTTATAAAGTATGACAAAAAATCAGCAAGAAATATAAATTAAAGCTACTGCAAAGCTAATCACTAAATAAATATTTTGAAGATTTTCTTGAAGAAACAAGTACCTCAATCACAGAATAGTCTACGTTTTTAAAAATTAGTATCAGCTACTATTAAGCCTAACACAAGAACAACAAAGCATGTATAGGTAGGTAGGTGCACAAACTGGGATGTTCCTGTTTTTTTAGTACCAAGTTAAAGACACCTATGTCATATCTACTTCTTCCAAGCAGTTACCATTTATTTCTTTTGCAAAATAGAATCATACAAAATGATGGAAATAGTCAAAAGGAAAATATATTTGCACGAATTATATTAGAATCTATAATTTGCAGTGAGAATATTGTGAAAGAAAATATACTTTCTTCCAATTTTGTTAACTCACTGCAAGCAAGCAAACAAACAAACAAGAAAATGCAATGCTTTTTCTCTTACCAGAACTTGTAATATGATTTACTCTGGATGTGTTTAGCAATTCTACAGGCTGATCTCTGCTAGAAAGTTCACCTGAAAAAAGAAAAGAATCCAGCTAATGTTTGCAGTCAATTATGATAAGGTTACTTAGAGGTTTGATGTATCAGCTGACTGAACAATTAAAAAAGAGCAAAAAGAAAACAACAATTGTATCTCTTACATTGTATTTTAATCTTCAATTACATTTAAATTAATTTTTATATGGTATGTTTTATTTGCAATTTATAATTTGCATTTTATCTCTGAAAAACTATGATACTGACAAGAGAAAAATAGATTGAAATTTTTAAAATAAAGATATAGGTAGTCCTCAACATATGACAATTGAGTTGAAAATTTCTGTTGCGAAGTGAAACATTTGCCAAGTGAATTTTACCCATTTTACCACCTTTCTTTCCGCTCTTGTTAAATGAATCACTGCAGATATTGTTAGTAACATGATTGTTAAATGAATCTGGCTTCTCATTGATTCAGATTGTCAGAAGGTTGCAAAAAGGTAATCACATGATCTCAGCACACTGCAATGATCTTAAATATGAATCAGTTACCAAGTATCCAAATTTTGATCACCTGACTATGGGGATGCTAGATCCATCTGTAAAAATGGTTATAAATCACTTTTTCAGTGCCATTGTAAGTTTGAATAGTCACTAAATGAACTGTTGTAAGTTGAGGACGACCTGTAGTCATGTTGGAATTATTGACCTGTCACACAGTCAGCCAAATATTCAGATTGGATTTGGCATTTTTAACCACCTATCAACTCTTTCTCAAGGTCCTGGGGTAGGTAGATGTTGATGTGTTATGATGTGAGAAGTAATGTCACATGATGCTATCTGTTCCATGTAAAGCTATCTTTTGCAACTGACTGATAGTGAATTTGCAATGTCGATGATGTTGAAGTGATGCTCCAGTTGTTTTGGGACTGCACCCAAGGCGCCTATTACTATTAGTACTACTTTTGCTTTCTTTTGCCGGTCATTTCTATTTGCAGGTCTTTGCATTTTATTATCTTGTCCAGTTCTTTCTCGTCTCCAAATATTGCCATCTCCACTATCCAGACACATTTGTCTTTCTTATTAACACTTGCTAAGTCTGGTGTGTTATGCAACTGGTGTGTGTCTGTTTGAATTCTAAAGTCCCTGTGTCAGTGTCAGTTCTGCCATCTTCAGCATGGTCCCTTGCTGGCATCCTGACATCAAAAGCTGTGGGGAAGGAACAAGTGGGACAAATGGGCAAGAAACATGTAAGGGGATATGATGGGATTAGGGAGGGGGGATGATATCTTGACAAAGACCAGAGAGATCCAGAACCAGCTTGTGCCAATCTTCAAGACCATGGACCCTGAGAATGGAATGTGGATTGCTCCAAACATTTCAGAGGTTCTCAAACACCAATGCAGCTCTCCACTGGCTGAAGTGATGATCTCTCAAGGGGGGAGAGCTGGGATGAGAGCCAAAAATTGTATACTTTTCCACAGGAATCTTAGTTCTAGCCTGTAGCCAGCAATCTTTAGTAAAAGAACCTATCACTTCACCCAAATGGGGCTTGAGGGTCTTTCTTTCCTAAGGGATCTGTTTAGGGCACGTCTAACACCCAGAACACTTTAGCTTCTTCATTTACTGTTATTATTGTTGTTATCTCTTTTATTTATTAAACATGATACTCAGCCAACTGAACATTTAAAAATGTATTTTTAAATATCATTGACTGGTGCTGATAGTTGATATGGATTGCTGCCAGAATCCTAAGTATCAATCAAGTATCTTCTTAAAATGTACAATGTTCCAAGCAGCAGGTTTTTTTTACAGTTCCCCATGTGTTATTGTAGGAAGCTGCCATTTCTTGATGTATATTGTAAAATACTTGGACATGGTACCAAATGCCCCAATAACAATGGGTATTACTGTTACATGTTCTATCCATAAACACGTAGTTTTGATGGCCAGGTCACGATATTTCATGATTTTTTCCAGTTCGCTTTGTTAAACTCTGGTGTCTCCTGCTATAGCGATATCAATAAACTGCACACTTCGGTTTTCAACCACTATGACATGTGGTGTGTTGTGTTCCAAATGATGATCCATCTGTATTTGAAGATCATTTACTTTCCCATTTTTGACATCTTTTTCCACTTTACGTTCCCATGACTTTTCAGTTACAGGTAAGTCCATAATGACCAGTGGATTAATTTAGCAACTCAGTCATGTCTAACTTTACAATCAGATTGCAAGATTTTGCTGCACTCACATATTAAATGAGAAACAGTTTCAATTTTGTCAATGCAAAGTCAGCAGTTTGGATTGTCAATGGATTTTTGTATCGTCGCTTTCATGGCATTAGTTTGTATCTTCACTTTCATGGCATTAGCAAATATTAAACCTTCTGTTTCTTTCTTCAAATTATCACATTTTCCTTCAATGTTTTTCAAGTGCTGTCCATGCAAAGATTGGTCTTCCATCCATTTAATCAAGCTTGAAAGCTTTAAGACTTGTACACTTCAACTCCCAGAATTCCTCCTCCAGTCATGTTAGCTCAGGAATTCTGGGAGTTGAAGTCCACAAGCCTTAAACTTGCCAAGTTTGAAAATCCTTGATTTAATGTCATCCAGCTGTTTTTTCTTATATTCTGCCTTTGTTTCTGTTTTGATAATGTTCTCCGTTTTCATAGCCTACAACAATTTTTCTCTTTGATTCACATAGTCATCAAACTTAGTTTTTCTTCTTCTACAGTTTGATTGATTTCCCATAGCCCTTTGCCCCCTATTCTTCTCGGCAGGTACAACCTATCAATGTCACTTCATGGATGTAAAGTGTGTTGTTGTTTTATTCATGAAACATGAAACTCAGTTAACAACATTTAAAGTGTATCACAAATATCATTGATTGGCACCAATGGTTGATATGGGTTGTTGCGAGCATCCTAGGTATCAACCAAGTATTTTCTTCAGATGTACGATGTTCAATTATTATTATTTCAGCAATAATCTACCTTTCAGCCCTTAGAATACCCACAAATAACATAGCTGCTCAGTTGTCTAAACTGTGAGATGTGGCAAACAAACAAACAAACCATGTAATATCTATAAGCACTACTCTATTAAAACTAACTCAAATAGAAAAGATACTGGTTCCTGGGCAAAATGCAAGGTAAGCAGGGTTGAGTTCATCACCTAAAGGACTGCATTCTACTGCTTCCAACAAGCGAAAACATTCTTTTATGTATCCAATTATCAAACCTGTGGACATCTTTAAAACAACCTCTTTTGCCTGACCATAATAGACAAACAAGTATCTTCACATTGGCATTACCTCAAGTAAGCAGGCACCAATCATATAGTGGTTTGAATATCAAAACTATCAACACATCTAGCAACCCACAGCATGCTATTTCTTGTGGGAATAGGCACCATTATGTAAAGTGCAAAAAAGGAGTAACAAAAATATATTGTCCTTACCATTAGGAATAAATGCTACAATTAAGGCTGATATCACCTGCATTGGCAGACCTTCTCTACATTGCAAAAATCCACCAGACATGTGGGTAGAGGATTTTATCCTGTAAAACATTTGCAACCAATCTAGTTCTTTGTGCAATTTGAAAAAGCAAAAAAATATTCAGCACAACCTTTCCCCGCTTTCAATGACTAGAACAATTCTCCAAACTGCCTCAATCCTCTTCACTTGTTCTCAAGCCTCTGAGGTACTTGCATTGGTTCATCAATGAACTTCTTTATTTCCAATATTGTCAGTTTGCACATCAAAGGTGGCTCATACACACCTTCAGAGAGTCAATCAGCTCCAGCAGAATGGATGCTCTGGCATTGATTAAAGGCTTTTTTCTTGCACATACAGAAAAATCTCCTCGCACGTCATCATCTGTACCCCTGAAGTTAATTATCTTTTGCCCACCAGCTCTCCCTTCTTGAACATCATCTGAACACAAGAGTGTCCATATTATCTTTTCACTGAAAGCATACTATGCTGAGTGCTGAATGGTTGGCAAAACAGCATCTACTACAGCCTTCTTTTGCAGCGACTTGCTGCAGCTGGAGCAACACATGATGCAGGCCTTCAATCCAGAAATGTTTTACTTTGATGTTGAACGATCAAGGTTAATACACACCAATTATTTATTCCACTATGATTCTTAAGTATTGGAGAGTTTTGCCTTGAAAGCCATGTTTTGAAACCCATATTTGACAAAGCCTTTTTGTCGTTGTTAACCAGGGGAATTGCTCCTCTGAATTGTTTTATTTTCAGCATAATTTTAGTTGCGTCTATACGGCCATCAAAGAAAATGCATTCTATTTCGCTCTTCTGACAAAACTCATCCCATTCTTGATCTAGAGACTTCATAATTTTTTCCTGGGCTCTCTTGAATTTATTGTGGTCAACTACAAGTTTCTTCTTCAGTGAACTTTGTCTTCTTCAGTGATCAAGCCAGCATCTACTAAGGCGGCTGTGGTAACAGCAGTAGAGGCACGTAGACCAATACCGTATCTTATGTTCTGCATAGCAACATTTGTTATTTCTAATCTGTTGTATTCTGTCTTTTCTTTTGAAGTAGAGGGCACATATATTTGTAAAGCATCTTCATAACTTCTCTCACATTCCTCTTAATCATCAGTGGTCTGTCCTTCATTTTCATCATAAGAGATACTTACTTCATTTGTTAGTATTGAAATGTGTGGAACACTTCTCTGCTTATGCTTAGTGAGCCTTTGTCTCTCATTGTCTTGCCGCTTTCATCTTTTGACAAGTCGTTTCTGCTCAGACACACCTGGCAAACCAATCTAGTGTGATCCAAAAGAACCAGTCTTGTCTCTCTAACCTTCAACAAAAGCAAATTCCTTTAATTGTATCTTTGCCTCCTTAGGGAAGGTGCAGTTATGTGCACTTCTTTTATGCAGCCAGCAAGGCAGCCAAATTTGGCACTTGCAATTGAGGATATCAAACAGTTTGTCAAATTTTACTGTGAAAGCCTCTTTTGATATCTAGCTTTCCTCTACCAAGAGATATGTTTCTGACTTGATCCCAGTTCTCTTGGATCTTGTTCAAAATTGTCACTTGTGAATTTACAACAGGGGTCACAACAGAACTGTCCCTTCATTCCCACTTTTCAAGTACTTTTGGATATATGTCTCTTGCAAGACTGGCTGCTGGGTAGTTTCTATCACTACTTTGTTCTCTTATCAGTAGGCCATATCTGAGGATGTCTCACAGTGACGGGAGTCCAGATGACAACAAATCTATGCCAGTCACAATTAGGTTGCTTATATGAATGTTCCCAGACTTCTTTCTTTAGAAGCCATTACAGATCATTTATCACACTCACAGGAAATGAGGCCAACAGTATTAACCCTCTCAGACAAAATAACTTTTAACAAAAAGAAAAAGATAGCTGAAGCTGTGAAATGAAACAAAAGTGTTAAGTGATATTTATGTAGTATTTATCAAGCACACCTAAATTATATTAAAGTAACCAAAATATATTTACAACACCCAAAGCAAGTCACAACTTTTGAGCACTTGTAATGTTTAGATGTGCTTTGAAATTGAAAGCTGAAAAATTTGACACACCCTAATGTGTCAAATTTGACACATTAGCTTCATAGAGTAGCAAACTTTTTATTAGTCTTGTGGCCCGCCAGCGTCTGATGGACCTGGCAGCAAAGTTGGACAGTAGTGAGGAGGTTGGGGAGGAACCTAGGGCATTCCTAGAGGCTGGAGAAGACACAGATGAGGGCTCTGAGATGTGGCCAGGACAGGCTGGCAGTCATCAACTGCCTTCAGGCTTGGACAGCAATGAGGCGGGGAAGCTTCTAGAACCAGTTCCCAGCCTGCGCATGCGCAGAACTGACAAAAGGAAGGCACAGTTAAGAACTCCGGGTTGATGTGGGAGAAAGGTCAAAAGTGCATAATGAATGGCCCCTCCCATCAGGATTAAAAGAGAAGCAAAAGGCGAAGGGGCTTTTGCAGGAAACAACTCGCTTGCTTGCTCCTTTGTTTGTTCCAGACTCGTGGAGATTTGTCTGTATAACCCAGCCCTTCCCTGCCAGCACTGAGTTTGGAACTATTTACTGGACAGCATTCCAGGATGGATAAAGGTCTGAGCTCATTAGTATACCTTCACAAGACTGTTTGCCAAGCCACTGGCTGACTGTGAATGAAATAAATTCACATTAATGTAATAAAAGAGATTTTTGCCAGGACTCAGAATTGACAGTGTTTTTTGAGGCCTAGGATAGAATAATTAGAAGCTTTCCTTTTTTTTCCGTTGAGATTTATCTATTTTCAAATCTATCACTTCAGTCATATCTCCTATAACAAGTATTTCTCCCTCTGTATCTCTGTAACAGATGATAAAAACTGATTTATAATCCATTGAGGAAGTGAAAATATATTTAAAATTGTTCTTATCTCTTTTTTTGTAACAAGTTTTTTATTTTTATATTTTAAAAACATCTCTTTTGGTGAACAATGTGGTTCCAGGCTTTTACATTTCAATACAAATATGACCTTAGTTACATATTAATCTTTTACATTCAATTTCATATCATCTCATTACTTTTCCCATTTTCCTATAAACATTCTCAAATATTGTTATATTCTTCACGCTTATTTTATCCATTTTCAATTCATATCTTAACATTTCATTTTTCTTTAAATATTCTCATGTCATATTTTATTCTATATTCTTTATACTTTTATCTGTTACATTTGCTATTTTATCACATACTTTATTATTCAGTAAATTTCATCTTAATTCTAATAATTCCAAAAATTACCCCTTTTAATTAGCAATTCGAGCGTACTGCCCCTTTGTCTTATGTATCACTCAGCTTACTCCCCTTTGATCCATAATAAAAATTTACCATAGTATAATCACTTTTTAATTATCATTCTAATTATATAACAATAATCTC
This sequence comes from Laticauda colubrina, assembly GCA_015471245.1. Classification (NCBI taxonomy): domain Eukaryota; kingdom Metazoa; phylum Chordata; class Lepidosauria; order Squamata; family Elapidae; genus Laticauda; species Laticauda colubrina. The sequence goes on from BLBF01000025.1 coordinate 24,010,719, forward strand.
CTAATTACTACATATCACATATGTGTATGTATGTATGTATGGTATTCAACTTTGTTCGGATATTTTCCCACGTCATTATAGTTGTGCTTTTAAAGTTGTAGCAACGTTTCGGCAGAATCTCATCTTCCATCATCAGGCTTCTGTATTGTGTTTGTCTGTGACAATATAGAACACAATACAGATGAACACAATACAGAAGCCTGATGATGGCAGATGAGATTCTGCCGAAACGTTGCTACAACTTTAAAAGCACAACTATGATGACTTGGGAAAATACCCGAACAAAGCTGAATACCATCTCTCTCTCTTTCTCTCTTGATATAGATATACACGCACACATACGTACATACATACATACATACGGTCAGATTCCATATGTATTTCTTCCCCTCAATTACATTCTAAATCATTTATTTCAAATATATTAATCTATTCAATTAATTGTAGGAACTGATATTAATCTTTTTATTACCATAATTCATTTTAACTGTATTCTTCATTTTATTAAGTATAATTCATATTCTTATCATAACTTTCCATTTTCACATTTATTCCAATTATTTCTATATATGATTTAACAGTAATCCTTGACGGAAAAAAACAATTAAAAAGGAAATATCAGATCCAATCTTTTCACTTTTAAAATTTTCACTTTTATATATCACAATATATTACCTTGCAGAATCTCATTTCCTATTCTTTATTTATTCATTATCTCTAAGTCTCCAAACTGTATATATTTTTTTCATTTTTAGTCGCTTTCTATATCCCCTTATTTTTTGGTCCTTTCTCTTATTCCCCCCTTTTTCCTTTATTTTTTCCTCTCCATTTCTTTCTTACTCCATTTTTTATCCCCCTCCCTCTCTTGAGCTTTCTTCTGTAATCCCCTTTTCTGCTGTTTCCTTTTTCTTTATCTGACTTTTCAAACAATTCCCTCTTTAGTTATCCCCTCAAACCTCCAGAATTTACTTTTCATTCTTTTTCCCCCTCGTTTTTAATGTTCGCTGTTCCATTTGTTCGTTAAAGCTGGCTTCTTCTTTGGTCAACTCCTCCCCTTCTGCTTCTCTTTGTTCTTCTTTGTTCTCCAACATCACCATTTCTAATTTATTTAAAACAATACTGCGCAATTCCATTCTTTTATGCAACATTTCCTTTATATTTCTTTTTCCAATTTTATTTCCAAACAAAGTTCTGCCATTTTTGTGCTCTTCTTTTAATTTTTACTTATCCCTTTCTTTAATATTTAAGTCTGATCCAATTATCCAGTAATCAAATTCAACCAGCGTCTTGTGTGTTTATTTCCAAAAATCAATTTGTTCGTTCCTCTTTAAGTTTTTTCCAAAGTCACCAAATAATCCAATGTCCATAAATTTCTATTTCTAAGTTCTTTCTATGAGATCCTTATTTTTTTCCAAAATCACCAGGTAATTCCAGAGTAGTTTCTTTATACTGTTTTTTTATCTTTATTTTCACTTTTCAGGGTTTCTTTGTTATTGTAACAAAGTTCCTCTTATTTTGTATCACGTTCCAGTTTTAAAAGAACCAAGACTTTTTAAAGTCATTGAAATTTTTCCTTTACCATCAGGTGGTACTCTCTGTTATGTCCAAATTATACCCTTTCTTTCAACTTTCTTTTCCTAATTTAGGGCTTTAAAATTTCAATAATTCAGTAAATATTATTTCTTTTTAACACATTCAAGTTCAGCATTTAATTATGCCTGTTTGGTGTCAAAATCATCTTTATCCAATTTAAGCAAATATTTTCTTCTAGTTTCTTCCTTTTCAGTTTAGCTCTTTTCAAAGTTCAAAGCCGCTTTCATTTGTTTCCCACCTTTATTTTCTCTCTCTGGTCACTGCTTTAGTCTTCCTTAAAAATGTATTTATATCTTAATTCCAGGGTACCTTAATATCCATATATTGTGCCTGGTTTGCCTGGTCTCCACACTGTCCGCTACTTCACCGCTACAGCCCAATCTTGTGTCCTGGTTAGCTTTCCATCTTCAGGGTGACCATTTTAGACCACCATTACAGCCCGTCTTCAGAGGGAGTATACTTAGCCAGGGAGGGGAGATGCGGCTCCTCTCAACCCGACTGGCGGTCTCCCCCTTTTCCAGGGTGATTCTGGCTCCGTTCTGAGCCTCCAACGGGGAGAGCATGGGTAGAAGCTACGCTCAATCATGGAATTCAATCCATCTACAATGGAAATGCCACCAGAAGTCTGCCAAAATTGTTCTTATCTCTTTTTGGGGCATTTATGGATGCATGTGATTAAAATTTTGCTTTCTTTTATTATTTTTAAGATATGAATCCATTAATTCTTTAATTACTTCAAAACTTCCCAGGAAAGTGATTTGCAATATATACTCTTCTTTTCCTTTTTTTTCAAGACAGTATATATTCTTGACCAAATTTTTCTCTTTTAATATATTGACATTTTCTTGTTTTATGAATGTCTCTTGTAAAAAAAATCAATGTTGGTTTTGTGTGTTTCAAGCTTGTTGGAGAAAAAATCTTGGGTTTGAATCCAGACTGGGTAATTTTAAAGAACACAAAGGACAAGTTGCATGGAGTAGAGTAGAGTTTATTTCAACAGTATATGGTGCAGTACAGCAATCAAAAAGAAGACTACACAGTCAGAATGCTATGAGTATTTATAGTAACAATACACCTTGATCGTGAGATGTTATTAGAAATATAAATTCAGGTGTTCGTGTCAGGGAGACATGTGAAGACACTCTGCAGGGTATGTTTATCAAAGATGTCTAATCTCTTCCTTGGTGAGTTTATTGGGGTTGGGGATGGCACTGGGGAACAACATTGTGATTTAGGAAATTTCCATATCTTTGAGGGGGATCTTGATTCCTGATTGATTTGGCAGCATTAGCTGGCTTCAGTTTTGGCACTTTGTCAGTTTCAGCCTTCATAAAATGAAGTGGCTTTAAGTGATTTTTATAAATTTGTATATGGGTAAGCTCCTCCATGTGGATAATTGTGGGGGAGGGATTTTTGTGTTCTGTTAAGATTGTGAGTTATTCTGGAAGTATACCACCAGAAAATAAACCAGAAGGGTCACATAATCAAGACAGGTTGTCAAGTGCCAGGGAAATCAGGAAATTCAGGCAGTTCAAATGGTATATTTATTGCAAGTTTAAGCTCTCCACAAGAATCTAAACCACTAACAGCCAAAGCAAATTTGTGGTAGATAAAAGTGAATGGAATTCAAGGTGGGCTGGACTTAGATTCTTGTGGGCACAAAGAGACTAACAATACGCTTGACTCTTCCTCAGCCTAGTCATCTTCTACATAAGGCCTCAACTGAAATGCCAGACTAAGAGTATCCACAACTCATTAACATGGTGAGACAACAAAAAAAGAATGTTGCCTGAGTTAATCAGGACCATGGCAGTTGGTGTCCCTGGGCAGCTGTCAAAAAGTGAGTTACAGGATTGGGGAAAGATCAGGTGAACCACTCCACAAAAATCCCCAAGAAAATGTTATGAAATGGGTCTCAAACATGGCAGATGGGGTGCCCAAAGATGGGACAACAGGAATTCTACTTGCAGAGGCAGCCAGTGGCAAAAGCAAATGTCTGTGTTGTACAGAAAAACATTGGATAGTCACATGGAATAACAGAGAAATGAATTAGGGTAAATTAGATATTGTTAAACAAGAGATGATCGGGTTGGAAATTGATCTCCTTGGTGTCAGTGAGCTACTGTGTTTATATAATAGCTTTTTCCAGTCAGAGGATTTCACAGTCTATTATCCAGGGCATGATATCAGGAAAACAAATAGTTTTTATTATAAGCAGTAAACCTGCTGGAGTACTGGAAAGCTTGTCAACTATCAATGACTGAGTTATGACCATTAGAATTCATGCCAAGGCGCTCAACATCACAGTTATCCAAGTTTATGCCCCAATGACTACAGCAACAGAGCTTGAAATAGAGGGCTTTTCTGCCATGGTCCAAGCAACTCTGAAAACAAGTGCCAAAAAGACATTTGTTTACATTCTGGGAGATTTCAAAGCAAAAGTTGATAAACAAGCAGAGACAGGCATCATATTTTCGACTAGGTGAGAGTAACGATGCAGGTGACAATCTCATATAATTTGGCCAAGAAAACTGATTTAGAATCATGAATACATGGTTCAAACATTACAACTGCCGCTTATAATGAACTTCAACATTATCGGACAGACTATGTCTTATGCATTCATCAATGGCCCAGTTCAGTCCTTGCTGTTAAGATATATTCAAATGCTGATTGTGGCTCAGATCATGAATGTTGGTGGCAAAGATTAAAGTCAAACTATGCACTATCAAAAAGGCAGTGCTCCAAAGAAATTTGATGTCACCAAAATTCCTACCATATGTATAATTGAGGGGAAAAATAAGTTTGGACATTGCTGAGAAAATGCCTGATAAACTGTGGCAGAAAATTCAATTGACTCTTATTGGAATTGCAGACCAACACATACAAGAAGTGAGAGAAAAAGTGTAAGTGGCTCTCAGATGAAACCATCAAAATAATTGAGCAAAGACAAGCAGCCAGGCAACAAACAAATGGGAAGAAGCAAGAAGATTGAATGCAGCTTTCCAAAGGGCAGGTGTAATGACTTTGCTCTGACCTATAGTGTGTGTTTTAGAAGTACTGGATAATTCTGCTCAATAACCAAAAGCCTCTTTTCTGATGTTCCTTAAGTTTGTATCTTATCACCGATGCTTTTAAATGTGTAAAAGTACAGAACAATTTTGACATACAAACTCCCTATTCTAACAAAGTATTGGAAAGGAAGAATGTTTCACTTTTTATTTTAACAATTAATACTGCATATTTGTAATAAATATTTGCTTTAGCACATAAAGCATTAGTGCCTTTCTTTAGCTAAGAAACCGGCCTTGTCAATTGGCAAATGCCCAGCTTAGACTTGCAAGTAATCAGAATTCCTTACATCTGTTTTTCACTCTTGGTTCATACTATCCTGTAACACTGCTCTATACTATTTATTCTAATAAACCATTCTGGCTGTTATAAGCTTTTATCCCTTATTTCATTCCAGATATTTAAAATCCAGAGAATAGATATCACCTAATTAGTTCTCAGGACATGTACTTTTTCCACAGGTTTTTTTTTTTTTTTAGAAAAAGATTGATTTTTTAAAAATCTTACCTGAATGGTTTTGAGAACTCATTGCTAGCAGAATCTAATCTCTTTAATTAAGTATGACAAAGGCTGGCTTCCACATAGACAATAATACTGAAGAGCTTCAGTATTCCAGAACACAGAAATTATATCCAGGAAGCAGATTCATGGTCATTAGATAAACTCTCAGTCAGAAAAACATTTTATTCTGTAAAGCAATACAATCCAGAAGAATAGTAGATTGTTCCAGTTGTTTTCAAAATGTATACCTGTAAAAAAAAAAGTCTTATAAATTATAATACTTATAATCAGATAGAAAGTACCTGCATCTCATCCTATAAATTCTACTTTGCTTTTGCTCTTTCAAAATATGCCATACTTTAATTACTCTCCCTCAAAATAAGGAAGAGCAGCATTGAAAGGGCCTCCAACTAGCCAATAATTTATTTCAATGCTGTATTTTTTTGTATTTTGTTACATTTCTTCCTGTTCAAAACAAAACAAATTATACTTAAATGCCTAGCCTTCCTTAATCTGTGACCTTCGGATTATTATTATCACCAGTCACAAAGATACCAAATTGAAGAAAATAGTCTTTCTAAGGTAATATTTTGAGAAAACTATTTGTCCTGGGGAAAAAAAAGTTATTTTAGACTTTATTTAACATAAATTATTGGCATAATGATATGGCAGTACATACACATCAACTAAATAATGGCTTCACACATTAATTAGACTGTGCCATTGTGTATTGCTGTTCCACAAAGTACATACTGGTTACCACACAAACATCCCTGTGATGCAGACATTTTAAAAAGTATTCTTCCAGTTAACTCTGTACCTTCAGATTTCATAGTCTCATAGAGATAGAATTACAAAAAGAACCACAAAAGGAACATAAAATCAAATGGAATTAATAAAACATAATTTGAATTTAATAGATAAAGAACTATCACAAAAAATTAAAAGTGCTAAACAAAATTTCTTTGAAAATGCAAATAAATCAGGAAGATGGTTGGCATACAAATTGAAAAAAGAGAAAGAAAAGAAATTGATAGATCAATTAATGGATGATGAAGGAATTCTTCACCATCAATTTGATGATAAAAAGAAAATGATTCAAAATTACTACAAAAAACTACAAGATCAGGAGACAATTTCAGAAGATAAAAGAAAACAATATATAGAAAAAGTGGAATTACCTAAAGTACCTGAAACAGTGAAAGCAATGTTAGGTGAACGAATAACAATGATGGAACTAACAAAAGCGATTAAGAGACAAAAGAATGGCAAAACACCAGGTTTGGATGGACTATGAGCAGAACTATACAAAGACTTACAAAATATTTTAAGTATTCCAGTGTTGAAAGTGTTCAATGAACTATTGTTCGAAGCAAAAGTACCAAACTCATGGATGGAAGCATACATTACTCTTGTGATGAAAGAAAACTCAGACCTACAACAGATAAAAATCTACAAGCTGATATCTTTATTGAATGATGATTATAAAATATTTGCTTCAATAATTGCAGAAAGACTGACTTCCGGTGGGGACTTTCTTGTGGACAGACCAGAGACTGCAATCGTGCATGGCTTTGATCCATGCTCTCTCGTCAGAGGGCCCCAAGCATCTGCTTTTGGGGCCAGAACCACCCTGTAGGGGTGGTGAAGAAGGGTGAAGACTGCCAGCTAGGTCGAGGGGAGACACATCTCCCCTCCCTGGCTAGGCATACTCCTCTCAGAAGACGGGCTGTAGTGGTGGTCAAATATGGCCACCCTGAAGAGGAAGAGCTAACCGGGACAAAGATAGTGCTGGAGTGATGAAGAAGAGGACAGCATGAAAACTGGGCTAACCAGGCACAATATGGAATCAGAAATAACCAGAAATAAGGAAAAAAACTAGGAAGTAAAGAGACACGGAAATTGAACAAAAATGAAAAGAAATTGTTTATTTAAAAGACATACCGTGTTTCTCATATAATAAGGTCGGGTCATTTTTTTTTTTTGAGCCCCGAAAAAATGGCTAGGCCTTCTTTTGGAGGGTGACTTAATTCCCCCCCCTTGCATCTTCAGGTGGGCAGCAACGGCTTGGATGTTGACCTTGGCATTGGTGGGGCACTTCTTATCGAGGTCAACACAGGCAGCACCATATCTAGGTGTGCAACAAAAGTACTTCCTAACGGCAAGCCGCCCCCACCATTCCCCCCATTTCACATGTTTTAATATAGGCCTTAATTTGGGGGGAGGGGCTTAATTTCATTTCATGCCTATAAAACATGCTGGGACTTCCTATTGGGGGAGGCCATATTGTTGGAGAAACAGGTTAGATATAATGGTTAAATAAGGATTAAGAAAGGGCATTCTGCAAGGTAATGTGGTATAAATACAAACGTACTTGAAGTAATAAATTACTTAAAAGGTAGGAAAATATAGACTTCTAAAATGAAAAGATTGATGTTTTCTTGGTATTAGAATATTTGTTAAATTATACATAGAGATAAATGGAATAAATGTGAAAAAGAGAAACTAAGATAAGTGTACTAATAACTATGTTTAATGAATTTAAGAATATAGTTGAAATGAATTATGAGAATTGTTGTAAAAACATTAACATCAGTTTCTATGATTAATTGAATAGATTAATTTAATTGAAATGATTAATGATTTGATGTAACTGAAGGGGAAAGTGCCATGTGGAATCCGCCTAAAATGCAAATGTACGTAGTTGTTAGGATATCATGTTTATTAATTCTTTTAGGTGATAATTAAAAAGGCAATTATTATTGGGAATAAAAGAGTTAATTAAATGATATATGAAGGGGGTGGTACACTCAAATTGGTAATTGTGGGGGGAAATTTTTGAATTGTTTGATCTGGGATGGAATTTTTGAAATGATGAAATAAGAATATGCGATGAAATTACAAATCTGACAGATAAAAGTATAATGAATATGAGGATATGAGAATTATTTAAAGTAAAAAGAAATAGATTAAGAAATGAATATAAAATATATAAAATAAGTCTGAGCAAAGTATTTGAGAAAATTTATAGAAAATTTGTAATGTAATAATAGAATATGAAATCAAATGTGAAAGATGAATATGTAACCAAAGTCATGTTTGATGGAAATGTGAAAACCTGGAATCATGCTGTTCACTAAAAAAAGGTGTTTTTGAAATGTGAAAAAATAAAAAACTTTTTACATAAAAAAAAAATTGCAGAAAGATTTTTAAATCAATGTATACATCCAGACCAAAATGATTTTCTCCCTAAAAGACAAATTAAAGACAATATGAGAATAATTCGAAACACACTGGAGTATTACGAAGCGTATCTAGACAAACTGGATATCCAGACAAACTGGACAAACATCAACAAACAAATGGTGTTGATCTTCCTAGATGCACAGAAAGCATTTGACAATGTGAACTGGCAATTTATGCTAGCACAGTTAAATGACATGGACTTTGAGGAGAGATTTATTAATATGATTAAGGCAATATAATATAAGCAAACTGCAAGATAGTAAATGGAGATTTGACGAGATCAATATTAAAAAAGATGCAAGACAAGGATGTCCCTTATTTCCCTTATTATTTATATTGACATTGGAAGTATTAAATAGAAGTATCAGAGAAGATACAGAAATCAAAGGTATAGAAATTTAAAAAGAAAAATATAAATTACAAGTGTTTGCACATGACTTAGTTTTTATTTTGGAATACCCATAAGAAACAGGACCTAAATTAATTTTAAAAAATGGAAGAATATGGCGAGATAGCAGGATTGAAAATAAATAAAGAGAAAGCTAAGATTTTAGTGAAAAACCCTACAGATAAACAGAAAAAAGAGTTAATGAAGAGAATAGATATTCAGATCACTAAGAAAGTAAAATACTCAGCTGACAGCAAGATGTGTAACGATTAAGGAAGATAATTATTATAAACTGATGCAACAAATTAAAATAGATCTGGAAAAATGGAAAAATCTGCAATTACCATTGATAGGAAGAGTAGCTACAATCAAAATGAATATATTGCCGAGATGTACTTATTTCAAACAATTCCAATAAAGTTGGGGAAAAATACTTTGAGGAACATTATAATAAACATTATAATAAAATAACATTAAAATACATCTGGCAAAGGAAAAAAGCAAGAATTAGCTTTAAAATGTTGCAGGACTCAAGAATAGAAAAGGTTTTGGATTACCAAATTGGGAATTGTATTATCAGGCAGTGGTATTAACATGGATGAAATAATGGATTGCATTAAGGCATACAAGATTATTGACTTTGGAAAGACATGACTTGCAACTGGGTTGGCATGCCTTCTTGTGGTATGGGAAAAGTAAGATACATGGCTACTTTCGGTACATAAAGAATGCACTATATGGGAGAAAATTAGAGAACAACACTCTTTGAAGAAATCAGTTTGGCTTTCAACAATGGAAGCATTGGTTCACCCAAATGTTATTAACAGGGGAAATATTGTTAGATATAAAGATATCTTGAACGAAAAGAGAGCTCAAAACTAAACAAGAATTGAGCAATCAAGGAATCAATATGACATGGTATTCACAAATGCAGATGTATTCTAGACATGAGAAAGATGCTAAATTATATGATTTCTAGAACGAATTAACAGAATTAAATAAGATATTAACAGGGACAGAATAAAAATAAAAAAGTTGTACAGCTACTTATTGGGCATTAAACTGGAAGAGGAACAAATGAAGGAGACAATGGCAACATGGGCAAAAAACTTTGGTTGCACAATAGAATTAGATAAATGGCAGAAATTGTAGGACAGGAATTATAAATTAACAATGTCAACTGAATATAAAGAACATCTGTATAAGATGTTTTATACATGACAGTTTGCACAAAGTCCATTCTTTGCCAGGGAGGTTCTCTAGGTAACTTCACTCAGCCCAGCCTATCTTATCAAATTAATAAAATCTATATCAACTCCACTAAGCAGGAAATGAAGACCAGACACAGGATACCTTCCAACTAATTTTACTGAGGTTGGCTATAAAAACAGAACCTTGCAAGTGTCAAGATTGGAAAACGCTTAAGCTTTCTGTGAATATTATTGCTTTTCAACTTGCCAAAGAACTGGGGGGAGGGAAGGGTAAGATGGAATGCAGAGGCTACAATCTTCAACGGTGAGAGCCAAGGACACTTCTGCAGATGTCTGCCAAGATGTGGACTGTTATCAAAACAAAAGGCTGATTCCTAATTGGACAGTGTGACCCGTTCAATGAAAGGAGGGGATGAAATCAATCTTTAACTATACAGGGTTGCGCATGAAAATTTAGAGTTGTTTTTGCTTTCTTCTGTGCCAAAATGATGTACTCAATAATTTTTGCTTTTGGGATTTTAAGGTTCCTAAAGATGCCTGCTTTTATTGAGTCTTGTGAGTCAGACCGGTTGACATTAGGTCTAATTGTGCTGCACCTTCTCTTCCTTCCTGTGGATTAGGGAAGTGTCTATCTGGGTCTCTTTTCAATATTATCAATCTGATATGCACTTAAGTCACCCCTCATTGCTTTTATAATGGACCTTGTATATTTCATAAAAGTCATCTTACTTTCTCTAGTCTGAAAACTCAAAATGTATCTAGAAATGTATAGTTTTAAGTTGTTTTACTTGGCTGCACCAAAGGTATGCTAAAACTTAAAATCTCTTCTGCTTGGTGAGGTAATGTAGATTTCCAAATGTAAAACAGCAAGTGTTGCCATGGCAACTGTGATACAGCACTGACCTGAAATGACTTGAAGCCTGTATATAAACAACCAAGCTTATGTAATGTTTTAAAACATTAGGCTCAGGAGCAGTAACTAATCTTTGTTCTTGGGATTCTCAATACAGGTTGCACTGTTCCCATGCTGCACTGAGAGTTTACTAAAACTTAAGATATGTGTAATCTAATAGAATAAATAAAGGATGAAACATGACATTCATTCATACACAACAAATTATAAAGACTGCAATTCTAGGCCTACTTTTCTGGGAGCTTCACTGAACCAAAGAGCTTGACCTTTATGTTAGTATTTTCATGACAACGTAATCAGTAAAGGGATATAATAGATCTAACAAACACAGATCTGATTAATTTGATGTATGAGATATACCAATAAACAATGGGTGTTCTCATTAGCCTTCAAGAACAGCACAGAATTCCATCTAATAGTTATATATTTAATAGATCATGTAATGGATCATGTAAGAGATACTTGCTCTTAAGTCGACTGTTCTGAAAAGAAATATTAAAAAATGCAACAGATATTGGTCAGTCAATTTTGGTTCTTCTAACATAGGCATGTCAAACTCAAGGCCTCAGGCCACATCTGGCCTGCGAAGTCCTTATATCTGGCTCAAAGGACTACCCTGGCAATGGCGAAGGACCAGCCTGCGGTGCCTTGGCCTGGTCCAGGCCAACCAGGCGCTTATTTACAACCTGGTGGTGGCTATTTTCACTGGCAGCATGCTGTAGGTCATTGTAGCCGAAAATGCCCTCCCGAGGTCTGGTTTTGCTGGCAGCATGCTGCAGGAGGCCGTCATAGCCAAAAATGGAGCTCAGGAGGGCTGCGCACACCCTCCTGAGCTCCGTTTTCTCTGGAGACTGCTAGCAAAACAACTACTAGCAGAAGCAGCATTTAATCATGAGTCAAGGAGGCATCCTGAAATGTTTCCCCTTTTTTATGTGAGCCTCGAAGTAGGGACGGGACAGGAAAAGAGAAAGGGAAAGAGGAAAAACAAAGAAAAAGAATGAAAGATGGGAAGAGAGCTGGGAAGGAAAGAGAAGGAAAAAGAAAATGAAGAGAGGAGGAAAAAGAAGAGGAAGGAAAGAAGGTTATGAAAGGGAGGGAGGATCTGAGGAAAGTCCTGCACTAGCACTTGGCCACCAGCAGCTCTGCTGGCCTTTTACCATCCCCTTGTTTCCTCCTCCTGACCTCTCCTGGTGGTCTCTCATCCTATCGCTGAGGATGCTTTGGTTACAAAGCTGGTCTCACAATGGAGAGAATGTGGACTCTGACCCACACACTTTGCACAGCCTCACACACCATGACAAACCTGGCCAAGAAGAGCACAGCAGCAGCCTTGAGGAAGAGGTAAGCACAGTTGGGCACTGAGGGGCTGAGCTGGGGTGTGGGGTCCCGGTGCCTTGGGAGCTCAAGGGCTGGCCTGGGCTGGGCACTGGCCTCTGCTGCCTAGGGTTCTAGACAACCTGCTCTGTTGTCTGGGGGTCCTCCATGTGGCCTGAGAGGGACAGCAAAGTGTTTGGCCCTCTTCCTGGTCTCGCCTTCCTCTGCTGGAGACAATGGATCCCCCCAGCCCCACCCAGGTTGCCACAGGCACCTCTGACACAATTGTCAAGCTAGCCACGCCCATCCCAGACACAGACACCCATCATCCTGAGATCAAACACAACCCTCATGCGTCCCTCAATGAAATCAACTTTGACACCCCTGTTGTCATTGTTCTGAGTAATGAACTCAGGAAAACCAGGACACTTCATTCAGGTTCAAGAGAACCTTTATCAAGTACATCATATCGGCACTTAGAAAGACGAAGCTAGATCTAAATTATTCCCGCACTTAGGGATAATTAAAAGAATGAGATCTCTCCATCCCACTTTGTCTATCGGGTCACATGGGCCAATCAGTTCAGGTATAGGTTCCTGCTCAACTTCAACAAGTGTCTGTTGAAATGACCTTGGTTCACACTTCGGCTGGTAGATGTTATGGCTAGCCAGCTGAGGCACCACATTCCTGAGTTCCCCCCATGCTCTCCCCCCTCCCCATTGAATGGCACCAAGAAATGAAGCAAAAGTAAGCATGGCTTTAACTGAATTCATTTTGCAGGTTGACACCTGTTCTAACAACTTAATTCAGTGGGATTTCTCTCCACAAATGCCATTTCACAGAAGCTATTTTAGCAAATTTAATTTAGAAAGCAGAGATCATCCTATTGGATGAGCTGAAAACAACACCATTGTTTTTTCCAAAAATGGAACCAGAGTTGAAGGGGAATCACTATACCACGGTCCCCATTCCTAACACCCAAGCCATCAAGAAGAGTACTGTTATCAATAGTATCAAAAGCTGCTAAGACATCATGGAGATGAGGACAAATACATTACCCTGGGGAACAATTCTATCAAGACTCAAGTCATTGCTTGATGACAGTGACTAAACTGTACACCACAAAATACTTCCCCACAAGACTACCCAAATCACATACCAGAAATTATCAGGGTCTGTAAGCCATCTGGGGCAGGCCTCCTGAATTGGCCTGATGATGTAAGCCATGGACAGCACTTAACCTCATCCTGACCAGAGTGATCTGACTGTGGCAAATTACTGATGTAAATAATCCCCATATCCAGATCTGATCTGAGACAAAATAGCATAGCATAGCATAGCACTGGAAGGGACCTTGGAGATCTCCTAATCCAGCCACCTACTTAAGCAGAAGGTATACTATGTCAGACAAGTGACTGTCCAGTCTCTTCTTAAAAACCTCCAGTGATGGAGTGCTCACAATTTCTGAAGGCAAGTTGTTCCACTGATTAATTTTCCTCACTCTGAGGAAAAGTTTCTCCTTAATTCCAGGTTGCTTCTCTCCTTGATTTCCAACCATTGTTTCTTGTCCTGCCCTCTGGTGCTTTGTAGAATAATTTGACCCCCACTTCTTTGTAGCAGCCACTCAAATAGTGGAATACTGTTATCATGTCACCTCTAACTCTTCTTTTCTTTAGATTAGCCAAAACCAAATCCTGAAGCCGATCTTTATATGTTTTAGTCTCCAGGCCGTTGATCATCTTAGCTGCTCTTCTCTGAACTTTTTTCAAAGTCTCAACATCTTTTTTGTGGTACGGTGACCAAAATTGACTGCAGAATTCCAATTTGCAATTGGTTGCAGGTGCGATCTTACTAGAGTTTTGTAAAGAGGCACCAATACTTCAAGTGATCGAGAACTGTGCCTGTTTATGGAACCCAGGATTGTATTAGCTGTTTTGTCTGCTGCTGCACATTGCTGGCTCATATTTAAATGTTCATCCACTAGGACTCCAAGGTCCCTCTCACAGTTATTGTTTTTGAGCCAGGTCTAGCCTAATCTGTACTTATACCTTTGATTTTTCCTGCCTAAATGTAAAACTTTGCTTTTCTCCAAATTAAAATTCATTTTGTTGGAAAGGACCCATTGATCAAGTTTGTCAAGATCTTTTTGGATCCTGAGCTTGTCTTCAGGGGTGCTGGCTATTCCTGCCAGTTTAGTGTCATTTGCAAAATTGATGAGGTCCCCATATATTTCCTCATCTACAAATAAGGTTGAATTTTGCCCACCCACATACACTTAGCCACAGGTGACATAGGGCATGATCATAGTACCAGAACAGTCATTACATTGTGAGCATTACTGTTCAAGTCAACTGCTTATATCCAAAGCATTCCAGACAATTTATGTTATGTTCATCATGACATATGGGCACAAATTACACAATTCATATCATTGCCTCATTACATCATTCTCCAAATTAACTCTTTTTTGGATTTGACAGTCATTGGAATATAATCATGTGGAAAAAGCTTAAGTATATGCCATGCAAAAGCTTTTCTTTTTTTAAATATATGGAAATATCAATATTTTCATATTAATATCTTCACCTTTATAAAGGTGTAGCAATGGGACAAAAAGAACTGTGGAAAAATTGCTTTTGCAATTACTATTTCACAGAAAATTAACAGTTACATCTCAATTTACAACAGTTCATTTAATGACCATTCACACTTATGACAGTTGTAGTATCTCCAAGATCACATAATTTACATTCGGATGACAACTGATTCACATTTATGACAGTTGCAATGTCCCACAATCATTTGATTCCCTTTTGAGAACTTCTGACAAGCAAAGCCAATGGGGAAACCAGATGCACTTAACCATATTACTAATTTAACAATTGCAGTGATTCATTTAACAAATGTGGCAAGAAAATCCATAAAATGGGGTACTTAACAACTTTCTTACTTAACAATAAAAATTTTGCACTCAACTGTGATCATAAATTGGGGACTACTTTGAATTCCATTTCCATCAATGGAAAAAGTAAAGAACCCTTGGCTCTAATACCTGGTATCGCCTCTGCTACAAGAAGGTATTTCTTGTAACTGTCTCTCTGGCTCCATCAGAGCCCGGTTCAGAAGAGCAGGAGGAAGAGTTGGAACTGGGACCATCCGACAGGGAAGGCATATCTCCCTTAGGATGTTTGGATACGCCCAGGGGCTGAATACAATGCTGTCCCTGCCCTCTCAGGTATTGGGGAGGTGGTTGACCAGAGAGCTGCCTGCCTCTCTGGTCAAATCACAGGGTAGGATCAGCTACTGACCAGCAGTGGTGCTGATAGGCAACCAATCTCCTCTGATGAGAAACACCACTCGATCCAAGGGCCAGGAAAGTGGAACCTAGGCAAGCCCAGAGAAGGGCTGCAAGACTACTCAGGTGGTCGCCCCACCCCTCTCACAAGGAACATCTGGACAGGTTAGGGTAACTTAAGGAGAATCCTTGGGGATTTAGTCTTTGCCATGAACAATTTTTTGCTTTGGCTTACACAGCCACAGCTTTGACTTGTGCCTCATGTTGTTCGCCTTGCCTCATTTGAAAGATTGCTCTTTGCATTTTATTTTCGACCTAGCCCTTCTCTTTTGGCCTGCATTTTGCCTTTGCTTCACGATGCCTTTCTAACTGCTTCTTGCCTTGGATCTCTTCCTTGTCTTGAGGACTGCCACTGTCTTGTGCTTGGACTCTGCCTAGTGAATTGGATTTGGAACCTTGTCCTATGACCCTACTTCTATTCTGGGTTAACTTTGTACTAACAGTACTGTGTTTGGGAGACTAGGAGTTGCTGCATTCAGAGTAGTGTGCGGGTGGAGCCTTACCAGTCGTTGGGGGTGTCACTGGCTGGAACATTTGTTGAGAGAAATGGAATTCTCACAGGAATGTCAAACACAATTTTATTGAGGGCCACATCAGAATTATGGCTGCCCTCAAATGGCCAGTTGCATGTAAGACAATGACAACTCACAGTAGCCAAGTGGGTGTGGCTGGGTAGTTATAGCTGGGTTGCCACGACTAAGTGGATGTGGCTGGTTAAGTGTGGCCAGCTCCATACCTCTGACTCAGCACGGCTGACTAGAGATGTCTGGGTCGGGATGGAACAAGTCATATCAGCTAACTCAAGGTGGGGACAACTCGGTGCCCAAGCTTCTCATCTCTCCAAACTGCTAGCACCCAAGCACATGCACACACACACACACTGCATTCCAAGCGTAGGGACTTTTATCAACAGAAGAAGAAGAGGGTCTTGTCCCCAAGTGCAGACAAGATTGGAAGATTGCTAGCTCAGGCGTGGATAAGTCTCCAAGCTTTGAATGGTGTGTATGTGTGTTACATGCATACAATACACCAAAGGAGATGTTCTCCCAATCCCAGACATCGTTGGCATTTCCCTGTCCAGCAAAGCAGAAGGCGGAAGACAACACTGTGTGTGGAAGCATGGATGAGAAAGTTTGCAGGAAACAGTTTCTTCCAAGTCCAACCTCTGCTTTGACAGATCTCTGGAGAGGAAGAGGAGGCAGGAGAGCCTTGCCCTTCTCAAAAGGGAATCCCCATTTCCAATCATGCATGGTAAGGATGCTGGCTTTTTGGAGCAGCCTTCCCTCATGGAGCTCCCCTATCATCCCCTCCTCATCTCGATATCTTTCAAGGCAGACGTTGGTCTCAGAGGACACTGCTGTTTGCAAACTTTCACCACATCAGCATTATGGTTGCTCTCAAGGGCCATATAAGACTATGTATCATATTAGATCAGGAGTGTATTGCGTCTAAGATGTTGGCCAAGCAGGATTAACATTTCAAATATGAACAAATATTTCAAATAAATCTGCAAAAACAAATTTAAAACAAAGAAAAAACATAAGCTATTTAGTTCTCTGTGTATCTCTTTCATATCATTTTATCCAAGTCAGATGTTTGATAACTTCTTGCCTACAAGTTCATCCAGGCTTTGGGTTAGGTTCTGAGCTGCAGAAACTCAGAAACAGGATAGAGTGGAGGCGTGCATCAGTGAGAAGACTTCTGTGTGTACTTTTGTTCACCCTCATCACAGAGAAAAGTTACTCACAGGTATGTACTAGCATACATGCAGAGCATTTAAGCAGCTTGAAGGCAGAGTTGGGGAACTGTTTCAGGTAAACTATGGATGCCCTACAGAAGCATACTTCCCCTTAACTGTGTACATTGGAATTCTATCAGCTCCATCTGGATGTTTACAGGTGCTTTCTCCACGTCAACTGCTAATGGATTAATGAGCAGTCCAAAACTGAATTTCTGTTCTTCAAAGTCAACAAAGTATAAACTCCATGTGAAGTATGCTCAATTTATCAGCAAAATGAACACAGCAGTGCAGACTTGGTTTATGACTATTTGGCAACATGGTAAGTGACTCAAGTTTCTTTGCTGTATCTGAGTCTCTCACAGTCAGTTTAACTTGAAAGGCTTTCACTACATCATTCATGTCCATGATCACACGGTCCCATCCCTGAAGCTGAAGATTTAATACAGTGAGATACTTAGTTATACTGCACAGAAAAGCTAATGCACAGCCATTTTTCATCCCTCACTACTGTGAAGTCTTTTCCTTTACTTTCAATAAACTGACAGATTTCCTTACACAACTCAAAAAATCTATTGAGCGCTTTTTCTCAACTAAGCCATTGCACCTCTCTGTAATAGGGCAGATCACCAAATTGAGAATGTATTTTCTCCAGAAAAGATCTTAATTTGATGATTTAAATATTTGGCTATTATAAGGTTAACTATCTGAGTTACAAGGCTCATTACATGTTCCATCTTCAGGACGTTTCCGCATAGTGTTTCTTGGTGCATGATGCAGTGACATGCTGTCAGCTCACCTGTGCAATTCTCACTCTTCATCTTCTCTTGCATTCTTCCCACTAATCCACTCTTTTCCCCGCACATTGAAAGTGCTCCATCTGTTGCCAGTCCCATAACTTTGTCCCAGGGCAATTCCAAGTCATTTACACATTTAGATACTGCTTCAGATATGCCTTTTCCTCTGGTAGTGCATTGATTTCATATGCAAAAGATCATATTCAAACTTGAGTCCACAGATGAAGACTGTCAGTTGTGCTATGTCAGTGATTTTAGTGCTCTCATCTACAGCAAGGGAATATACAATGAAAACTTTTCCCTTTTCAATCAACTGTATTTGAAGAGCGAGTAAAAAGCTCTATCAGCATTCTATTGTTGAATTTTCACTGTTTTCTGATAATATATTTGTATGTGCAAAGCGACATTCAAACACAGCTGGGATCTTCTGGAGGAAACACATTCTTTTCTGAGCCACTGTGGAAAACCGGCAGGTTTGCTGCTGTGAACTAATACTAAGTTAATGTGAGACATTCCCAAGCAGTCTCTTAAAGCTCTTAATGGCATAGGTCCAAGCTATCTGATAAACTGTATTGTCCTGCTAAGATTAGCCTGTTCTATTCAGGCTGGCAAACAAGGGCAACTGTGGACAACCCATCAATCAAAGAACTCTGTCAAGATCCAGAAGAAAAGCCTTCTCCATTTGCAGCACCCATTCTTTGGGAACTCTCTGCCCTCCAGGGTAAGATTTGCTCCCATCCTTCCATAAGAACTGAAAGACCTGACTCCAGAAATTAGCCTGGTGACCCAGTGGGAGTTCAGCTCTAGAGGTGACTGCTAGATTGACAGTTGACTCCATCTTTCCCCCCTTCCCTGCTTCTCACGTCCATGTTTTCTATTGATCATATCAATGTATTTTTTTTTATTTTCTTTTTCCTTGTTTCTTTTATTATTTTACTTTTCCTTTCTTTTAAACCTCCTTTTTATTTTTTAAGGTTGTGAGCTGCCTAAAGTAGCCCATGGCAAATTAGGTGGCAAAAAAAAATTCTTCATCATCATCTTATCCTCATCTCAGCCCCCAAACACAAATTTAAAATACCATTTAAAAATCTTTCTAAATACTAAGTCTCCCCCAAATTGTGATCTGCTCAAGTTTACATTGTGCTTTCTAATTTGTCAGCAATGTTTTTGGGATACTGTCTATGATTTAACTATGATTTAAGCACTGTTTCTTTCTTCCAAAGCTGATATTTTTCTACATGTGAGGTTACTTTAAAAGAAATTTTATGTCAAATTTCCTTTGTAATATATATGTTAGCTGGATCTCCAGCATGGGTTTCTGCAGCGTGCTTGCTATTGGCTGCTATAGAAATGGGAAGGGGGGCATGGGCATTTGGGATGAGGAAGCAAGCTGGTGTGTAGTACTCCCAGGAGAACTGGAAAGCAGGTTTGCACTCATGAATTATGGTGCTGCTGAGTGGAGTTGTTTATACTCAATCAAGGCCAACCATCCTGCAACTCCAGTTGCAAGTACCTGAAGAGGAGCTTTCCCATATCATCATACTGGATTGGATTCTCTGTGCTGGACCCTGAGGGGAAGGATTTGGGGTGACTTTCAATGTATAACATTCACGTGTTTGGAATCAGATCTTGCCTTGCTTTCGCTGCTATCATTTTGAACTTAGTAAAAGAACCTAATCTCTAATTCAATGGAATTGGAGTATTTCTTTCTTGAGATTTGCACAGGAAGACCTGACACACGTGCACACACAAACATGTGTGTGTGTGTGTGTGTGTGTGTGTGTGTGGCCTGCCTCTGCAATATATAAAATAAATATAAATTACCCCTTGTTAGGTTGATCAAACTCACAAGAAACGGAGGTTGATTTCTCTCGTCACATACCTCAATGCTCCAAAGCTAGGAAATAGCACTGTATAATTTATTTTATGTTTATCAGTTTCTTGTTTCCTTTTCTTTCCGGTAAGATATATAATGATTCTCTATTTCTCTCCCATCAAAATAGGGAGAATGTCAGATAAAGGTACCCCATAGGTAGGTAATGGCAGTTACAGTTACCAAACAACTATACTAAGTTAAAACGGCAAGACTAAGATGGGAGAAGTTTAACTCTTTCATCCTCTGGGCTCAGTCCTCCTGCTATGACCAATATACTAATATTGTCACTCTAACAGTTCTAACTGAACATCTCCCTCAAATAAGCAAACAAGCAAAGCTTTCTGGACATATATATTTTACATTAGAAAGAACTGTGAAGAAAGTTGGAGAAAGAAGGAAGGGAGGGAAGGAAGTAGAGAAATGGGAGATATAAAACAGAGAACAAAGATTTTTCTTTGCTCATTATTTCTAAATATTAATTATTTCATATAGGATGGAAGGCAACCATTGATTGACCAATCTTCAACTTGCATCTCCATGAACCATGGTACAAACTTATTCTCAAATCCTGCACATGCGCTTAACTGACTCATTCCATTGCATCCATTTATCAAGTAGATGCAGCAAAAACAGATTCTCTGCTTGCTATTGTATGGATTCCATAATTGTTGGACTTTATTTTAAAGCCAACTGTAGAATGAAACACGTTGCATCCAAAGCTTACTGTATAAATTTGCAGATTAACCAAGAATGTTAGAGGCTGAGCTATACCAAAACATTGGGTTTAATTTATCTGCATACGGGCTTATCCGCAAGTATATACAGTAGAAGTTTCTCCTTCAGCCTTTTAAAGTACTTATATATTCCATATGCAAATTCTCAAATGGTACCCTCAAAATATCATAAAAAATGCATTATCTGTGGATCATCCAATAGTAAAAATTAAAATTTATGAAATGGTAAGGATCAGTCTATTTGCAGGTAATGTATTTTTCATAATATTTTGGTTAAAAATCCAAGACTCAGATGATTATTATATATACAAGGGGACAACATGCACTGTATAAAAATTTCATAAGAGCCATGCTTTGTTGTAAGCCTGAAATAATCAAAGTGGATTTTCCAAGTACAAATCATTTCAAACTCACATTTTGAATATTCAAAATATTGAATAAATGCTAGTTATAAACTTTGATAAAAAAAATTGGAAGAGAAATTGTTAACAGCAGCTGGTGAAGCAAAACTATGGAAAAGAGCAGTTGACATATCCACATATATAATAGAAACAAGAAATTGTATATCAGATGCCATAGACTAATAAGGGGAGAAAAGCAATCAAAGAGTAGCCTTCTAGTCCAGTATCTCAAGAGACAAGGATAGAGGAAGGAATTAATGAAAGTCCAGTAAGATTATTGGTTTATTCTCCTTAATTATACAATGCACAGTGATTATGTTGTGTTTGTTGGGCTGACAGTACATAGGATTTAGATAAATCAGAAGATCCATGAAACCCACAAAGCCACTTCTATAGCATTCACTTTCCAGTCAAGTTTCCAAAGCTCCCCTATAATAAGTATTTACCTTCTTTGCATTTTGGTTGGGAGCAGAGCTAGTTTAAAGTCACTGTGACTAACCTTTAAAAAGTAGGGCAATATATAAACCAAAGTTTTACTTACTCTTTAGAATCACCCTCAGGACAATGATTTCCCCATTTTATTTATTGATATAGTGGCTCAGTGTTTAAATTCTATTCAGCTTCCAACAAATATAAAATAGAATAAGAAAGATAACAAGAAAATACAATTCTTGATCAAATCAATAACGACTGCCAAAATTAATGTAGCACTCAGAATACGCATACCATCCTTTCAATTACAAGAAAAACCAAACACAATTCACCTAAAATCTCTCTCACCTAAAGTCATGAAGGCTCTGTAGAAAAGCAGTGTTTTAACAACTTTCCTGGATATCTTCAGAAAAAAAGCAATCTTCATTTCAGGAACAAACAAGTTTTTTCGAAGGAGGAAAGCTATAAAACAGAGGTATCAAACTCGCAGCCCACAGACCAGATGCATCAGGTGCTGGCCATCCCCATGCCCGGTTTAGCGAAGGGAGGTGGAGTTGTGATATATCACATGACAACATGTCATCATGAGTTGGACCCCCCTGCTATAAAAGAAAATGCTTATCTCTTAACCTCCCTGTGTCACTTCTCAACATGTAAAGAATTGCAGGATATTCTCTGTGCTAGAATTTACATGGCAGGCAGATTCTACATGGGTTTAACAGTCCTAAAGATACTCAGTCTTCAAGACTTGGGCATCCAACCTTTTGCTTGCCTCAGCCACATCAAATAAAGAGAAATTGTCTTGGGCCACATATAAAGTATATCATATAGTTATGTATATAGATCACATAATAATGTTAAAAGTTTATAATCTTGTGGGGTTGCATTACTAGCTGTCCAGGGTTGCATGCAGCCCACAGGCTGGATATGCCTGCTCCAAGGCATGTGAGACTGTTTGGTGGAATCAATAGGGGCTCTTAGGCTTGTTTCTCCCCTTTAAAATTCAGAGCTATTCAATAGTGGTAAATATCTACAGCTCAGGTGTAGGATGAGGATGAAGCTTCATTCTCCAAGCTTATAGGTTGGTTTCCAAACATTTCGTTACCAGGTTAGGTAACATCTTCAATGGAGTTTCGGGGATGTGTCAGTGTTCTTCTGTTTATAAGGGCTTCGGGTCCTGAAGGGTGGGTTAAGTGAAAGTCTTGCGATGGGTGAGATGTGACTCATCGGTGCCAGAATTCTCCAAACCCTAGTAATAGCAATAGCCCACAAACCTATAGCCACACTCCACCAGGAATTATCCAGAACCAAAGAAAAAATACAGAAGGATGAAAGAAACAGTGTAACCTACAAAATCAACTGCAACCGTCGCAACCAATTCTATGTAGGACAAATATGTCAATTAAAAATCAGGATCCACAAACACTGGCTATCAAAGGCCATGATCCCAAATCCTTACTCTCTAACCACATCGACACCAAACATCACCAGTTTGATTGGAGAAACACAAACATCACTGGCCACACTAACACCTGCCATGCTCATTGAGTTCAAGCCAGGCACTCCACAAGCAATTCTACCAACAGATACACTGACCAACAACCAGCTACAAAACCCCTCAAAACCCAAATCAACAATACACCAACCAAAGACAGCACTGACCCCCAATCAACCCTCACAACTCCCCACTACCAGTTCACCTTCCAATAACCCTGACCTGATGTAATCTCCCTATCCCAAGACCCACTACAAGACTCTCACTGATGATTCACATAAGACCCATCACAAGACTCTCACTTGACATACCCATACCTGAAGCCCTGATAAACAGAAAAACTGTCAGGTCCCATAGTTCTCTATTGGGACACTGCCATTCTGGTGGGAGGCTTGGAGGGTGTTCTTTGCCTGGGGTTTCATCTGCTTTGCTTTGCTGTACCTTGTGGAAAATAGGGGGGGGAGGAATGTGTCATTCCTTGGGTCATGTTAGGGAGAGAGAGAAGTGGAAAGTGAACCATATACAGAAATATCACTAGCAAATGTTACAATTATCAAACATATTATCATTTTTATGCTCAATGCTAAATGTGCTTGCACCTCAGTGTTCCATAAAAATTCATACACATAATACATGTGGACAGATATACCCATTTGTATCAGCAATAGTTTTAAATGAAGTATCATTTCTAATTCTTGCACCAATTCAAGAAACAACAGAAGGAATGCAGTTACTCCCACATGCAAACACATATAGTAGCATTTGCCAAAGAAAAAAAAAAGCATAGGAATATATGGAGATATACTAATACATACAAAATTGTCTTACATTACATTAGAATATTTTACCTTATCCACTGCTATGTAACGGACAACAAAATCTATGGCCAAGAGGTAGTTCCAGTAATTTTACTGAAGGTCCTCCACATTCAGAAATATCAGCCGGAACATAGGACTTTATGTACATGAAGGATTCAGTTTATCAAAAATATAGCTAGTGAGATATATAGGTAGTCCTCGACTGACAAGGGAGCCCAAAATTTCTGTTGCTAAATGAGATATTTACAAAATGAATTTTTCCCCATGTCATGACTTTTCTTGCAAGTTGTTAAGTGAATCATTGCAGCTGTTAAGTTAGTGATATATTTGAGTGAATCTGGCTTCCCCATTGACTTTGCTTGTCAGAAGGTTGCAAAAGATGATCACATGACCTGAGGACACTCCAACTATCATACATGAGTCTGAATTTTGATTACATGACCATGGGGATACTGCAATGGTCATGTGAAAAATAAGTCACTTTTTCAGTGCTCTTGTAACTTTGAACGGTCACTAAATGTGCTGTTATAAGTCAAGGACTACCTATACTGGGCAAGAAACTTGAAAGATATCACTAAAATCTATATGTGAGTCCTGTTAAGTTACAAATAACCTCCCAGCAACAGCTGTCAAACACGGGGTCATTCCTTGTCAAGGGGTCTGGGGGGGGCTGCTCGACCATCACGGATTTCAATGAAATTGTGTGTAAACATGGACACATGTCCCCAATTAACATTAGTGTAGTGTTACATTTGCTGATGCAATACTTGTGGAGATATAATTATTTGTTTGTCCCCCATACCCCAGTCTTCTACAATATGACTCTGGAGTTTCAGCAACTTTGAGACATAATATCTCCCACAATATTTTGTTTCCGCTTGAAGCAGCAACCCCATTGCCATAGAATGCACGTCTGATGGCTGTGCAATACATGGATAGGTTTCTTGGTTCGGGATCCCAAGCCTGTAGTTTGGTTTCTTCCTCGAGGTTCCAAAGCCTTGTGTAGGTATCTGTCCAGTTCCCAAGCTGACATTTGGACAGCTTACCCTAGGTTCCCAAGCCTAAAGTGGGTATCTTATATGGTTCCCAAGCCTCAGGCACACATTCCATCTGCATCTACTCCATTCGTCAAAATGTTACGTTTATGCTTTATCAACATAATAAGAGACAACGGATGCACTGTGGCTTGTGAATTCTCCCAGTGAAAGCTTTGACCAGCATCTTGGACAACAAACAAGCAATTCGGTACAAAATCCATCAGTACAATCAGTTCGATTTCTTTTCGGCTGGCTTTTAACTACTTCACATATTCACTTTGATGTTTTGAAACAAGGTGGTGGCCAGTCAGTTTCCACATTTTGCTAGCAAGTTTTTCGATAAAGCCATCAACAGTGAGAACATTTATTTCCAGCATTTCACGGTCAGTATGAACCCACTGTTTGAATTCTACTGATTCTTCCGAATCCCAATCCTTGAATATTTCATCCAAATATGCTATCAGTGCCTCTTCACCAGGGTAGTTTTGGCATTGCTGCAACATACAATCTTTGGTGCTCAGATCGCAAATTGCCTTTCCCAAGAGCAGCTTATAGTCCTTGTTTAACGTTGGCACCTTGTAGCATAAGCTTAACATTTTTATGAATGGTGTAGACACAGACAGAATGTGTGCCTAAGGATTGGGAACCATATAAGATACCACTTTAGGCTTGGGAACCTAGGATAAGCTGCCCAATCATTGGCTTGGAACAGGACTGCCAAATTGTTGGCTTGGGAACCTCAAGGAAGAAACCAAACTACAGGCTTGGGATCCTGAACCAAGAAACTAATCCGTGGCTGGAATTGCACAGCTATTGGATGTGCATCCTGTGGCGATGGGGTTACTGGTTCAAGTGCCTGAACTGGTAACAATGTCACCGTGGACCAACACAATGTAATAGTAGTAATGATGTCTATATAAAACAAAGAAAGCAAAAAAATAATAGAATGCATGTGACATTGCTATAGCAACATCAACTTTGTCCCTATTTTTAGGGCTTTATATGTCAGTGATGAAAAACCAACCCTACTTTTTAAAGTGGTTTGAAGCATGCTTTTTCTAACAAGAATGATTTAAGAGTTTCCAGAAGTTATTTTTTTGTAAAAGCAGGCTGAAAATACCCTATTTTTGATGTTTTTACAAAATGTCTCCTTTATACTCAATCTGTAAACTATTGGAAAGCAGTAGAATGAAATTTTATATTCAAAAACCTTGTGTTGCTAAGTTATAATGTGCAAAGTTTCACATTTATCATACCTTTCTTTCCAGAGATATAAAAAGCCAAACTTTAACCTTTTTTGGAGCTGCTATATTTTCAGTCCAACTTTGCTCCGCATTATCGAGATGGAAATTGCTCATGTTTTTATTATTCTGTTTAATAGAGCACAAAAAATTGTACAAGATGGCCAAGTTTTGTTTCTCTCAACAAAATATTGCTGGAGATATTATGCCTCAAAGTTGCTGAAACCTCAGTCATACTGTAGAAGGCTGCAGTACGGGATCAAACAAATGACTATATTTCCACAAGTATTGCATTGGCAAACATAACCAATGTTCATTAGGGACATGTGTGCATGTTCACACAAAAATTCATTGAAATCAGTGATGCTCAAGCAGGGCACTTTTCTGAAATCAGACCACTTGACATGGAATGAGCCGAAGCTTGCTATAGTATGCTTTCAAATAACCGATTGCATTTTAGATAAGGGGTTGCCAACCCGGGGGTGATCATACCCCCCTGGGGGTGAGAGACAATATTCCAGGGGGTGCAAAACTTGAGTTTTAGGAGTTTCGAAATTATAGTGCATATGCGTAATTATTTTTAAAGGAGTGCAAAGAAGCGTTCCACGGGTGCAAGGTATAGAAAAGGTTGGGACCCTGTTTTAGATGAACAAGGTGTTTATCTGGTAGATGTCTGTCACACAGTATAGAAAAATACTGCAAGTAGCGCAATAAGCAGATTATCAACAGTAAAAACAGTACCTTCATAGGGGAGGTGCATGTGTATAGTATATGTATGTGTGTGCGTGTGTATGCATGTGTGTATGTGTGTGTGTGTGTGTGTGTATGTATATATATATATATATATATATACATACATACATACATATATATATATATATATATACACACACACAAACACATATACATACATCCACACACACGTATAAAATCTCACTTGTTCTCCAAAAATCTAACTCCCCCAATTCTATCAACCGAGTAATATTTTTTTTTTTCACAAAACATCAGGATTAGGCAAATGAGCCCCCATCTCCCATGCACGGAGATTTCAACCTTTCCAGTCCAATATATAGCCTGCAAATGCTCTCAAGTATATCCACTTCTATCATTCTGCATCCCAGCAAAGCAAACACTACCTATTGAATGCGATCCTAAGTCTGTTACTGTCGTAAAAAGGGTCCACATTTTTCTTTGCAACTGCTGTCCTCACTCCGGGAGATTTATCGTGGTCCCTCTCCAATTCCTTGGCGATACCACTTTTTTAAATCTTACGAGGTGTGGCAATACTGTTTATTATCGAAATGAAAACGGCTCATCCCAAAATCTCCGTTCTACGAGAAGATGCGAGGTAAGATTTACGGCCTATCCTCCACAGTGAGTTGGCGACTGAAAAACCGAAGACCTCTTTTCCCAGCCAGCCAAATGTCCTTCCTAGCGCCTCGGCCTTGACTTCCACCCGCTTCGGCTTCGCCGCCGGGATTGTTGGGAGGGGACACCGCCCAGCCTCACCCCAAGGGGCGTTTCCATGCTTCGCTGCATCTTATTCTCACCTCGCACTCACCCGTCCAGCCGTTACTCATTCAGCCCCGGTTAAGCAGGAAGGAATGGGTTTCTTTGAGCCGCTAGACGGATGCGGTTCTTGGATTCATTCACAAAAAAAAAAAAAATAAAAAAAAAAAAATAAAAAAAGAAAGAAAGAAAGAAAGAAATTAAACAGACGGCGCTTAAATCACCAGCTTCCTTCAAGCCGAGGTGGCGGCACCCGCCACTCACGGCAAAGGGAGGGGAGGGGAGGGGAGGGGAGGGGGACAAGATGGGATCAGTGTCGATCAAGGCTCGAAGTCCCGCCTTCCACGGGCTGCTAAAAAAGCCCAACCCCACCCTTGGCTTCAACGGCTCCCAACGGAACCGAGGTCCAACGTGGGGACGACTCAAGATGATGGCTCAAAACCACCCGCCAGGCTTCGAACGAGGCCCCGATTGGTGCTCGAAAGCGTCAATCGCCCCCACCCCACCCCACCCCCCACGGCCCTGAATCTTTCTTTCCGTTCCCCTTCCCCGGCTCCAAACCCTCCCCAGATTTGTCTCCGACGGGATCCATTCCCAAGCTCTAGAAAGGCGCAGGTGGAGACCCTTCAACGGGCAACCCTCTCCCCGTGGTTTAAAAGGAAAGGGGGAGGAGGGGTGTGTGTGTGTGTGGGGGGGGTTTGCCCGTCACGATTGGGCAATCCTTGGCATGACAACCGCGATCTTCCGACGAAGCCTCTGCGCCAGATACTGACCTGGGTTGGAAACCAGAAGAAGAAAAGAAGCGTAAGGAACGAACGACACCCCTCCCCACCCACCCCCCACCGCGGAAGTTGCCGGAGACGAGGAAGCGGACCCGAACAGCCCTCGGCGCTACCGCTACGGTGCGCGCGCCGCCAAACGGAGTCAGCTCATGACGGAACGCGCCATCTTGGAATTTTCACATAGTAACCCACGTGGTACGGACCACTCTTTTTTTTTTTTTTTTTTTTTTTTTTTCTAGCTCCCTTTAAGCCAATCGGAGGACGAAGCTATTAATAGCCGCACTCCGATTTTTTTCCTCTTCGCCTTCCCTCTCGCGCCTCGCTTCCCTCCCTCCCTCCCTCCCTCCCTCCCTCCTCCGACCTGCTTCAGAAGGGAAAGGGAGACAGGTTTTGTAGCCTTGGTGGGGGTGGGGGTGGGGGCTTTGTACAGTATTCGGAAGATTTCGGAAGATTTCGGAAGTGGGACATCCTTCTCCGAAACGGTAGAAATTCTCCTCATAACTGGAGTCGTCTTCACACGATTCGGGGGAAGCAGCCGTCTGCCGCCCTACGCATAGGCTGAAGTATGTTAAAACATTACAAACGGGACGATCAATCCCTGTGATGTAACAGAGCTCTGGAACCTTGTATTCTCGTTGGTGGTTTTTTTTTTTTTTTTTTAAATTATTAAAAAAAAAAAAAAACTGCTGAAGTCACCAGAGCAGCGTTTAAAACAGCGTTTACAAATAAGCCAATTCCACCGGACCTCATGAAACTGATTCCCTTCATAAGGGGGGGAAGGGAAAAGAGGAATCGTTTTCAGCCAGTCATAAGTTCTTTTGGTAATACAATTTTTACATGAGAAGACCCACTTGAAATTCCTCTCGGATAATGTGACGTGCCTGACTGCCGCACATTGTAACCTATTGATTGAATTTAGGACGTTGCTTGGATGTGTGGGAAGTGGTTGGGATTCAACTCATTTAACAACCGGGTTTCTGCCCTCATGACCGGCTGGGTGGGCGTGGCCAGGCGGCGGGACAGCGCTCGGCCTCGTGCAGCGCTGGGGGAGGGGGGGCGGCTGAGATTAATTGCAAAATGAGGGCTTGGCTTTGTGATCTCCAGATATAGCGAGCAAGGAAGGTGAACTGCACAGAAAATACACTTTTGTTTGATGATGAAGAAATAGCCCCAAAGTCGGATGTGCACTAAATGTAGACTGACTTTTAGCTACACATCTCTCCAGCAAACAGCAAATTTTAAAAGCTCCAGGTGAAGAGGATTCGTTTTAGGGTGAGTAACCACAGTTTGCATGTTGGAAGTTCCTAAAGAAATGCTGGGAAACTCTCTATTTCAAAAAACATTTGAGGAAGGGGTGCAGAATAGACCCTCTCTGCCTGAGGCAGTAGAGACCCGGCACCAATCAAAAAAACTTTTTTGCGAAGCAACTGATCAAAACTGACAGGGTAAGCCACGAGTACAGTGATGGCGAACCTATGGCGTGCGTGCCACAGTTGGCTCACAGAGTCTTCTCTGTGGGCATGCGTGCTGTCGTCCCAGCTCAGCTCCACTGCACAAGCGCGCCTCTTGCTGGCCAGTTGGCCTTTGAGTCTCTGTCATGCATGCACTGTGGGCATGGTCGCATGCACAAGGTGCATGGGCGCATGCATGGGAGGTGCGGGTGCATATCGGGCACGGCTTGCATTTTGGGAATGCGCACTGAGTGCCCAAAAGGTTCACTATCACTACATTACTATATAAGAGCAAACACCACTCCCTTCTAGTACTGATGATGTCATCTAGTTTGGTAATGAAACATCTGCAAAAAAACCATCAAGCTCAGAGAGCACCAAGGCCCCCACAGTTCAACCCTGAGCTACAAATATTCTCTTCTATCGATAAACACTTTTGGGTTAGAGGGATTCAGAGCCTGCTTTATATGAGATGGCTCCCAGTGGACTTCATTCTAAAGTTTGATATGATTTCTGAAAATAAGGATGTAGTATTATAATGGCTGAGTCTTTGATCCTTCATACATCAAAAAAATACAAAGATGAGGGATAAACAAAGAACAGATTTGAAAAAAGAAAAGGCTCAGGAAAGAAAAAGAATGAAATTGTAAGAAAAAAAGAGGAAAAGAAGGAAAACCGAAAAAGAATGACTTTCAACTTTGTTACAGATATAAGTAAAACAATGTATCAAATTCTTACTCTGAGATTAACATTTATCTACATTATTTCCATACTCCCTTATTTAATCATCAAAGCCCAGATCAACTTTTAATTTTAGCTTCTCACAAAAAGTCCAGTATTGGTTCATATTGCTTTAATCACTATTTGTACATTGAGAGCATATGCACCAAGACAAATTCCAATTCCAATTCACACTTGGCCAATAAAGAATTCTGTATAGTTCTATATAGTTGTTAATGAAATCCAACTGATTTATTTAATTGCACCAAACTCAAAATAAAACAGGAACAGAAAATCTTAAGCTCTAGTGTAGACCATGCTTCTTTAAGGTGCATGAACTTCAATTCACTGAAGGCAGCATGAAGTTCGCCCATCTTAAACTTTCCAAGACTGGAAAACGCTGATCTACAGATATAATTTTTTCCTTTCCTCATTGATTGATTGATTGAATGATTGATTGAATTTATATTGCTGCCTATTTGCCCATGGCGACTCGAGGCGGCTTACCGAATGTAAAACCATATTTAAAATAAACAATAAACAGTAGAACAAAATCTAGAAAAAAAAGTCGTCTCACAATTCCCACCCGCCACACCGACGACAGCAGATCACATGAGCCATTTGATGAGTTTCATCCCGCTTTGATTCCTACTTATGAGCAATCTTAATGCAAAATCTCCATTCCCAACTCACTCTAGA
Organism: Laticauda colubrina; assembly: GCA_015471245.1. Classification (NCBI taxonomy): domain Eukaryota; kingdom Metazoa; phylum Chordata; class Lepidosauria; order Squamata; family Elapidae; genus Laticauda; species Laticauda colubrina. The sequence continues at coordinate 24,042,042 of BLBF01000025.1, forward strand.
GCTCGATTTCATTAAGAGTCACATCAGGGTTGGGTTTGACTTCAGAGGAATGGGGGGGACGTGGGAAGATGGCCATAGTGGACGTGGCCAAGGTGGGCATGGCATGGGACTCCTCTCGGGACACCTGTGGTGACCAAGTGCTAAGACAGGACTTTCCTCAGACTCTCCCTCACTCTCATTATACTCTCCTTCCTTTTTCATTCCTCCCTTCCATCCATCCATTCATCCTTTTCCCTTCCCTCTTCATTCTTTCTTCTTCCTTCCCCTCTTTCCTTATTTCTTTCTTGCTCTCTTCCCATTTTTCTTCTTTTTGTCTTTCCTCTTTCCCTTTCTCCTTTCCTGCCCTTTCTTGCATCCTCAAATATAAAAGGGGAAACATTTTTCCTTTTGTTTTCTGTTTAGTTTTGATAGCCCTCTGCTAGCCAAAATGGTGTGTGTGTGGGGGGGAATGACTTATTGAACAAAAGTCACAGCAGGAGGATGCAAAGCTGCCGAAAGTTGAGTCTGTGTAGCCGTCAGTGAAACAAAATTAGGTGACATTTTCCAACTCAGAAATCTTTTGAACCTACCAGTGCAAAGAATTATATCATGCCCAATTTCACTGTCTTAAGAAATTGACTCTGGAAGAGGATTTTCCTTGCAACTGGAGTTTGTTATCCAGTCCACAGTTTGTTTTTTGAACTGCTTTTCTCATTCCTGTGCCATTTTTTCTTCTGTGACAGTGTGTCTCCCTGCACCTTATATTTGGACTGCACTTTCTTTGGCCAACTCCTTTTTTTAATAAATACTTTACCAACTATTTTTCTTCAGATTGTGCCTATATTCCCAACTATTATCTTCCCCAATTTTTTTCCCCCAAATTATTTTCCTGCAGCACTCTGGCAGGCAAAAAGGGGCACGGGGTGGCCTCACAATACCCTCCGTATCCCATTTTGAGTCTGAAAAGCCTTCTGCACCACCCTGGAAGCCAAAATGGGGCATGTGGGAGGACTCCTGGGAGAGCTGGGGCGGGATGGGACAAAGCCAGCTAGAGGTGGGATTAGCCGGTTCTCTGAATTGGGCAAAATGTTAACAACTGGTGAGAACCCACCTCTGAATCCCACTTCTGGGGAAGTCCTCCTCCTAGAAGAATGAAATATTTTGAGAAATATTTAAAAAGGCAGAATATTATATTTATATTTATATTATATTTTCCTAAATGAGAAATGGAGAAACATATTTTTTTAGAGGCATGAAGCAGACTCATTCTTTCTTAATAGCCCCCCCCCCCCCCCAGCAGATATTTTGTGTCCATTAAGAAACACTGGGCCAACCTATCTGAAAAACAAAAGACCTCCAGCTTCAAGGTGATGGGATTAAGAACAGGACATGACCTTTCAGGACATAATAGGATTAACCCACTACCAAGACACAGAGCTCACTACATTGCACAATCTCCTAAGGGTATTTCAGACATTGCACCACCCTCAGAGCAGTCAAGCTTCAAACTTAGACAAACACCTAGGATTTGCATTTCCTCTTTTGCCTATAGAGCCAGCTATGACTCCTACATAATCCCTACATGACCCCATAGGAATCTGGCAACAGCCAATATAATATTAAAGGATGTGTTCTTGCACAGGAACAGGAAGCTCAAATACAAAACCCAAAGACGGTATAACCCCTCCCCTCAACTCCATGTTGTCAGCTGCCAAGAACCACAAATCCATGTAGTTCTGTTTCATCAATAGTTTATCTTTGCAATCAGCCTCCATGTTTCCAGCATCTTTCTTTATTTTTTAACTGACCCATAGCAAATCATAGAACCCAGTCTTCACAGTACAAAATTGTGTACCATTGAAAGTCCAATTCATGCTGGATTTTGACAGCTGCAATACACTGGAGAAATGTCAAGGAATTGATACCTATTGTGATCAGGCTACAAATCAGAGCAAGTTTGCACTGGTTTACAATTTCTTAAGGGACTGTTTAAGGGTTTGCAATTGATCTTAAAAGCTCTGCAGTAGTTGGCTTAGGCAGTGGTGGGATGCTGCCGGTGTAAAATCCAGTTTGGTGATTGTGCGCTTTTCATGCACACAGTTTCCTGAAAAAACTTACCTGCTATGTTACTATTGGGGAGTAACACAGCTGATGAGTGGCAATCTGCTCTGCCGTGCAAATCAACTGAGAGGATACAGGTAGGTACAGCACAGGGGCAGGCGGGCCCACATGATTGTCAGAACAAACTGGTTCACTGCCAGGTGATCATCAGAGCTAGGGGTTCACCTGAACAGATACGAACCGGGAGAATCCCACCCCTGAGTAGTTGAAAGCCCTCCTAATATCTTGTCTGATTGTGTAGTTCAATAGAAGAGGGCCCTTTTGCAGATGCTCTTGCTGCCAGATGCTTGAGCATCTGGTAAACAGATGACCTCCTCCAGTATAACTCCCAGAGTAAGGCGATATATTTGGCACCATTGACACAATATTTGGGAAATAACAAAACAGCATTTTCCCCCACATTTTATTAGATTACATATTTTTATTTTAATTCTTGTTATGAGGCTTTGTATCGTATTTTTTATTAATGTGAGTTACTTTTGAGTTACTTTTGAGTTTTAATTAATTAGAAATACCAGATATATATTTATACAAGATATATAAGTATATAAGATATATATATATAAGTATACATACGAACTCAATACAGAAACCTGATGATGGCAGATGAGATTCTGCCGAAACGTTGCTACAACTTTAAAAGCACAACTACAATGACGTGGGATAATACCTGAAGGAAGCTAAACAGCATACATATATATATATACTTATATATATAAATATATAAGATATATACTTATATATATATACAAGTTTAATTTTTAAAAATCCAGGCCATAATCCCTTTATTTGCTTGTGTTTTTATATATATAAATACTATAATAAAGGATAAAACAGAGTAAAAATAATAATAGTTCAAACAACAAGATCTGCCTATCATAGATCCTCGGGAAGGACTTGACATGTAGATAAAAATGCCAAATCCCGTCTAAACATCTTGCTTGACCGTCCATAATCATAAAAAATTGTAGAAAATTAAATTCACTTTTCTCAACAGGTTATTCTAATTTGTGCAATGAAAACCTAGAGGATCTCTTTGACAAGTAATTTATTCCATTTTCTGTAAAATAATTTAAAATACTATAAATGAGCAAAAGGTCATCAAAATATAAATGAATTATGTAGAGATGTAATTGCAGGAATGTTCCAATCTCGGATGGCAAACCTCAGATAAAGAATATTTCCAAGCAAATACAATTCAGGCAAACAAAGTCACTAATCTATGGATAAAGGAGGATTAGAGAGGGGAAGTAAACATATGTTAGACTTTAACTAGAGATAATTAATTGTATGGATTACTGTACTAAGCAGTAACGAAAGTTAAGCAGTAACCAAAGTTAACCAGTGATGGAGGACAACTAAAAATGTATATAAATGCAAGACTATACTCCAATAAAGATCATCATGATTCAGTTGTTCATGATGAAACAACTCGACTGCCTCGTCATTACAACAGAATTATATTCATTCTAATAACATTTATCTTATTGCAAATATTCAAAAAAAATATCTGTCTAGACACCTATGACAAATTTCCTAGATAAGATTAATGTCAGGATTCCAAGTAATATGCCCATAGCAAACAGAACTCCATGGCAAGTAGGTTCCTCAAAGAAGGACATATAATTTTATTGGACATATAATTTTGGAATAAGCTGGTGAAAACTGACTCTGAATATTCCTGCGGGTTTCACCTAATTAAACATAGAAGTTTCTCCCCTTTCCCAAACAGTCACATGGTCCAATCAAGGTTCCGTCCCGTTGCCTGGTCACATCTCTCCTCATCTCTCTGACCACCTGTGGGAATGTCCTTGGTTCCTAGGAGAAAGTAAAGCCTGCTTAGTATTCTCCCATGCTTCCTTCAGTGACTCCATCCATTTGCTTTGTGACATGGATGAGGGGGGCTCCCTGGGGAGTTCTAGCATGGGATAGAATTCCATGCCATGGTTACCTGAAAAGAGCTCAGTCCAGTGCTATGTGCACTGCATTATTGTATGCCACATCAGTGAACAGCATAGATCTGCCCGATTAGACTGCTGATAGTTGACATAGCATCTCAAGTGCTGTTCCACCATGGAGTTCGCACATTTTATGAACCCATTGGTACTCAGATGAAAGGCTGAGCTAAATCTCTGTGATGACCCAATGGACCAAATAAATTCCCTCCAGAACGTAGTGGTGAATTGGACCCCTCTATCAGAAATTATTCTGTAGGGAATGCCATGCAACCTATAAATTTTCCTTATGAACAGCTTGACCAGCTTTTTTGCTGATAGGAGTCCTGGGCAAGCTATGAAATTGGCTTGTTTTGAAAATGATATATTATGGTCCAAATGACCATATTCCCGCCACTCTCAGGGAGTTCAACAATGAAGTCACGACAATTTCTTCCCAGGGTCTGGATGGATTTGCCACTTGCTGAAGCAACTCGGGTTTTCCTGCCCTTTTCTTCAAGGCTGCACAAGTGGCACAGCTTTTGACATAGTCCTCAATGTCCTTTTTCATCTTTGAAAAAGAAAATTGCCTTCTGGCTACATGCAGGGTTTTTAGATAGCTGAAGTGGCCTGCCTGCTTAAAATTGTAACCCTGTAAATCTGGAGTTTCAGGCATCTGGGCACATACATACAATTTGGAGCCTTTCCAGGCTAGTCCATCTCAAGGTCAGTGCTTCTTTGTTATCTTCGTATGAGGGGTCGGCTGGCAGGTCATCCCTCAGTCTTTTGATATCCCTCCCCTGTCTGCAGCTCCCCACCATCTAGCTTGTCCTCTGGTTGTTGTTTGTGAAGCAAGTTGGGAGGGGGGAATCATAGCATGGACCACCTCTTCACATTTACTGTTGTACTGTGGTTTGCCTGATAAGATGTCTGCCAGGGATCGAAGGCGGGGCTGAAACCATGGTGAGACGACGCATCTCTTGGGAGTTATGTGAGACTGTTGAATCCCATAATACCGGGAGGTCTGAAACAGACCTTAATCGCTTCGGAGAAGTGATAAAAGGGGAGCAAGTTCTAGTGAGTGCAGGGAGTCCACAACCTCCCTGATTGGCCCAGGAAAGCCCCTGAACTTGTGGCAAGTGGCACCTGCCAATTCAGTGGAGGTTGGAGCTTCCTGGGCGGGCTCGCTGCCCTGTGGTGCCTCGTCATTATACCATTTCAGAACAATGGTTGTCCAATCTCTTCTTTAAAACACCCAGTGTTGTAATACCAACAACTTCTGGAGTCAGGTTCTTCCACTGATTAATTGCTTTAACTCAGGAAATTTTTACTTAGTCCTAGGTTCTTCCTCTCCTTGATTAGTTTCCATCCATTGCTTCTTGTTCTGTCTTCAGGTGCTTTGGAGAATAAGTTGACCCCTCTTCTTTGTAGCAGCCCCTTAGAACACTGCTATCTTGTTACCCCTAGTGCTTTTTATTATTTATTATTTTACATTTTATTTTTTTTAATTTTTATTTTGGCAAGAAGTCAACCAGACTCCAGCCATATGCATAAAAACATGTATATCTCTTTGAATGGTTGATCAAAACCATTTGATCAACCATTCAAAACTTACAAGGCAGTTCAATAGAGGTTGTTTTAATGATGGCAGAAAATAATTCTTAAGTAAAACAAAATGTTTAGCAGTATTTCCTCCTATTTACTAAACATCTTTTAAATATGCACCTGTTAATATTTGGAACAGGAATAGAACTGACTCTTTATGACAAGATGTTATTTGAAACAAAATACACAGTATAAGAAGTAATTTTAAGACGTTTCGAAACGACCTCTTTTATTCAATATTTTATGCATCCTGACAGCAGTGCCCATAGCAACGCTCACTGCACAAGTAAGACTTCAACACAAGCAGCTGTTCCTCTCTTAAGGAACTGGAGAAGCCAACTAAATCAACAGTGCATAGCTGTGTAAGCTGCACATCCTCTCCATAGAAGCCACATGCATATCTATGGCAAACATATAGTCCAACTGAAATCTGAGACTTTTTCTCCAACCCTATTTATAGATTGCAGATCTGTAAAATCTTTGTTGGAAGCATTCCTATGCAAATAAATTAGTGGGCGTGAGGGTTGAATAAATGGAAATAAATGTTTTTTTTTCTTCTGCTAAAAAGAAATAACATTGTGAATTAGAAATAATATCCGTTATGGTTTACAAATATTATTCAAATTGTTTTAAAATATATGCACACACTCAAGCATAAAGAAAGCCATCAAAAAGTCCAAATGCAGTGGAACCTGAATAGTATGTAGCTGACATAGCCTGCTATGCGCCAGTGGTGACTGCTGCAACAGAGAGCAAAGGAATAAATAGTAATTGGCACGAAGGATAACAACAAATGAAGCTAAATATAGATCAAGTAACTCAAGATGAAGGCAGGATATGTTCTCTGTTGACTCAAAGTGCAAGAAAGCAAATAAGAGGTTTGTATCACAAGAAGGCATGAATGAATGAATGTTGCAGAAAAAAATTCATAATGGTGAAAAGCAGTTTTACTCAGAGATGGTGTTTAAGCTAACACTGCCATTTGGATTCAATAGCTTAAAATTACATTCCTACTTAAGAATAGCAAAATTTAAAAAAAAAGGATTGAACCAATCTCTCTTTAATAATGTTTCAAGTGACAGTTCTCATGGATTATGAGCAAACGAAAAATGGTGCATATTGGAATATTTATAAGCTTGCCTCTCTTCCAACTCCCATGCCAGATATTTTGGCCCTGCAGGCAAACTTCTGCAGGCAATGGAATGGAGTGAAGGATGACTCCAGGCTAACGTTGTTTTTCTATTTGTCTTTTTCACAAACTACCAACAGGAACATTTATAACAGAATAACCGAGTTGGAAAGATCCTTCTAGTCAAACTCTCTTCTCAGGCAGGAGACTTTATATCACTCTGGGCAAATAGTTGTCCAATCTCTTCTTAAAAACCTTCAATAATGGAGCACCTGTAACTTCTGAAGGCAATCTGTTCCACTGTTCTCACTGTCAGAAATTTTCTCTTTAGTTCTAGGTTGGATCTCCCTTTGATAAGTTCAGTTTTTATCCATTACTGCTTTGAAGAATAATTGATCCCCTCTTCTTTGTGACAACCCTTTAAATATTGGATGTCAGCCCTAATTCCAAATATGGTCTTACCAAATGCAGTATAAAGCAATACTAGCATTTCATGTAGTCTTGATATTATTCCTCTGCTGATGCAATCTAAGAGTGCATTAGATTTTTTAACATCTGCAGCACATTGTTGGCTCATATTTAAGTGATTATCTACTAGGAGTCCTAGATCCCTGTCACAGTTATTGTTATTGAGAAAAATACCACTATTCTAAACCTATGTACTTGGTTTTACATGCCTATCTTATTTTTCTCACCACTGAATTGCATTTTGTTAAATGCCCAATGTTCAAGTCTGCCAGAATTGTTCTGGACTTAAACCTATTCTTGGGGGAATAACTTTTGAAGTGTTGGTTATTCCCCCAAGTTTGGTGTCATCTCGAAATTTGATGAGTTCTCCTTCTATCCTCTCATTTAAATCATTTATGAAGATACTGAAGACTACCAGGTCTAAGATAGAACTTTGGAGTATGCTTCTCTCCATGTAGACATAGTTCCATTACATGTTAAAAGCGGTCAGCCAGTTATGAATCCAACTGGTGGTGATGCTGTCTAAATCCACATTTTTATATCTTGCCAAGTAGGTTGCAGTTTACTTTGTCAAATGTCTTATTGATGTCCAAATGTATTGTCCAAACATTTTGCTGGTCTACTAATTTGGTCACTTTGTCAAAGAATGCAATGATATTTGTCTGCCACAATCTGTTTTGGATCTATCTCAATATAAATAAGCTATGTATCATGGCCCTGTACCAGTATTAGGAAAAAGCTCCCACTTCACAACAAGGATTATTATTGTCATGGGCCAGAGCTTGATGGGAACCATTGTGAGAGAAAAGAGATAAAGACCCCATTCCCATTCTAAAAATAAATGAAACGAAGCCTTTATTCTATGAAGAGATCTGCATTGCATATTAGATACTTTACAGAAAGATAAAATATATATTTTGACTATACCAATAAAATTTAGAAAGAAAATGCAATCTCCTCCATATGACACATATTGCTGCACATTTACTTTCAATTAAAAATATTTTAAAATACTAATTGGAAATTTGCCTTCAAAAGCAGAGCGATAGAAAAAGCAGTATTCTTCATACTGGGAGGTGTGGATCTAATCTAGTTTGAACACACACACACACACACACACACACACACACACACACACACACACACACATACTGCATTGACAATTTGTCAGAAGAAGCCTGGCATTAATGGGGATATTATGTGGTAAATATGATAGCTTTTGTCTGAAGCAAGATGCTAAAACAGAGACAATTAAAAAATGGAAAGATGGAGAGAGCACCTGGGAACTACAGAGGATTGGAAAAGAGCTGATATGGTCCCCATCTTCAAAAAAAATGGGGGGAGGAAACATACCCAGGAAAATACAGACCAATCAGCCTAACATCAATACCCAGGAAGATACTAGAAAAGATAATAAAAAAACAGATCTGCCAACATCTAAAAACAGGTAAAGTAATAATTAGAAGTCAAGATGGGTTTGTTAAAAACAGATCACACCAAACCAATCTTATTTCATTTTTCAACATTGTGACTAAATTAGTAGACCAGCGAAATACTGTGGACATAATATAGTAAGACTTCAGGAAGGCATTCAGAGTTGACCACAGCCTATGTCTTGGTAAGTTAAAAAAAAATTGGGGTAGATAGCATCACCCATCATATGGATTTGTAACTGATTGATGAACCATACTCAAGAAACAGTCCTTAATGGGTCTGTCTACATGGAGGGAAGTAAGCAGTGGGGTACCACAAGGTTCTGTCTTAAGCTCAGTACTGTTCAATATCTTCATAAATGATTTAGATGAAGGAATAGAAGAGAAACTTACCAAATTTGAGATGATAATAAGCTGGCATGAGTAGCTAACACCCTAGATCAGTTGTAGTCAACCTGGTCCCTACCGCCCACGAGTGGGCATTTCAGCTTTCATGGTGGGCATTAGGGGTTTTGTCCCCTACTTTATAAATCCACCATTACTGTGGAACTGGTGGGCAGTTAGAGAATTTTTTTCTACTAACAGAGATACCAAAGTGGGTGGTAGGTATAAAAAGGTTGACTACCCCTGCCCTAGATGATAGGCTCAAGATCCAGATTGATTTTGATAGACTTGAACACGAAACCCTATCGAACAAAATGAAATTTAATGTAGAGAAAAGGAATGTCCTATACATATAAACTGGATGAAACCAGACATAATAGCAGAAACTGTGAGAGGGATCTTGTAGTCTTAGTGGACAATCTATTAATAATGAGCCAATAGTATGCGACAGCAGTCAAAAAAGCCAATGCAAATCCTAAACTGCATTAACAGAATGAGAGCAATCAAAATCAAGTGAGGTACTAATACCACTCTATAAAGCCTTTGTAAGACCACACCTAGAATTCTGCATCCAGTTTTGGTCATCACACTATAAAAAAGATATTGAGACTCAAGAAAGAGTGCAGAGAAGAGCAACTAAGATGATTAGGAGACTGGAGGCTAAAACATGTGACGAATGGTTGCAGGAACTGGGCATGGCTAGTCTGGTGAAGAGAAGGACCAGGGGAGACATGATAGCAGTGTCCCAATATCTGAGGGGCTGCCACAGGGAGGAAGGGATCAAGCTATTTTCTAAAGCACCTATAGGCCAGACAAAGAATAATGGATGGAGGCTGAACAAGGAGAGATTTAACCTGGAAATAAGGAGAAACTTTTTGACAGAACAATCAACCAATGGAACAACTTCCCTTCAGAAGTTATGGGAGCTTCATTACTGAAAGCTTTCAAGAAGAGACTGGGCTGCCATCTGTCAGAAATCATTTAGGGTTTCCTGCTTGAGCGGGGGGTTGAACTAGATGATCTACAAGGTCCCTTTCAACTGTTAATGTTAAAGAATATGAAAGGACACATTGATATTAAAAAATTAATTAGAATTTGGAATACTTTATTATACATCGCATCTGCAAAATTATAAATTTATCATCATTCACCAGTGCACAAGACTATGGATATTTACGGAATCTCGTGATTTTTCCAACCAGCCCAAAATCACAGTCACCTCTGTATTAATATTTTAATGTAATAATTTGTTAGTTCAGTGAGGTAATTATTTTGCTGGCATTCCACATAGCTACAATATAAAGTATTCTCCATCTTTTTGACTATGCAGAACCACGTACATAACCTTGAAAGCAGAAAAGTTGCTGAAAGGATACTTGGGGGAAAATATGTAAATTTTGTGCAATACCATTGTTGCAATGGTTCCTCTTTACAGAAAGATTTGCACCATTTTTGTATTCAGTGATGTTGAGGGATTCTACCCAAGAGCTGCCTGTGTCCTATTGCCATGTTTCTGTTAGTATCTCCCCTCAAAAGATCAGATACCAGTAAATAATTTTTCCTGATATTTTGAAAAGAATACATTATTGTAATGGGAAGAAGGGATAACTTTGAGGAACAGGAAGAACCACAACCAAGAAAATGGTCAGATAAAAGAAATCTGACTCCAGGGCAAAATATAATTGGAAAAAGCATCTTAGACAAGACCCTCCCTAGTTCTCATGAAGATAGAGGGGAAAAGTGCATTCAGTTTTGCTAATTTCTGTTAGTATAACCTTATAATAAAAGTATTAGCTTGTGTATCTTTGGCTTCCAAGTTTTGGTCTACCTTAGAAGGCTGATACTTACATTACTCTTATTTATCTATCTATAAAGAATACGTACTCTTCTCAGTCCTTAAGAACATTAACTTTTCTGCTGTTTTCCATTTGGCCTCTTTTCTTGGAATTGTTAGAAATTGTGATTTCAGTATTTTCTTCTTTGTGAATATTTCCTCATACTTACCAATCTTTTGAATTTGTAGAAACTGCTTTCTTGGAAGTCTAAGGTACAGATTCTCAATTTATGACCACAATTGCACCCAAAATTTCTGTGGCTAAGCAAAATTTCTTAAGCCAGTTTTGCCCCATTTTACCTTTCTTCCCATAATTGTTAAGTAAATCACTGCAGTGAAATTAGTAACGTGACTGTTAAGTGAATCTAGTTTCCTCGTTGACTTTGCTTGTCAGATCACAAAAGGTGATCACATGATTCTGGGACACTACAAACTTCTTAGGATGAAACTTTCCTAAACCAGGTTCTTTAGGTCTTCCAAAAGTACAGCAATCGCCATTTAACTGGATCTATCTACTTTGTTGCTAGCCATCTTCTTCTTTCCCTCCATCTTTTCCAACAATAGAGACTTTTCCACAGATCACATAATGTGTCCGAAGTGGTATAATTATATTTTCCTTTCTTTTTATAGGCTGGATGTTCCATAACAATGCTCCATTTGTTATTATGCTGTGTGTTGCCCTAATATCCAAATGCAGCAAACATGTGCATTTGCTGACTGCTTGTGCAAATGGAGTTGTGTGCATGTACGCTGGCTGCTCACCCAGAACAATTTTCCTCCCGCCCCCCTGCTGGTCCACACAGCTGGAAATGTTGGAAAACATTGGAGTAGTGGCTACAGCAACAGACTAGAAATCAGGAGAAGGTGAGTTTTAGTGTCACTTTAGGGACAAAGCCATCTTTGGCCAGTCACTTTCTCAGCAGGCAAGGGCTAACCACTTGTGAAAAACCTTGCCAAGAAAACTGCAGAGACTTTACAGGCTGTCACCAGCAGTCGATACAAGACATAACAACATCACTAAACTGCATAATTCTATTTAGAATTCTAAACAATGCAACAGGATTTGATGGGTTCATTCTTTTAATTAACTCGGAGTTTGCTTAGTAACTGTTGATTGAATAAACCACAGCTAGTTGAGTTCACACATGAACTCATGAATTCAGGCAATGAGCCAGTCCTCCTTGTTTCTTCCTTCCCATCCTCATCAGCCTGACTTCTTTTTCTCATCTGAATATACATTTTTTCTGAGACTGGATTCCTGAAAACAAACAATTTCTGCTGATTATAACTTATACACTGCATTTCCTATGAAAGTGCAATGCTTAGGGAGGAGAATTTGAAATAGCAAAACATGAAAAATAAATCATATCGAAACAAAGTCCAGAACAATCCAAAGATTACATGTTTTCATTGGGTTTAATAGTTCAAACATTATTTATTTCTAGCTTATGGTATATTTTCAGTCTCTAGCTCACAGTCTCTCACATGCACACATGGAACAGCCAACAGCAGTGAACCAATATGTAATGTTCTTGTCCTAAGAGTAGAAAATTTTACCAACAGTAATCAGAAATTAGCTTTTACCACCAATGTTGTATAGCAAATCCAGGCATTTTTTTATTAATAAATTTACCACTTTACTATTAAATTTCTTAGTGCCATAGCTTTTATTAGAAATCTAGATTTTCTTGTTTTAATATTTATACTATTTATTTTTATTTATTACAATTTTTCTTCGAAAGCATTTCTTTAGAATGGTATATTGCTAACTTCAATATTTTGTCAATGATCTGAGGAAGATTTGTCCTGTGTATAAATGTCTGCACTAATTAATGTCCATATAAAAATATTTATAGTGAACATTTGCTCATTCAAAATGTACGATAAAACATTAACATGCCTAAGAAACAATATTTGAATGAATTAGGATTTACAAAAAATATCGTTCCTATGTTAATTTTTCAGCCAAGAAACTTAATGCAATGAACAATATATATTGGTTTTCAATTATTTTAACCAACCAAATAAATTGAAATTGTTTCTTATCTCATCATTGACATCATTCCTATGGTACACAGGTGCTGATGTATCACCAACATTTTTTTCCAAATTACTTTATCTAAAAAAGTAATGCGTAAGCCAAAGAGAAGTGTGTAACTACCAAGGATAATAAAAATGTATTGAAGGAACCAGGAAAGAGAAGCTTAAATTTGAAGATTGAAGCAGCAATACTGAAAACATGTCTGTAATATCATATCAGTTCAGACAGTGAGAACAATTTCTCAATGCATTCTTTTGATTTAAGCAAAATATTTGTTAACTCAAGAAAATGCATAGTTTTTTTTTCTCTAGATAGTAGAAAGTTTTCTATTATACACAGTCTCTAAAAATACTCCAGAACTCTACCAAAGCAACAGCAAAATAGACTTCAGTGTAGCTTGGGGGTTGGAAACCTTGAGGTTCATCTTCACCAATGTTGTCTTGGACCTTTGGTATAGAAGAAGATTAAATAATGCCTTCACTGTATTTGCTTTGCCATACTACCAATGCTATAATGAGTAGGGTGATAAAAATTGGCACAACAACAAATGGACATAAAATGATGTTAGGAGGGTCTCCTAGAGCCCTTCCTGAAACAGGGCAGGTTTTGAAGTAGTGCCTATGAATTGTTATGAAGAACTGATCCACCAGTTGGTTTGGCCAGAAGCAATCCAGTTTCTCAGCTATCAAGATGGTGCAATTGGTAAGCTCCCTGTAACAGCTGCAAAAGAGACAAGGAGACTTGTTAAAAAAAATGTCACATAATCATTAAGGGGCATTACACATATTACACAGAAGCAAAGTCTAAATTACCAGCAGTTATTGTTTTAGGCTCAAAATATCATAGGTATTTCTCTAAAGTGAAGAATAGGGAACAATTGTCACAAAGTGCCTTACAAGCAGTACAAACAATACATTTCTAGAATTTTTATCACCAGAAAACCAGTGGACAATGACTCTGGGGGAGAGGACATGGCAGCTCAATAGAGTAAGCTTTTAGTCCTTGCCTTCTCTCTCCCTTTTTTTCTCTTTGGGGATCATTTCTACTGGGGAGATGAATATAGTACTGAGTATTTCCATTAAGTCCTAAATGTTAACGAAATAATTCTACTTTATCCTTAGGGTCTCTCAAAAACCACAATTGCAAAATATAGCTGTAAAGATGCTTACTGAACTAAGTGGAATGTTTTAGAATGTGATCTAGGACTAAGAATTCGGATCCTAAATGTAAATTTTAAGGGTTATTTCTGAAAATGGAAATGGATTAAATCATGACCATAGCAGAAACATTTCTCTCTCTTGCTCCTTCTGCCAACTGTTAACCACAATATCTGAACAACAAATAAACACTTGATCCTTAGTTATAGTATCTGTAAATCAGAAAAATCATAATTAACATACACTACTTATGCACATATAAGAAATTGAATCAAATTTAGTAGAGCATGTAAAAAATTCTTCAGGAAAGAAAAATCATGCATGAAAAGAGTCTTGGCACTGGTAAAAAGGCACATGCCATTTTTAACTGGTAAAAAGGCACATGCTGTTCCAGATGCACCAATAAAACAATATATTATTTGTCTATGTACTACCAGAATGGAATGAGTTGGGAAGTTTTCTGCATTTGAAGAATGATTGAAGAATGAAGAGCAAGAAAAGGAATGAGGTAAAATATTGGGAAATTATCCCAATAGTAAGAAAAGTTAAAACAGCAAAATATTTTTTTCTTTATGAATCTGTTCAAGAGAAGGCCATATATCTGGGATGTGCTAATTTGGATTCGTATATTGGGGATGGATGTGTTTTGGACCTAATGGCCCAAACTGTTCCATCCTTAATGTTTATTAAACAGATTGTAATAGTAGCCCCTTCCCAGCCTGCATGCTGTACAGGCAAAGGTATTCACAAAACACAAGTTTCTCTCCAGCAGGGACTTACCATGTAAGCCAAAAGGAGATTTGCCCCAGTCCTTCCCATTTGAGAAAGCTTAGTTTTTTGGGGACTGCACACCAACTTCTGTGGACCACGGAGCAAGAAGCTGTGTGCTAGGGTGATTTAAGATGCTATATGGTTTTCTTTTTTTATGTACATTTATTTATGTATGTTGGTGTTGTACACCAGAGATCCCCAACCCCAGACCAGACTAGTACTGCCCTGTGGCCTGTTAGGAACTGGGCTGCACAGCTGGAGGTGACTGAGCAGTACCCCGCCCCCATGGAAAAATTGTCTTCCACAAAACCAGTCCCTGGTGCCAAAAAGGTTAAGGACTGCTGTTGTACACAGTCCACAGTCACACTATTTGAGTTGATAACTTTATAAATCAATCGGATAAATAAATAAAGGATTGAAGAACATTCCTTTTCAGCTTTTGATGTAAGGGTTATTATTATTATTTTTTTGGTGGAGGAAAGGATTTCTGGTAACATCTGAATCCAAAATATAATTTGATTGAAGGACAATATATTCTAGAGCAGGGATGTCAAACTTGAGGCCCGCGAACAACATCCAGCCCCGATGTGGTCGGATCCAGCCTGTGCAGCTGGAAATTGTAAAGGGGCGGCCCATGATGCTTCAGCCCAGCTCATGCCACCGTGGCATGCTCACGTGTGTACAGGAGGCAACAGGCCAGCATTGCCTTGTCCATCACTTGTCCCTCAGCCATTACCTCCACTGCCACCTCCTCCTCCTTGACCCCATGGCTGCCCCCTTCTCATTGCTCCCATCATGCCAGCCCTCTACCTGGGTGGCTGGCCCTCTTCTCCAGCCGCTGCCTGATCCTCATGCTCCGTCATGATCAGCAAGAGTGGTAGCCCTGTTCAGGGAGACAGCGAGACGGACGGGGAGCCCTGAGGCTGCAGCAGGAGTGGCTGCCCTAGGGCTGGCTGGAGAAAGAGCAGGTGGGCTTTGGGGGGGGGGTTTGCACACTTTCCCCTCCTCCACTCTCCATTTTCCAGCGGAAGCCCTTGGCTTTGCATCCCTTACCCTCCAGAGCTATATAGATCCTATTGTCTGGTGCTTTATTTATCTGGGTTTTATTTTCAGGGAAACATGGTAGCAGTAAACAGCAAACCAGACTTCAAGAAATGAGTGCTCTAGGATATAAACCATAGGGCATTTTCTCACACCTTTCTGATTTGGTGGATAGTTGGGAGTTCTCTTCAAGCTATTCTGCCATGTCTTTTTTCCTTCCTTTGCTCAATGCTGAAAAGGGTATGAAAAATGAATCTGACTTGGAGTAGTGTAGAATATCTTCAACAACAAATTGATTTTGGTTGTTGTCTCTTTCTGCTACATAATCTACTTTCACATTACTCCTCATCAGTAAAATTGTAGCCCAGTCTTTTTACATTTTCTTCATTCTGCAGTCAGAAAAAGGATTTGTGATTCTTCTTAACCTCATATATGTTGCCATCTTAGAGAAAGGCAGGATATAAATGTGGTCATAAATGAAATTATTATTCAATTTATTTAGTAACAGAATCAGGAAATCATCTGATCTTCTCTTTTTATATTTTTTACACAAAAATATTTTATAGAAAAGTTTTAATTTTTATTAAGTAAACTTTCAGATTCTCATACATAAATATCCTTCTTGGAATACATATTAAGCACATATTAAGTATCTTTCACCTTTAACTTTCTTCCAAGAACCTCATTCCCAATTATAATAGTATCTAAACAATCAGGAATTACCAGTGCATGTGTCCATATCAAATGTACTGTTTCTCTTCAGCCCAACTCACCTCAAAAGGTTGATGTTGTAGAGAAAATAGGTGGATTAAGGTGTTTGGTATATTTGAGTTATTTGTAAAGATAATAAAGGCAATATATGTATGTGTGTGTGTGTATATGTGTGTGTGTGCTTGTTTCCCCAAAAATACGACCTGTTTTCTGACAGTTAGAGCAATCAACCAATGGAACAGCTTGCCTTCGGAAGTTGTGGGAGCTTCATCACTAGAAGCTTTCAACAAGAGACTGACTGCCATCTGTCAAAAATGATGTATGGTCTGCTTGGGCCATGACAAGGTCCCTTCCAACTTTGTTAATCTGTATCCATATTTGATAGATGCCTTCTTCTGAACGGTTGGGGCACAGAAAAGGGAGTAGGCATATTTCTTATTGCCAAGAAGAAGGCAGGTCAAAAATTATAAATATGTAATAAATAAATTACAAGAAAGCACATTTAGGCTAGATATCTGGAGGAAATTTCTGACTGCCTATGCCAGCCCCACTAACCCACACATCAGGGTTGGTGTAGAGAGCTTTATGCAGTCTGTTCCTCCAACAGTTCTATTTCATGTTTTCAATTAACCCCCAGCTGCCAGCTTTGCGCAGTCACTGACCTGCGACCAAGTAGATAAAGGCTAGGTCATATCGGCCGATGGATGCAAAACATATCTAAAAAGGACACAGCAGACGAGCAAATTTTCCATTCGTTGTTATCCGCTCTCAAAAGTGCCCCAAATTTGCATAAACAGAGCAGACAACAACGGAAAGGAACAGACGGGGAGAGGATGTACCCAGGATGTTAAGCGGATGCTCAACGGAAGCCTAGTGGATGGAAACAGATGGAAGTGGATGGCACATCCGCAGGGGTTCCGGGTGAGAACACTGAAGCGGACGCACAGCGGAAGGAACGGATGCAGAGTGGATGTCTAGCGGATGCAAAGCGTTCACTGCGCATGCGGGGAGGATGCATTGCGTCAGCCCTGCGGATATAAAAGGAGGCAGCTCGCAAGCAGGTCACCATTCAGAGGAAAGACCTGCTGCCAGACACATCTTCAGCCAACAACCATGGGGAAGAAGAGGAAGCCTGTGCCTACTCCTGCCAGCCCTGGCAAGAAGGACAGGACCACTATCCCACCCCTTGGTGCTGACTCTGCTTCTGCTGGGGCTTCTGCTGCTGGTGCTGACTGCTGGTGCTGGTGCTTCTGCCGGTGCTACTCCTGGTGCTGGTGCTTCTGCTGGTGCTTACTCTGCTGGTGCTGCTCCTGGTGCTGGTGCTTCTGCTGGTGCTTACTCTGCTGGTGCTGCTCCTGATGCTGGTGCTTCTGCTGGTGCTGACTCTGAAGGTGCTGCTGCTGGTCCTGCTGCTGCTTGTGCTACTGCTGGTCCTCCTGGTGCTGCTGGTCCTGCTGGTGCTGCTGCTGGTGGTGGTGGTGTGGTGGACCAGCCCCTAGAACCTCAAAGCCCTACTGTTGAGGGCCCAGAAGGCCCTGCCAGAGGGAGGAAGAGGCATTCACGACATAAGGGGGAGAGGAGACAGTACTCCATTGCAGAGGAACATGAGGATGAGGTGCTCGAATGGCTGAGGGAGAACGAGTACCTCTGGCAGAAGGGACACAGGCTCTATCGAGACACCAAGCGGAAGCAGGTGACTCGGAGAGAGAAGGCGGAGAGCCTGGGCTACACTTCGGAGGTCCTCCTCGGATGGTGGAAGCACATGCACCCCTGGTACGGGAAGCTGCACCTGAAGAAATCTGGCCAGACCACGGTCAAGCTCACCGACTGGGAGCCCCTCTGTCTCCCCTCACTCTCAGGCAGCCCACAGAGAGCCAGTCCTCTTCTGGCGAAGAGTCAGCTCCTGTGGCAGGAGGTATCCAGGCAGGTATCTGTGTCCAGGCAGGTATCTGTGGAGCGCCCCATGACGGAGACCCCCCTGAAAGCTGCACTCCCCGTTGCGGAGCACATGGAGGACCCCCTGATGCAATTGGAGCAAGAAGAAGCCGCTGCCACCAGAGACCAACCCACCCCCACCCCCAGCTCCACCTCCACAGAAAGCAGGCAGAGAGCCAGACCGGAGGGACATAGCCACACTATCTTCTTGGAGATCAGGGACACAATCAAGAGCAGTGTAGATCTCCTCTCTCAGCTGGTACAGTCCTACATACCATCCTATAACAGAAAGCCCTTCCTCACCTACGTCAACCAGACCCTCATGGAAATGCCCGAATCCCAGTACCAGGTGATCAAGGAGAGGATCACAGGTCTTCTGCACCACCCTCCAGGCCCAGCTGAACCTGCTCTGACCCACTCCAGGTCTGCTCTTCCACCCCAGGTGATGTCACAACCCTTCCAAGGCTTTCCACAGGCCCTCACTTACCAAGGCTACGGCTACCAGGAGTTCCAGGAGCACAGGCAGCCCTTCCCAGTCCAGGCACAGGTTCCTCGCCTGCCACAGGTGCCACCGATGCCACAGGTGCCACCGATGCCACCGACACCACAGATGCCGATGCCACAGATGCCATCGACGCCTCACCTCGCTCACCTGCAGACCAGACAGCCCCACTGCACTCCTCCTTCCTCCACCCCACAGCCAAGCCCGGCCTCAGAACATCTGTCATCGGTCTTGGGACTGACACCCCATTTCATGGAGGAAGGGGATCTCAACATCACGGGACTGAGCCAGCTCTCTGAGAGCTTCCTCCACACACCATCCCCTGTTGTCCTCTCGGGGCCAGGCACCCCAATGGTGCCTCAGACCAGCATTCCAGCCACTGCCACCTCTACAGCACCTGGACCCTTCACCCTGAGACTGGGCACGCCTCAGAGTGAATGAGAAGAGTGCCAGAGACTGGGTTGCTACCTGTTGTCTTTATCTTTGCTTGGGACACTTTACTTGGGTCATTTTGTTTTTACAGTTTGTTATTAAGAAAGTTTATCTTTGCTTCACACACTTGGTTCAGTTCTTTTAGTAAATAAAGTTTTGGTGGAAACTTTTAGAAATGGTTTAAGCCTTTGCATGCTTGTGGGATGGGTAAGAATAGCAGTGGGATGGGAAGGGATACCTTTGGGATGGGTAATAGCTGTGCGGTGGGTAAGGATAGCAGTGGGATGGGTAGGGATACCTGTGGGATGGTTAATAGCTGTGGGATGGGTAAGGATAGCAGTGGGATGGGCAGGGATACCTGTGCGATTGGTAATAGCTGTGGGATGGGTAAGGATAGCAGTGGGATAGATAAACCTCCAGTGCAAGCATAGTGGGATATATGGTCCACCCTCCCAGGTACCACACCTATGGCCCTTTATTATCAATAACAATTTAATCATTCATCAACACATTTCAACATAAACACAACTCTTTATTAAGTGCCCTGTTCATTGTAGGGCCACTCAGCATACATGGCACAATCTCTTCAGTGTGATGAGACAGGCTGAAGGAAGCATCCATTAATCATCTACCATCCTGTTTTGCCACTCCACTGCTCCAGCTGGGGAGTTGCACCAGTGTTTCAGAAGGTTGCGCTGCTTCTTCCCTTCACGTGAAGCTCTGTTGGGGCCTTGCACATCCACAGTATCTAGCAGGTTTACTCCTTGCCTCCATTCACCAGGCTCCATGTCCCCATTGCCTTGGAGGTCCACAAGCCTGTTCTGCAACACTGGGTAGCGGGTGCACATGAGATTGTGCAGGATGCAGCAAGCTTCCACGATGTTCCTCACGGTCTGTGGGCGATGCTGCATGGTGGTGGGAAGTACCTTGAACCTGTTGGCCAGGATGGCAAAGGCGTTCTCCACCACCCACCTTGCCCTGGACAGCCTGTAGTTGAAGATCCTCTCTTCACGGGTGAGGCATCTGGAAGTGTAGGGCTTCATGAGGTAGGTTCTGAGGGAGAAGGCGTCATCCCCCACGATGAAGTAGGGCACATCTTGTGTGTCATTGGGCAGGGGGCCTGGATCTGGGAAGCCCATGATGAGGTTGCGTTCCAGCCCCTCCTTGAGGTGACTGGCGTTGTATACCTGGGCATCTGAAGCTGACCCATTGCCTGAAACATCAATGTACATGAACTTGTAGTCAGCATCGACTATGGCGAAGAGGATGATGCTGAAGAGGCCCTTGTAGTTGTGATAAGTGGACCCTGAGTTGGCTGGAGCTTTGCAGGCCACGTGCTTCCCATCTATGGTTCTAACGTTGTGGGGGAAGTTCCACTTCTGATACCACTGCTCTGCAACTTTCTTTCAGCCTTCTTCAGTGGAGGGGCACTGGAGGAGCTCCTCCAGGTATTCTTCAATGATGGCCTGCACCACACTTCCCTGACCACAATGCTGATGGTGTTGTGTGGCACCCTCCAGGCATACTGCATGTTCCTGTACGTGGTCCCTGAGGCCAGGTGGCGCAGAGTCAGTGCCACCTTCAGCCCGGGGTCCAGGCTGGGCCGGAAGTTGGTGTTTGCCTTGGTCAACCTGGGTGTCAGCCGCTCCACAACTTCGTCAAACATGGCTGGCGGCATCATGAAGTTCTGGAATGCACGAGGGTCTTCATTCCTCAGCTCCACCATCAGCTTGTTATACAGTCCGTACTCCGCTCTTCTCGTGATCCATCTTTGGACCCACACACTTCTTGGACGCCTTCTTTTCCTTGCAAAGAACAGGTGAAAGAGCCTGTAGAGGGCTTCGCACTGTTGTAGAACGATGGTGGCTACCAAAAGGAGTGTGCGACGATCCATGGTGGAGATGACTGGATGCTGTGGAAAAGCAAGAGCAAGATCAAGGCTGAAGAGGTCTGCACAGCAGGGCTGCTGGACTGAAAGTGAGATCCAGGTTATTTCTGCCCCTTTTTATAGAAAATATCGTTTTTCCACTAGGTGTCCTTCTGCATCCTCTAGCCATCCTGCAGATATCCTAAATATCCGAGATACATCTCCTATACGAACGTTTCATCCTTTCTACGTCCGTGCTACTAACGCTGTGTGTCCGTTCCGCGTCCGTTTCACTTCCTCCCTGTGTCCGTTTTCCGCTGGAGCGGATGTGAGTTGCGCGGATGCGCAGCGGATGCCTAGCAGTTATAGCGGACGCGTAACGGATGATGACGGACATATAACGGATGTTCCCCATATGCGTAGCGAATGTAGAACGGACGCGTTGGATACTTTATCCGCTCAAAAAGTTTTGTGCAGCTCAAAACTTTTTGAGCAGATGAAATTTCAGCAGACGGATGCTGGACGGATAGAGAGTATAAAAAACGAAGGCAGTGAGTACAGAATGGATGCATCGCGGCGTTAAAGCCCATGTCACACTGAACTCACGGATGCAAAGAGGATGTAAAACAGACAAAAAACCTTGCCATCCGTTGGTTAATACGATGTATCCGTTCAGTACTCACTGCCTCCCTTTTGCTTCCTCTCTATCCGTCCAGCATCCGTTTTTGGACGTTTCATCCACTCCAAAATTTTTGGGCTGCCTAAAACTTTTGTGCGGAAAATCTATCCAGTTCGTCTGTTCTGTATCCGCTACGCATCCGTTACACATCCGCTGTATCCGCTGTGCATCCGCTGCGCATCCACGCAACTCCATCCGCCTGGACGCAGGGAGGAAGCGGAACGGACACAGAACGGATGCAGAACGGATGCCTAGCGGATGCAGAACGGAAACAAAGCGTTTAAAATGGAAAAAACGTTCGCAGAGGGGACCTATCTCAGATATTAAGGATGTCTACAGGATGCCTAGAGGATTCCTAGCGGAAAACCTATACTGCCTATAAAAAGGGGGAGCAACTCGCCTGCATCGCACTTTCAGAACAGCAGCCCAGTGATGCAGACCTCTGCAGCCTTCATCTGCCTCTTCCTCTTCCACAGCATCCAGTCATGTCCACCGTGGATTGTAACAAAGTCCTTTTGGCAGCCACCATCGTTCTGCAACAGTGCGAAGCCATCTGCCGGCTCCTCCAGCCTGGAACCTGGGCTCAAGGTGGCACTCACTCTGCGCCACCTGGCCTCAGGGACCTCCTACAGGAGCATGCAGAACGGCTGGAGGGTGCCATCCAACACCATCAGCATTGTGGTCAGAGAAGTGGTGCAGGCCATCACCGAAGAATACAAGGAGGAGCTCCTCCAGTACCCCTCCACTGAAGAAGGATGGAAGAAAGTTGCAGAGCAGTGGTATCAGAGGTGGAACTTCCCACACACCGTTGGAGCCATAGATGGCAAGCACGTGGCCTGCAAATCTCCAGCCAACTTGGGTCCACTTATTTCAACTCCAAGGGCTTCTTCAGCATCATCCTCTTCACCATGGTCGATGCTGACTACAAGTTCATGTACATCGATGCTTCAGGCAACGGCTCCTCTTCAGATGCCCAGGTATACAATGTCAGTCACCTCAAGGAGGGGCTGGAATGCAACCTCATCGTGGACTTCCCAGATCCAGACCCCCTGCCCAACGACACACAAGATGTGCCCTACTTCATCGTGGGGGATGACGACTTCTCCCTCACAACCTCCCTCATGAAGCCCTACACCTCCAGACTCCTCACCCGTGAAGAGAGGATCTTCAACTACAGGCTGTCCAGGGCAAGACGGGTGGTGGAGAACGCCTTTGGCATCCTGGCCAACAGGTTCAAGGTACTTCTCACCACCATGCAGCATTGCCCAAAGACCGTGAGGAGGATCATGGAAGCTTGCTGCATCCTGCACAATCTCATGCGCACCTGCTACCCAGTCTTGCAGAACAGGCTCATGGACCTCCAACAAGCCAATGGGGACATGGAGCCTGGGGAATGGAGGCAAGGGCGAAACCTGATCGACACTGAGGATGTGCAAGGCCCCAACAGAGCCTCACATGAAGCGAAGAAGCAGCGCAACCTCCTGAGACACTGGTGCAACTCCCCAGCTGGAGCAGTGGAGTGGCAAGACAGGATGGTAGATGCTTAATGGATGTTTCCTTCAGCCTGTCTCATCACACGGATGAGATTGGGCCATGTATGTTTGGTTCGCCTACAATGAACAGGGCGTTTAATAAAGAGTTGTGTTTATGTTGACATGGGTGGATAATTATTACATTATTATTGATAATAAAGGGCCGTAGGTGTGGCACCTGGGAGGGTGGACCATACAGTCCCACTATGCTTGCACTGGAGGTTTATCTATCCCACTGCTATCCTAACTCATCCCACAGCTATTACCCACCCCACAGACATCCTAACCCATCCCAAAGCTATCCTTACCCATCCCACAAGCATGCAAAGGCTTAAACCATTTCTAAAAGTTTCCAGCAAGACTTTATTAAAATAAAAGAAATGAAGCAAGTGTGTGAATCAAAAATAGACTTTATTAACAACAAGCTATAAGACAAAAATGAGTCTCTGGCACTCCTCTTGGTCGCTCAGTCTCAGGGGTGAAGGGTGCAGGTGCTGTGGAGGTGGCTGGTGCTGGAGTGCTTGTCATCAGCTCCTCCAAAAGCAGAAGCAGCAGAAGCCCCAGCCCCAGAAGAGCGAGCCCGTGCTGCAGAAGCCCCAGCAGAACCAGAGTGAGGGCCAGGGGGCGGGATGGTAGCCCTGTCCCTCTTGCCAGGGCTGGCAGCAGATGGCTGAGGCTTGTTGTGCTTCCGCATGGTTGTGGGGTTGCTGGCTGGCAGGGAGGCTGGCAGGAACCAAGGCTGACAGGAAGGCTGGCAGGCAGGCAGGCACCAAGGCTGGCAGGCAGACATGAACCACGGCTGGTAGGAAGGCTGGCAGGCAGACATGAACCAAGGCTGGTAGGAAGGCAGGCAGCAAGGCTGGCAGGCAGACCGGCTGGCAGCAAGGCTGGTAGCAAGGCTGGCAGGCAGACATGCAGGCAGGGCAGGCAAGGTAGTCGATGTGTCTGGAAGCAGGTCTTTCCTCTGAATGGCAACCTGCTTCCGAGCTGCTTCCGTTATATCCGCGGGACTGACGCAATGCATCCTCCCCGCATGCGCAGTGAACGCCAGGCATCCATTAGGCTTCCGCTGTGCATCCGCTAGGCTTCCACTGTGCATCCGCTTCATCCGTTCGGCGTCCGCTCTGCATCTGCTGTATCCGTTCCGCGTCCGCTTCGCTGTGGCCCCCCTGCGGATGTGCCACCCACTCCCATCTGCTCCCATCCGCTGGGCTTCCGTTCCGCATCCGCTTTGTATCCGCCCTGCGTCCTCCCCGCGTCCGTGTTATCCGCTCCGGTTATGCAAATTTTCGCCCCTTTTGAGAGCAGATAACAACGGATGGAACATTTTGCTCGTCCGCTGTGTCCTTTTTGCATCCGTTGGCCAGTGTGACATGGGCTTAACCAACGGATGGCAAGTGTTTCTCTCCGTTTTACATCCTCTTTCCATCCATTGGTGCTGTGTGACATGGGCTTAAACAAAAGCAAAACAAACTTACAGCCAAACCTAAAACAGTCTTGGAAATAAAAGTTTTGGTTGGGTAGGTTCCAAAAATAAACACTCCGAAGTCCAGGGCCTCCACTGAGGTTTGTCAACAAGTCCGGTGGTCCGGTTTCAGGGCTTGCAAGAAGAAGTTACAGGAATTGTCTAAGCCAAGAGTTCATGGGGTCGCTTTCAGCGAAGCCAGCCACTAGTCCCAGACTAACCTTCCAGGCAACAGCCAATTAGTTCACCTGACAGATAACTGGCTGCTCCAAACTCAAACACAAACATTCTCTGCAACTGAATTAAATCCAGGAGTTGCAGAGTTCCGGAAACACAAACAACCATCTGGCCATGATCCACATACCTTGCTTCCAGCAATGCCTCCCTCTGCCTGCTGTGCTAAATAGCCCCTCCCAGTGCAGCCCATTAAGAGGAGCAGGTCCTTTCCTCCATCAATCTGGCAGAACTTGGCCTCTATTTCTGTGTACTCTAGCATCCACCAAGGCTGGTAGCTCCTCCCCCTCTTCCTCATTGGTCTCCGAACTCTCCCCAGTCGAGGCATGTTCTGCCAGCAGTTCAGGGTCAGCAATACCAGATGTGCCAGGAATGCTCTCATTCTCCCTTGAAGCCTCTGAGGAACATGTGGATGAGCCATCATCCACAGGAGACATCACACTGCCACATTAAGAAGTGAGTTCCCCACTAAGATTTGTATCGTCATCTTTCAGATGTGATCTAATGGATTCTGGTACTGAGCAAGGGGTTGGATTAAATGATCTTGAAAGTCCCTTTTAATTTGGTCATTCTGTTATGATCCAATTTTTATTTTATACCCAAGATAAAAGAAAAAGTAAAATATAAAAGAAATACGTATAAAAATACTTTTGATTATTTGATACTTACTCCAAAGTCTTATCCCAATCACACCACAGTGTCTTCCTGAGAGTTTCCATGTCAAATTTAAATTTGCTGAGACAAAAGTCCTCAATTAATTCTCCATAAGATTCATGGCACGCAGAGGCCACAATAAAATGATGGGCTAAAATAGAAACAGGAAAGTGAACAAGATTTTTAAAACAAGGTTAGAATAAAATTGCTTGTTTCATGTCAGTATAAAAATTACTAGTGGAAGAATAATCCCAAATAGATCTCTTTCTGTCATCTAAACATTGTTGTTTATTCTTGAGTAAATAATCATTTCAGAAAAATGAAACATTACAGATAAACTCTAGTGCCATCAAACAGTTTTAATAAATGTAAGTTACAATGTAGCAACTTAATTGCTTCAGGCCTTTGGTGCATTCACAAAGAGCAGAGGCCTAAAGTACTGTGAGATCATGCAAGACCAGTAGCATGAGATCTCATGCTAATGATCTCACCAGGGGTGAGTTTCAGCTGGTTTGTGCCAGTTCGGCCAAAACGGATGGTAATTTTTTTCCATCTGGTTCGCGAACTGATAGTTCCGACAACTGGATGCCCCTCCTGCCCCTCCCAGGAGTCCTCACATGGCCTGTTTTGGATCACAGGTTAGTGCAGGGTCTGTGTGAAGGCTCAGGGTGGGCGAAAACAGACCTGCTGGAGGCTCGAGGAAAGCCTCCGGAGCCTGGGAAGTGTAAAAAATGGGCCTCCTGGAAGCTCCAAAAGGCAGGAAATTGGCCCATTTCTGGCCTCAAGAGAGCCTCTGGAATCCAGGGAGGCGAAAATGGACATCCCAGAGGCTCAAGGAAAGCCTCTGTAGCCCAGGGAGGGTGAAAAATGGGCCTCCCAGAGGTTCAAGGAAAGCCTCCAGAGCCTGGGGAGGGTGAAAACCGGCCCCGAGGCCCATTTTTGTTCCCAGGGTGGTGGTGCAGGGAGGCCTACTAGGTCAAAAATGGGGCATGGGGGGACGCAGTGAAGCCCTCCCCCAAGAGGGCTGTTTTTGCTCCCAGAGTGGTGCAGGAGGCCAACTAGGCCACGTCCAAAATGGCCATGCCCATCCAGCAATTGGACAGAGAACCGGTTGTTCAATTATTTGAAGCCCACCCCTAGATCTTGCCCTATTTTAGGCCTTTGTTCTCTGCGAATTGAGGCCTCGGACAAGAATTATGACAAAGGCTTTGCAAATGAAGGGAAAGCTTATATGCTTCAGGCCTTACCTCCACTTGCTGTTTCCTTGCCAAAGCCTACAGGGAGTTTGCATCCTTATAGGCTCTGGTCATCTTTGCAAAAAACCTTTTCTGGCAAGAACAGAACCTGGGAGGGGCTGGTACATTTCTCCCGGGCTCTGTTTCTTGCTGGCAAAGGCTTTTTGCTAAGACTTGCTGAAGTCTTAACTCAGATAGTCAATTTTATTCTGGTGGAATTTGCATTTGGATAGTTTGGCATATAATTGAGTTTTTTTTAGCACAATTCTGACTAATTTCACGTGTCATGATTAAAATATTACCCAAATAGACCAAAACTTCCTTGTAAAGGTTTTCATGCAGCACTTAATTTATCAGCTACATAAATACAGCTGGAACACTCTGTGGTCTGAAGGGGAGGGCTCAGATTTGGAAAAACCCTAAGTCGTCTTCCACTCATCACCTTCCTTGATCCGAACCTGGTAATATGCCTCCCACAAATCAAATTTGGTAAAAAGGCTTCCTGTGGCTAAATGGGTTAGCATATCCTTCATCAAGGGAAGGGGTAAATATTCACCAAATAGATAGCATTAAGCCCCCAATATTTCATGCATAGACAAAGAGACCCATTCTTCTTTTCCTTAAACAGTACAGGGGCATCTACACTACTCACTAAACATTATCCTATTAAGAGTGGTACAATGTTCAAGCCTCTCAACATCATTTTGAATCATGATTGATGTTATCCAATTCTCCTAGCTTGATGACATCTGCAAATGTAATCAATCATTACTTTCCAGCCTCTTGATTTTTTTTTTTAATTTCACAATTATTTATTCCACCTGAATCATGGCATTTGCAAGGGCAGTGGTGAAGATAGGATTCAACTTACTAATTTCTCCCAGGTTCCCATTCATTTCAGAGGCACCCTTTTAAGGCACTTCTGGGTTGAAAAGATTCGTCAGTGACATAAAAAAAAATCAAAAAGCACCCTTTAGATGCATTTGTCTAACCAGTTATATATAGCCACAACACAGTATTAACTCACTAGCTCTCTAGCCCACATTCATCCAGCTTGTTTCCAAAATATCATGAAATATTTTATTATATACAGTAATAGAATAAGAAAAGGTTGTGTAGTGTCCCTTATTTCAATAAAGTATTGTATATAACAAAATAGTTCATTATATTTTGTAAACAAGTTGGATGAATATGGACTAGAGAGCTAGTTAATAGAATATTAACTGTTCTTTAATAGAATAAGGAAATGATGTGCACTGTCCCTTACTTCAATAAACTGCCATAAAAATATATGAGTTAAATTGAAATGACTTGTTCCTGACAAACACAGGGTGGATCTTAGTAACAACAGCATTTTTTTTTATTACTGCTCGGATACAATATGTTGTAAAGTTTAAATATAAATATACTTAATGAAATAAACTCAAATACAGATACCAATAAGAGTACAGCTTCCTAGCTCCTTCCTTTTCCCTTTTTGAACACTATATTGGAAATAGGTTTGCTTCTCCAGTCTTCCAGCACATCAATGGAAGGTATGAGGTTTTATTGTTTGCTGGACTTAAAAGTACTTTTAATCAGGAAATACTTCCTTAAAGCAACTGATGTTTTCATATAGCAATCTCTTAACTGAATTATTTTTTTTATTTCAATATTAGTGACTTTGCTCTTTGACACTGCAGCAAGCATTTAGCATCCTTTTTACCATATTTTACCATTTGTTGTGGTCAAATTCTTTAGGGTCTTTGACTGTGAAGGCTCTGAAAACTCGCATGAATCCTCTCCAGCAGTGTTTTATGAAGAAAGGCAATATAACAATTTAAGTAGACAGCAGCTGCTTTATTATAATCTGAATCAAGTTGCAGGGCCATTATACAGCCACATTTGATATCTGAAGGTCACTTTAATTTAAATTTGTATGTAGCAAATGCATAGCCCTAACTGACTTTACCCAATCTACAAATAAGTTTAGATGGAAGATAATCAGAAAATACCAGTACTGTAGGTTGCGCTGGTAAGCTGAATAACACCCAATAAAAAGGCAGTGATCAACCACATTTATACTGCTGCCAAGAAAACAGCATGGACATATTGATGAAGTCAGCAATAATCAAGCTAGATGAGTAAGTTTTACCTGGGAAATGTCCAATTTTGAGAAATTAATGCTTCATTTTTTCTACAATCAAAATATATTGACATAATATTGTAATATATGTAATAATCCTTGTGAAAATAGAGATAGCTGGGCTTTAAATAGATTTGAAAGTGACATTTAGGCAAGCGATTGGATGAGACAATATTATAAACCATTGTGGAAATATGGGGACCTTCCTCCTGACTTCAATTATTTAGTCTTAATCTAAGATTTTACAGAACTGGTATGTAATCCTACAAGAACCTCATATATAATACACAGCTTCTTTATAAGGTGCTTTTCATCAAAAATAAACTTTCTTCCATATTCAGTAGAATAAAAAAGTAGAAAACTTTGGAGGGGGGTCTTTAACAAAATAATAGTATCTAACTAAAGAAGTGAATTCCTGCCAAATTCAGGTTTAATACAGGTAGTCCTCAACCTACAATAGTTCATTTAGTGACCATTCAAAGTTACAACATTGAAACAGCATTGAAAAAAGTGCTGATCATTTTTCACACTTATGACTGTTGTAGCATCTTCATAGTCATGTAATCAAAATTCAGATGCTTGGCAACGGCTTCATACTTAGGACAATCAGCGTCCCAGGGTCATTTGATCAGTTTTTGACCTTTTGACAAGCAAAGTCAACAGAGAAGCCAGATTCACTTAACAACCAGGTTATTAACTTTAATAAGTACAATAATTTACTTAACAACTGCAGCAAGAACAGTCCTAAAATGGGGCAAAACTCACTGAACAAATGTCTCACTTAGCAACATAAATTTTGGGCTCAATTGTGGTAGGTTGAGCACTAGCTGCATATAGTTTAGTACATATAAAAGAAAGGAATAAATATGTACAAGCAGGAAACTTATTGTTCATATGTTTTAGCAACAAAACCAAAATAATTCCTCATCAGTAAAAATACTGTATCAAGATAAATTTTTCTTCTGCTTAAAGTATTTCTAGATAGGAACAGCAACAATGGTAACTCAGAGCATTCTCTCAGAAGCAGAGCAGTCATGCAATCAAATCTGGATGATAAAATTCCAGATGGCCACTAGATTGTAGGAAAAAACTAAGAGATTTCTCTCGCTTTTTGTTGTCATCTGAGGATATCTGTCAGCCTGACCCCCACCATAATACTCTACGCAAAAATCTACGTAGATGGGGCCAGCCCTGCAGATGACAACCAATGTTCATTTTTTAAAAGACTGCTTGAATCTTGGCTGTAGTTATGTATCACTAAACGTACGTCATTCTATGATTTATTCTCCAGATGTCTGATACCAAGAGCTGGATCTGACTTGGTGTGAATTGCCTGTCAACTGAATCTCTAATGTTTACTCATTTACATCCTTAGAAACAGTGTGTTTTCAATAGCAGATAATATCTGATTGAATCCTGCTTTGATGGAGCAAAATTTCAACTCAATTGCTGATGCCACCTTTGCTTTTTCCATTTTTTTAAAAAAATTCTCTTTTGGTCTATTCTTTATGTTCCAACCAGCCTCTCTAAATATCAGACTGCCTATATATAGTGCTTGACTTACAATCATGATACCCATTACAGTTGTAAGTCATGACTCATAAAATGGGTCATCCTCAGGATAGAACCAATTTTATTACCTTTTTTTGAGATGGTAGTTAAGCAAATGCCACATTAAGTGAATGTTTAAGTGTTCGTAGGGGCTGGTTTTGCTGAAAACTGGAAGTAAATGCTGCCTTTCAGCAAAATCATCATAAAATGCAGTAATATAACTGTGGAATTTTGCAAACAGCTATAAAGGCAGGCTAGCTACTAAATGCCAAAAATGCAGTCATATGACTATTGGGGGGTAGGGGGGTGGCCATCAGAACCAAGTCTTAAGTACCTCTGAAAAGGTTTAACATAACTTCACAGTTGCTATGCAAACTATTATAAATCAAGGACTACCTGCATTGCCTCTGTATGGCAGTTATTCTTTAGGAAAGAAAAAAGTACCATATATTTTACCTGTTATTGGTGTCTCTTAGCCTGGAAAACTTAGATCATGTACCTCGGTCATACTTACTCCATTTCTAAATTGCAGATGGGTAACAAATAAGTTTTCATGTTGTATACATGCAAAATATGAATTTTTGAAGATACTTTATTCAGAGCATTCAAGCTACAGTATTAACAACTATCTGGATCCACAAAACAAGATGAGGTAAAAATATATCAAAATATCATTAGTTTTGATAATAATGGGACTGCCTCTGAAAGCCATCAGCTGGAAAACTGGTGGGCTTTTTTGTAGAGATGGTTAGCTGTGAGAATAGATTGTTGGATTAGATAGGACTGATCCAGAAAACCACATTTAGGTTCTTACAAACATGTTATCTAATCTCTATCAGAGTTGGCAAGAAATGACCCCACATTGAATGATTTATCTTAAAATCTTTCATTACTTTAGGACTCTTGAACTAGTCAGCCAATGAACATGAGCAGGTGGACAGAGCAGGTGATTAACTTAGAAAGATTAAAGATGCGGGTGATACTGGAATGAGAGGCGCCGTGCACTTGGAAGAAGTTACAGAGTTTCCTGGGCTTTCCAAACTTTTATAGACAATTCATTGCTGCTTTCACACAAATTGCTCACAAATTACTAAAAGCCAAATGGGAGGGCAAGCCTAAGCTCAGAACCCCCCTCAAATAGTCCATGGAATGCCAGGCAGCTTTTGAGAAACTCAAAAGGCTATTTGCCGCTGAACCAATATTTAAACACCCAGGCCCCAAGAAGCCTTTCATTATACGAGCAGATGCAAGCAACATAGCGATTGGGGTGGTCCTTCTCCAGAAGGATCCATGGGGGCTCTTGAGACCATACACTTACACTTCCAAAACACTGTCCAAGGTGGAGCGCAGATGGATAGTTTGGGATAAATAGGCTTATGAGGCAAGATGGACACTAATCATATGGTGGCACTTCCTAGAAGGAGGCAAGAAACCTTTTGAGGTTTAGACTGATCATAAAAACCTAGAAGCACTGAAAAAAACCCCAAAAGCTATCCCCCAAACAAGTGAGGTGGGCGCAATACTTTAATTGGTTTAAGTATTTGCCTGGAGATAAAAAAATCTTAGCAGATGCCTTGTCCAGAATATTCCAGTATCACAGGAAGTAGAAGACACCATCATTCCCTCCAATAAGATGGCGGCACCAGTTTCCACCAGAGACTAGCATCAAGCACAATCCAGCTGAGGACATGATCCCAGGAATAAAAACAGCACTGCTCCAAGATAAATGGTTTTTAAAATATGTGTCTGGGTGATGGGTTTGCATGGGTTGGCAGTAAACTCTACGTGCCAGCCAGCCACAGGCTCTTAGTTTGTAGAGAAATCAGAATTCTAAAACTGTAGGGCATTTTGGTTTCGGTAAAACCCTACACCTGACTAGACATCAATTTTGGTAGCCGAGAACAAAAAAAGATGTGGAAGGATACGTAGGTAGTTGCTCTATTGTGTACCCATAAATGGGATTGTGGACAAATCACAGGGACAATTGCAGCAAGTTGCTAAACCCTCAGCACTCTGGAAAGAAATTTCTATGGATTTTATTTTTGAATTGCCTGAGAGCCCTGGGAACACTAATTTGGGTTACCACTGATCTCTCTTCAACACAAGGGCATTTTGTGGCATGCCTAAAGATTCCCCCTTACACGAACCCTGGCAAAACTGTTTGTATAACACTTTTATCATCTACATGGGATTCCTGAGAGGTTTATTTCTGATTGAGGGGTACAATTTACCTTCCAATTCTGGAAAGAGTCTTCGAAATTACGAGAGACCATCCAAGGATTTAGCCTTCACATCATCCTCACACTCATGATGCCTATGAACATTCCAATGGAGTACTGCAGGGGTGTCAAGCTCAAGGCCCCTGCGGTGTGCTTAGATCTGCCCCATGGGGCCACCTTGGAAACAAAAAAAGACTGGCCCATGGTGCTTCTCCCAAGTTGGCCCTGGGTGGTTGGCCAGGGCTCAGAACCCTAGAGGGTTGCTCTTTTCTTTCTAGAGCAAAATTTAAGAGAGTTGATTTAATGTCAAGATTCCAACTAATAAGCCCAAGCAAATCAGAACTCCAAGACTCAGATATCTCTCAAAGAACTTCTTTATTGGGCGCATCATATTGCCATGATTAAATGTAAAACCAACTCTGAATATTTCCTGCAGTTTCAGTATAGTTAAAATAATAAATGATTCCCTCATTTATTATTTACAGGTCATTTACAGGTCACATTGTCCAATCAGATTTATTGGTGGGCTCCCTAAGCACTCCACTGTGTTCTCATCTGACACCTGTGGAGATGTCCTTGATTTCCACGTTGTGTCTGGCAGTGCATTCCAACCTCCTTCTCCTCTCCCATACTGTGTGGCAACTAAGAACCAGAAAAATGGTCTTAGGTTTGGTTTGACATTGACACCATGTATAAAAAACTAAGTACACCCTTTGTACTTCCATAGATATGAAAAAGCTAAGCAGCAGCCAGATCGTGCTAATCAGGTGCCTTTGATGAATTGATCTTCAGCAAATGTGAATACTTTTATAAAAGCCAACATTTTAGGAATTTAATTATCCGTAGCACTGAAGTGTGTGTTAACACAATATCAAAGAGGAAAGACATCAGCAAAGATCTTTGAAAATCAATTGTTATTACCCATCATCTGGGTAGGCTTATAAGGCCATTTCCAAATGATTTGAAGAACATCATTGGACATTGAGGAAGATTATTCATAAATAGAAAATATTCAAGACATTTGCCAATCGTCCCAGGAGTGGATGTCCTAGCAAATTCACCCCAATGTCAAACTGTGCAATGCTCAGAGAAATTGCAAAAAATTCAAGAGTTTTATCTCAGACTCTACAGGCTTCATTTAGCATGTTAAATGTTAAAGGTCATAAAGGACAGTACAATTAGGAAAAAACTAAACAAGTATGTTTTGTTTGGAAAGACTGCCGGGAAGAAGCCTTTTCTCTTTAAAAAGAACATTTAAAAAGCAGCACGGGTCAGGTTTGCAAATTTGCAGCTGAACAAATCAAGACTTCTGGAACACTGTCATTTGGACAGATGAGACCAAACTAGAGATATTTGGCCATAATGCACAGTGCTACATTTGGCAAAACCAAACACAGTGTATCAGCAGAAATACCTCACATCAACCATTGAGCATAATGATGGAGAGGGTGATACAGATACAGATAATCAGAGTTAGAAGGGACCTTGTCCATCTAGTCCGACCCCTGCCCAAGCGGGAGACCCCACACCATTTCTGACAAATGGGTCTAATCTCTTCTTGAAAGTCTCAACTGATGGCGCTCTCACAACTTCTGAGGGCAAGCTGTTCCATTGGTTGATTGTTCTCACTGTCAGAAAGTTTCTCCTTATTTCCAGGTTAAATCTCTCATTGTTCAGTTTCCATCCATTATTCCTTGTCTGGCCTACAGGAGCTTTAGAAAATAGCTCGACTCCTTCTTCCCTATGGCAGTCTCTCAAATATTGGAAGACTGCTATCATGTCTTCCCTGGTCTTTCTCTTTATAGACTAGCCAAACCCAGTTCCTGCAACTGTTCGTTGTATGTTTTAGCCTCCAGTGCCCTAATCCTGGTTGCTCTTCTCTGTACTTTTTCTAGAGTCTCAACATTTTTTTTTATAATGTGGTAACCAAAACTGGATGCAGTACTCTAGGTGTGGTCTTTCTAAGGCTTTATAGAGTGGTATTAGTACTTCCCTTGATCTTGACTGTATCCCTCTGTTAATGTAACTTAGAATTGCATTAGTTTTTTTGGTGGCTGCTGCACACTGCTGGCTCATATTTAGCTGGTTGTCCACCAAGACTCCAAGATCCCTCTCACAGTTACTGCTATTGAGCCTGGTTTCACCCAGTCTATGTGTGTACTTTTGGTTTTTCTTGCCTAAGTGTAGGACTTTACTTTTCTCTATATTGAATTTCATTTTATAAGATATGGCCCAGTGTTCTAGTCTGTCAAGATCCATCTGGATCTTGAGCCTATCTTCTTGGGTGTTAGCTATTCCTGCCAGCTTAGTATCATCTGCAAACTTGGTAAGTTCCCCTTCTATTCCCTCATTTAAGTCGTTAATGAAGATATTGAATAGTACTGGGCCTAAGACGGAACCTAGTGGCATCCAAATGATGATTTGTGATGATTTGGGCTTGTTTTGCAGTCACAGGACCTGGGCACCTTGCAGTCATTGAGTCAACCATGAACTCCTCTATATACCAAAGTATTCTACAGACACACGTGAGACCACCTGAATGAGAGCTAAAGCTTAGACAATATTGGATCATGCATTGCAACAGACAATGATTCCATGCACACTAGCAAATCTAAAACAGAATGGATGAAAAAGAAAAGAATCAAGGAGTTGTAAAATCAAAGTCCAGACATCATCCGACTTGAATGCTGTGCTGTGATGGGACTTCAAGAGAACTGCATAAATGCCCACAAATCTCAATGAACTGAAGCAATGTTGTAAAGAAGAGTGGGCCAGAATTCTCCACAAAATTCCAGAATTCTGATGAAGTCATACAGAAAATGATTACTTCATGTTACTGCTGCTAAACTGATTCTACAAGCAATTTAATCATAAAATATACTTTAATTTTTCACATATGGCTTTATCTTAGTTTTTCATATATGGCTTTATCTTTTTTACATGAGTTTTTATTTCTTTATTTGGGTAATTTTGATTTTCTTGATTACAAAATTATGATTTTATGTTTGCTTACTTTTCCTGCCAACATAGGATCCATTTTAGGCTCCAAAATATTCTGAAATCTAATGCTAAACTCCAGAAAGGCACTTATACTATGAAATATTTCCACTTGAAAAGAGTATCTGTCCTAGATACACAAAGCTATAAAGAAAAATGGAAGACTGTAATAACTTTGGCATCTATTGAGACATAACTCCACCAAGCGCTGTCTTTCCAGGAATTTTTTTGAGGAAAACGTTCTCCTTCTGAGGGCAAAGGAAGGCTTCATAAGGAGCAGCCATTAAAACAAACCTGACAGTTTGTTTTTCAGTTGAATTATACAACTGATATGTTATATTAAAGATGAAAAAAATTCTGAAGTGATTTATCTTGGTTTGATTTTTTTAACATCTCAAAAATCTGACATTTTAACAGAGATGTGTATTTTTTTATGCACTAATTTTTTTCAAGTCTATTATAACTGTAGTTGGTTAAGGCACGGGTCCCCAACCTCTGGGCAACCTCACTAGTGGGCTATGAGGTGTTTATAAATAAGCCACAGAGATAGGTGAGCACACACAGACGCACCCACACTTGTGCAAGCAGGGGTCAAACACATGCAGGTGCATTCCATTTGCATGAGTGGCCAGTGCGCATGCATACCACTCGTGCAAATGGAGCTGCGTATGCCAATGCACACTTGCTGGCTAATTGTGCAGAACCTTCTCCTCCCCTCCCTGTCGGTCCACAAAGGCAGAAAGTTTGGGGAACTCTGGCATAAGGCATCAGGGTAGTAATCAGGAGATTGTGAATTCAACTCCTGTCTTAGGCACAAAAGCCAGCTGGTGATTAGAGCCAGTCATTCTAATTCTCTCTCAACCCTAAGAAGCAGGAAAAGGCAAATCACTTCCAAAATCTTGCCAGGAAAACTGCAGGCAGTCCAGGCAGTCACCAGGAGTCAAGCATTGATTTGAAGGCAAAAAAAAAACCCCAAACCCATGGAGACAGCAAACTTGTTCTTATCCTCAAAAAAAAAAAAAAAAAAGGGGGGGGGGGGGAGTGAAGTATTTAAGAAATTACAACTTCAGTTTAACATTACCGCTTGGGAAGAGTTGTGCCATTGTAGTGGGATATTCCCTGCAAAGAGGAACAGCCTTCCTTATGGCTCAGGGCAGTTATCCATTTGCTCATTTTGCTTATGTAGCCCTAAACTTAGCTAATCAAAAGAGATAGGAAGTTGACAAAGGGTGTGGGGAGGGGAGAGGAAAGCGAGAGAGTGCACAAAACAAGCAAAGGGCACAATCAGCTGCTTCTGTCAGCAGAGAGACCATGACCAGACTTTCCATGGGGAGAGAGAGAGAACATTATTTATTAAACTTGCATACCTCCCATCTTAATAATAATAGAACAACAGTTGGAAGGGATCTTGTAGTTCATCTAGTCCACCACCCCCTCCTTATACCATTTCTGAGAGATGGCAATATAGTCTCTTCTTCAAAACTTCCAGTGGTGAAGCTCCCGCAACTTCTGAAAGCAAGCTGTTCCACTGATTGATTGTCCTCACTGTCAGAAAAATTACCCTTGTTTTGAATGTCTCCTTGATCAGTTTCCATCCAATATTCCTTGTCTGGTTTTCTGGTGCCTTGGAAAATAGCTTGACTCCTTCCTCTCTGTGGCAGCCCCTCAGATATTGGAAGACTGCTATCATGTCTTCCCTGGTCCTTCTCTTCACTAGACTAGCCAAGCCCTGTTCCTGTACTTGTTCTTCATATGTTTAAGTCTCCAGTCCCCTAATTAGGTTTGTTGCTCTTCTCTGCACTCTTTCTAGAGCACGGGTGTCAAACTCACTGTATCATGTTGCCGTCACATGATGTATCGCAATGGTTTTCCCCTTCACGGAGTTGGGATGGGCGTGCACATGACGCATCTGGCCAGTTTGACACCCCTGTTTTGGTGCCTCAGCATCTTTTTTATAGTGTGGTGACCAAAACTGGATGCAATATTCTAGGTGTGGTTTTACTAAGGCTTTATAGAGTGATGTTAGTACCTCATGTGATCTTGCCATTTCTTTCTTTGAAATTCAATCTTATAGCTGGATCATATATCTCTTTCCATCCTACCCTGATTTAGAATACGACAGATCTTAATTCTATCAACTTGAAGGCTAAGATAGTGAATGCCCTGCATGGTGTTTTCCAAATGGTTAGCAAAGATGACAAGATGTGAAATGCAACACATCTATAGAATGAAGGTAGAATTAAATTCTCACTCACCTCAAAGCATCTCATAAACTGACAAAAAACTGGCAAAACATACGTTGATGAAACAGAAGCAGAATACAAACTCAAAAGTAATTTGTATTTGTAAATGCAGAAGGCACTGTACAATTCCATTGCAGCTGACAGTTCTTATTGTTAGAGAATTAAGTTTGTCTGATGATTCGAACCAAAAGTTATTTTGTGGGAATCCTGGTAAATTGTTTTGTATTGCCATTAATCACCATCACCGGTTACCATCCTAACTATCATCATCAAAAGGCAGACTGACAAATATACAGCAATACATGGACAGCAAAATAATGACACACCCAGAGAATAGATGTGTGCGTGTGTGCCTTAACACACACAAAATATGTCTACGGACACACACACACACACATCTACTAAATTTCCCCATTCAGACCTCAAGGTGTGGATGACCTCGGTCGTGTCTGGCCTGCCCACCTCTGTTCTCGCCTCTTCAATAGCCATATTCTGAACTGGCACGAAGCAGCACTCACCGAGGCCAAGCCACAAGCAACGTTTCAGTAGTGGGACGGTTCCCAAAGCCATGGCTCCAGCAGAGGAATGAACCTGTCGACGCCAAGGGACTTTATTTTAAGCAACAGGAATCTTGGACGAACAAATCATTCCCCAAAAAAGATGCCGCTGCAGACGTCAAGGGGAGGACCAAACGCAACCAATTCCACCTCGTTGAAAAGCCTCCACTGAGGGAGGTTGGCAAATACGAAGCTGCCGCGAAAGGAGCCCGCGGCAAGCACCTTCGCCCTTCTTCGAAGAAAGGAACGTTAACTGCCACAAAGGGCACGTGGAAAGGGAGGGAGTTCTGATTGGATCGTTTCGGGAGGGCAGAGGAAGAGCGAAGGAATGGTTTTCGTTTTCCTCCTTCCTCCAGGGACTTGCTGGACGGCGGAGGGCCGTCCTGTTGCGACGAGGGGGAGCTTGGTCCAGGCTCCGTCGCAAGGCGTAAGCAGCGTGCGTAGCAGAAGTATTTAAAATAAACTCAGTTGTGCTGGCGGAACCGCAGGGTTTTTTTTTTTTTGGGGGGGGGGGGGGGGGGGGGGGGGTGGGTTTGTGCTGGGGGGGGGGGGGGGGGGGGGGGGGGTCCTGTGGGTTCTACCTCTGAGGCTCCCTGAAGATGTAGTCAAGGCGCACGACTTCAGTGTTTTATTATTCATCCAAAAGACCGAAGTTGAAAGAGGACAGCGCGGAGAGTCGCCAACAGTGGAAAGCAGGAGACAGTAAACTCGTTATTCAGCCGCCAATGTTGTATGACCTCCTTCGGGGATAGTATGGCGGGCCATTTCTCCACGAGGAGCGGGAAAGCCACCTCGAGGGTAGTTTTGTGTCTTTATCTCTGGTATAATACTCCGCCCACCCACCACCCACCCCCCGGGCGATGGAGAAAAGAGAAGTTCCCCCCTCAAGGCAAATCAGGTTTCAAAACTATTCTTGATCATATTCTTCATAACATACACTGTGCGGTTAAAAAAAATCCTACCCATTCAGACAAAATTATATAGCTTTGAACATACTCTGTCCAACAAGGTTTCTAAGTGTCCTGGTTAATGCTAGAAGGTATCAACTTTTGAGCATCTGATAGATGGCTTTCAGCCTCTGTCTCAAGCACGACTGCAAAAAATTCATCAAATTCTCTTCCACTGACTGACAACTCAGTCAAGAGCTAGTGACAAACCTTCCAGTACTGGAAGACTGTTTATACGATGTCCTAACAGCTATAATTTCTGTAATGCAAAATATAAACAGATCTTTTAACATATATATTTATTTATATTTAATGAAAGTTTTATTTGGGTTTTCACACACACAAAATACAAGTAAAACATCTTTTTTGAAAATAGCTTGGTCCCGGGTTGCACTTCTTTATACAGACACAAACTCAATTTCATGCTCATTTTTGTGTTCTATTCCATATCTTATTACTATTCTGCATTTTCTATAGAGTTTTTCCCCTTTTAATTTTCTCAATTTTATTTTGATTATCTCATCTCAATTCAAATCATTATATTTATACTTTTGTCTGTTCTGTTTAAATTTCATATTATCTTTTCTCATTAAACAAATTTTCTCCTGTAGTTACTAATTGGAGTATGACACCTTTAGATCTTTTAATTTTATCCATTCAACTCTTATTTAAACTTCA
Organism: Laticauda colubrina; assembly: GCA_015471245.1. NCBI lineage: Eukaryota > Metazoa > Chordata > Lepidosauria > Squamata > Elapidae > Laticauda > Laticauda colubrina. The sequence continues at coordinate 24,082,502 of BLBF01000025.1, forward strand.
ATATAGACCTTAAGGTTATGACATTCAATATAATACATAATACATAACTTCCAATCAAATTCTGCTTGGTATATTCTTATAATACACACTATATTCTTAAAAAAAAGGATTGTAAGTATTTGTAATTATAAACTCTCATTCCATTCCAATTCAGTTCTATCATTAATATTCATTAAAGTCTTAACATCTTTAACATTTCTTTTCAATTAAATATCATACTTCCTTAAAGACACGTATAATCTCCATACTTAATTTTTCCCTTATTTCTCTTCACATATGTTTTATAAATCATTAAATATTCATTTTGTTACATTTATTTATTGACAAGCATTCCACTAAGTTACGATAACTATTTTATCAAACATTTTAATCATACATTGTTTCATATTTTTGTGAAATTATTTCTATTTCTAATATAACAATACTATCTTATGTACCTTTGCAGAATCCCTTTTTCAATTAGATTTTCACCCATTATCTCTAAATAGGCCTTGTTTCTCTATATTTTGTTTCTGTCCTTTATAACTTCTTTTCCTTTCTTTCTTCCCTCTCTTCTTCTCCCTCCCATTTTTACCTCTTTGTCTCTCTAATTCTCTCTTCTGCATTTCCCTCTTCTATTGCTTTCTGATTTTATACGTATTTTTCACTCTATTCTTTTTTTTTTGGGGGGGGGGGGTTGTTTTTCCCAATCTTAAACTTTCAATTCTCTTTCCTCCCATTCCTTTTTTTTCCCCCATCTAAGATTACTTGTTCATTAAAGATGGCTTCTTCTTTGTCTCAGTCTTCTTGTTCTGCAGGCATTCCTTGTTGTTTCTCATAGTTCCAAATCTCCATTTCCAAGAACTGAAATACGAAGCCAAAAGAACCTCTCCCTTCTTGTGCATCTTCTTTGTACTTTTTTAAGTTCCATTTTCAGTTCTTCTAAAAGTGGAGCCATTTTAAACACTTTTAAACAACCACCCGATTGATTTTAGTCATTCAAATGCAGTAACCAAGAATCCAGAGATCACCAAATAATCCAAATAGTCCCAAACTGTTTCTTCTTATTTCTTTTTTCATTTTCTCTTCCTGGGGTTTTACTATTTTGTTGCGATGTTTCAGTTAAGATGTATCTTTTGGAAGTCTTATTGAGGTTTTACTGTGAGTACTTTTTAATTCCAGGCAGTCTCCTCCCTTCCAGATCCTGCCCTTTTATTCTTTTTCTTTCCTTTCCTGCTTTTAAAAGCTTTTAATTATCAAAAAATATTTATTATCCTTTGACTTTTTATTTGCAGCATTAAATGCCTATTAATGTCAAAGTGATTTTTTTTTTCCAATTCCTTGCTTAAGTCTCTTAGCTGTCAGTATAGGAAGAGGAGAAAAAAAACAAATCCTTTCCCTTTTCTCTCTCCTTCACTGGTTAGAAATCTTCTTTGGGAACTGTGTTATTATTTTTTTAATAGTTTAAATTCCAGGGCACCTTATTTGTTGCTTTTGCTGTTTGACCCGGTCATCCAAAACTTTCTCTTCTTATCTTCTTCCTGCACATTCTTTTCTGGTTGAGTTGTTCTTTGTGGTGGCCATTTCTGACCACCGCTGCAACCACCTTCAGGAAAGGGAGTAATGGCCAGCTGGGGAGGAGAGATGTGGCTCTCCTCAAACCCTGCAGGCAGTCTCCCCCTTCTTCACTACCTCTACGGGGTGGCTTAGCCCCAAAACCAGCTGGCTTGGGGTGCTCCAGTGGCGAGATCTGCCACCAAAGAAACTCAAACTGGAAGTCCAGATCTTTTAATATTTTTATAGGCCTTGGTTTCTGGAGCCTTCATCCATCTTGATAGCCCCAATATTTGCTGCAGTTTTTTCACCATCGTGTTTGAGTAATGGTGCCCAAAACTAAATCTGAGCACCATGCCCTTGTTCTTCTACTGCAGAATAGTGTTTTATCTTTTTAGAAGCTGCATCATACTGTTGGCTCATGTTTTACTTGGGTTTGGCTAGAGCAGGGGTGTCAAACTCAAGGCCCAAGGGCCAGATCCAACCCATGGGGTATTTAGATCTGGCCCATGGGTCTACCCTGGAAACAGTGAAGGACTGGCCCTCAGTGCTTTTGCCAGCAAAAAGTGAGCTCAGGAGGGCCACAGTCCTCCCAGGCTCCATTTTCAGGCATGACAGACTTCTGCAGCCCTGTGCCAGTGAAAATGGAGCTTGGGGAGGCTGGCAGAGGGATGCAGGAGGCCATCACAGCTGAAAACTGAGGCCGAGTGGACCATGCGCGGCCTCCCCAAGCTCCGTTTTCACTGGCAGAAGGCTGCAGGAGGTCATTGCATCTGAAAACAGAGCCTCAATGAGTGATGTCAAGCTGGCCATGCCCACCCCGGCCCCCTGAGGTCAAACACAACCCTAATGGGCCCTCAATGAAATTGAATTTGACACCCCTGGGCTAAAGTATCTAGATTATTTTTATGTTTACTGTCAAGCCAAATACCCATCCTACCCAGATGCAGAACTTTAAACTTCTCCTTGAACAAATTCCATTTATTTCAGCTGCTTCACTGTATATATTTTTAAATTTTCTCTTATTTATTTACTTATAATAACACTACCTGTTTTGTGCCCTCTGCAAGCTTTTATGAGTTCTCACCATCCCTCTCGCAAATCATTGAAAAAAAGAACATTAAAACAACACCACTCGGAAGTAAGCTTCCTTGCACTCCACTCTACTTCCCTCCAAGCTGAAGTAAATTCCTTCAATTAGCACTAATTTCACCCACTAAATAGAAGTATATTATCAAACAGACAACCTTTTACTAAGGAAAAATAATCTTTCAAAAGTTTTGATCCAAAAACGCTTTAAAAAAGGGGAGATAGGTGGACTGGAAGATTAAGAAGACTGACTGATTGACTGTAGTCATTATTCAGCATTTTTCTTCTACCCACTTCCGGTGCATTTGAAGGAGGAAAATAATAATAGTAATATTCTTTTTTTTTCTTTTTTACCAGAGATAAAGAATAAAGACAGACTTTGGGATTTTTTTTTTTCCTTCTCTCCCCCTTTTCTTATTGCTCTTTTCTCTTTTATAAATTTGCTAATTCTTTTTTTTTTTTTCCCCTCTGGTCTCTCTCATTATTTACATTTGGGTGTTATCTTTTCCTGCTCATATTACTTCTTCTATATAACGATTGTAAATGTATTTATCGAGATAAGAAATATAGAATAATAGTTTAGATTGTTGATAATTGACTTGATTAACTTTTTGAGAATTGGGATAATCATATTTTGACTAGATATGCAAATTATAATAATAAAAAAGAGAATATATAGTAAGAACATAAGGAATACTGTAAAGTAACTATCAATAATTATAAGATTTAATATTCAATATTGAGTACACTAAAAGTTATATGTATGGTGTATATATAGGTATTATATAGATTGTAAAATAACGGCATAGTGATATATAGAAATTGAATACAAACTCATAAAATTTACTTGATTTAGATTTAAGATTTGGAAAAATATAGTTTAATAGATAAATTAATTCTGCATAGATTAACTGTAATATTGAGGCTATAATATTGAATGGTAATTTGGGATAATATAATTAATATAATTCAACAACAGAAACAAATATTAAAAGAAATGACTTCAACAACTACCACAGCCCTGAAAACTGGCAGGAAAACTACTCCAACTTTAACAACTACATTGGCAACAGCTTCGCCTATGGCCCAAAAAACTATAGAAGAAACATTACCAGTAGAAAAACAACCCAATATTACAAATGTTAATATTCAATCAATTTTACTAACACTCCAAGAATCCATGGAGAAATTACAAGAAACAATGATAAAAAAACCACAATGAAACAAGAGCAGACATTAACAAATTAAGGGAGGAGATGGGAAAAATGAAATTAGAAATGAAAGCGGATATTTCTAAAGTAGAAAATAAAATAAAATAAAAGAAAAATGAAGCAACAATAAAAGAAGTAGAGAAAAGGACTGAACAAACTGAAAGGAAATTGGAAAGGGTACATGGTTGGTTTATTTAGAGATAGACAAGGCGGCTACATACCTAAGATTCCAGAATGTAGAGGAGTCCAGGGATGAAGACCTAGAACAATTGATGGAGAAAATACTGGCTGGACTATTAGATAAAGAAAAGGACGACATTTTAAAAGAGTTTGATGAAGTCTATAGGGTCAGTACTAGCTATGCGAGGCACCATAAATGCCCAAGAGAAGTTCACATACACTTTACGAGAAAGAGTATCCGCGATATTATTTTTAAGAGATCTAGAGATGGAATAATTGTATATAAGGGCAAAGAAATTTTGATCCTTAAACAAGTCCCGAGAAGAATAAGAGAAATAAGACGAGATAACAAATTTTTGGCTGCTTATTTAAACCAAAAAAAATTGTATTCAAATGGTTAATTCCAGAAGGGATGCTTGTTACATGGAAAGAAAGGAAAATTAAAATTGATACTATAGAAAGAGCCCAAGTATACTATGAGCAATTAGTAAGTTCAGAAGATTTGAGTAGTAGGGAGGAATTGGAAATAAACCCACAAGAAGACCAAAACTATCACAGAAATAAAAAAGAAGGAACTTTAAGCCAGCAAACATTAGGAGAGACCGGAGTTATTACAAGACAAAGAGCGAAACAGAATTAAGTAAATGGAAGAAGAAAAGAAACTTCTTTCAATTAACATAAATGGTCTAAATTCGACCTTAAAAAGAAAAAGGATATTTACGAAACTAATAAAACATGATGCTGATATAATATGTTTACAAGAAACCCACATAAGAAAAGAAGATGAAAGATTTTTAAATTGCCCGAAACTAGGGAAGCTATTTACTGCACCAGCAGATACAGGAAAAAAGAAAGGAATTGCAGTATATATAAAAGAGGATTTGAAAGCAGACGTAGTTGGGTCAGACCCGGAAGGAAGAACTTTGGTTTTGCAGATCTGGATTAATGATATCCCAATTTTATTAGTGGTAATCTATGCCCCAAATGAAAACCAGAAAGAATTTTTTAAACATTTATACCGAAAAATAATAGGATTTGAACAAAGGAATATTTGCATTATAGGAGATTTTAATTCTATTGCCGATTATCAGAAAGATCATAGCAGAGGGGGGAAGAATAAAAAAGGGAAAAGAGAGTTCCCTAAGATATGTAAGGAAATAATGAGAGAATTAAATTTGGTTGATTTATGGAGGAAACTATACCCAGAAAAAAAAATAATTTACATTTTATTCAAATCCACATCAAACATGGACACGAATTGATATGGCATGGATGAATGGGGAAATAGCGAATGAAATAAAAGAAATTGAAATACTACTGAATGAATGGGCAGATCACAATCCAATTCAGATAATATGGAAAGGTAGGAAGAAACCAAAGAAAAGATGGACTTTAAATACCCAATTATTAAGAGAAAAGGATTATATGGATAAACTTAACGAGGAATTAAATTATTTTTTAAAAGAGAATAATAATGGCGTAACTACGAAACAAAACATCTGGGATACAATGAAGGCGGTAATGAGAGGCATAACAATTTCTTACAATTCTAAGAGGAATAAAGAAAAATATGCCCAACAAAATAAACTACAACAACAAATTAAGGAACTAGAAATGCTACCACAGTAGACCCCAAAAAAACCAACATTACAAAACCAGATAATAATAACAAAACACAAATTGAACTTAATCAAACAAGAGAAACTGATTATAAATTTGAAGATGACAAAACAATCTTACTTTGAGAATGCCAATAAGCCAGGAAGATGGTTAGCTTACAAATTAAAAAAAAGAAAGAAAAGAGATTGATATATCAATTAATAGACGATAACGGTGATATACAACAAGAGATAGGGGGAAAAAAAAGAAATTGTACATAAATACTAAGAGTTATATAAAAAGGAAGAAATAAATGAGGACAGAATAAGAAATTATTTAGATGAAATTAAAGATAAAGAAATTGAAGGAGAAATGATACAAACACTTAATCAAGATATATCATGGTCTGAACTGAAATCGGCAAGATAGAACCAAAAAAACAACAAAGCCCCGGGTCCTGACGGAATCCCAGGAGAGTTATATAAAATAATTGCAGAACAGATTGGACCATTTATGTTGGAAATTTTTAATGAAGTATTATTGGCAGCTAAGATGCCAGACTCATGGAGGGGAGCACTGATTTCGTTGATCCCGAAGGAGGATTCTGAACCCAGATATATTAACAATTATAGACCGATTTCACTATTAAATACCGATTACAAAATATTTGCCTCCATAATAGCTAATAGACTTAAAAGAATATTAAGCTTATATATACATGAAGATCAAAATGGATTTCTTCCGACTAGACAAATTAGCAATAACTCAAGAACAGTGTTAGATATTTTAAAATTTTATGAAGATTTACTTAAAATTAATAGGAAAAAAACAAAATTAATGACTAAAAACTTAACAGAAAAGCAGAAAAAAGAACTAGAAGAAATTATGGGAATACAAGTGACAAAGAAAGTTAAATATTTAGGAATATGGTTGACAGCACATTGTAAGGCGCTTAAAGAAAAAGAAATTGATGCTTCAGGTAAAGAAGGATCTAGAATTATGGGGCAAATTACAACTTTCACTATTGGGAAAGATTGCAACCATTAAAATGAATATCCTCCCAAAATTTTTATATCTGTTTCAGATGATTCCAATTAAATTACATAAGAAATTTTTTGAAGAACTCAATAAAATTATTGCTAAATTTATTTGGCAAGGGAAAAAACCCAGAATAAATTTAAAAGCAATGCAGGATATGAGGAGCAGGGGAGGGTTGGCACTTCCAAATTGGGAATTGTATTACACAGCTGCCATCCTAGTATGATTAAAAGATTGGGTAAACTTAAATAACAAGAGAATCTTATTTTTAGAGGGCCACAACTTACAAAGGGGGTGGCATGCTTTTTTATGGGATTTTTTATAGGAAAAATTACCCAGAAATACTTTCACATAAATTTAATTAGAGACTCATTGGTAACTAATTTGAAAAAAATACGTAAAAACACTATTTAAAAGTACCAATTTGGCTATCAACAATGGAGGCAATGATTCAAGCAAACAATTTGGATATTTCTAGAATGATCAAATATAAAGATTTATTAGACGTACAAGGAAATTTGAAATCCCGTCAAGAACTTCAAGAATGGGGATTTAAAATAGATCAATGGGCATATTTACAAATTCATAGTAGATATAACCAGGAAAGAAAAGAATTCAGAATTAGTAATAAACCCCAGCAGCTAGATAAAATTTTAATGGGATCAGGAAAAAGGAATATAACTAGATTTTACAATTGTTTATTTGAAGTAGAATTAGAAGAAGAAATAGTAAAAGGAAATATGATTGCTTGGAGTAGGAATGTAGGACGTAATATCACTTTAAATGAATGGGAAAAAGTCTGGGGAAGTAATAATAAGATTACAAAATTGGTAGCATACAAAGAAAATGCATATAAACTGTTTTATAGATGGCACCTTCCTCCTTCGAGATTGGCGAAAATGTGCCCCAAAATGAGTCCAAAATGTTGGAAATGTAAAAAGAAAGAGGGAACTTTTTTCCACATGTGGTGGTCATGCATAGAAGCCCAAAAATATTGGAAGATAATAAGAAATTGGCTAGAAGATATTTCTAAAGAACAGATCGAATATAAACCAGAGTCTTTTCTACTAGGGATTTTTGACAAACAAATATCAAAAAAGACAAAATATATCACAATACATATATTAACAGCAGCTAGGTTGGCTTTTGCTCAGTGTTGGAAACATCCACAGATACCTACAAAGGAGATGATTATCCAAAACATTTCAAACTGTGCAGAAATGGACAGATTAACATTAGCTCTAAAAAACAAAGAAACTTCAATATGTTATAATAGCTGGAATTATTGGTATAAGTGGTTAGAACAAAGATGAATTTTATAATATAGGATAGAAAGAATAAGATAAATTTATATGAGTGATGTATAAATTCTTGTAAAGATAAAGTGTTTAGAGATAGTAAAATCAAAGGAAGAAAAGATCTCACAAATTGTCGAAAGTAAGAATATTTTTAAAAAATCTCTTTTCTGTATTTTCTTTTTTTTTTTTCCGGTCCTCTTTTCCCATCCCCTTTTTTCCCTTTTTTTCCCCCTACCCTTCAATTATGTACCTGTTATTATGTTGTTGTGTCTTTTTTTTTTTTAATTGTAAAATCAATAAAATTTGTTGAAAAAAAGTTTTTTATTTTACTTGGCTTCCGGTTTGAGTCTCTTTGGCGACAGAAAGCGATCATGCATGGTTTCAATCTGTGCTTGCCGCCAGAGTGCCCCGAGCCAGCTGGTTTCGGGATTAAGCCACCCCGTAGAGGTGGTGAAGAGGGGGGAGATTGCCAGCAGAGTCGAGAGGCGCATCACTCTTCCCCAGCTGGCCATTACTCCCTTTCCCGAAGGCGGTTGCACCAGTGGTCAGAAATGGCCACCTCAAAGAAGAAATGAACCAGAAAAGAATGTGCAGGAGAAAGATAAGAAGAGAAAGTTTTGGTCAACCGGGTTAAACTGAAAAAGCAATTACGTAAGTTACCCTTAATTTAAACTAAATACCATTGTTCCCAAAGAAGATTTTTAAGCAGCGAAGGAGAGAAAAAAAAAGAAAGGATTAATTTTTTTTTCTTTCCTTTCATATACTGACAGCTAAGACTTAAGCAAGAAATTGAAAAAAAAAATCCACTTTGACATTAATAGGCATTTAAGCTGGAAATAAAAGTCAAAGGGATAATAAAGATTTCTGGATATTTAAAAGTTTTTAAAAGCAGGAAAGGAGAAAAAAAAAAGAATAAAAGGGTAGGATCTGGAAAAATGGAGGAGACTGCCTGGAACTAAGGAATGGAACTGTAACTAAAAGGAACTTACAGTGAAACTTTAACAAGATTTCCCCAAAGATACATCCTAACTGAAACTTGGCAACAAAATAATAGAACCCCAGGAAGAGAAAGTGGAAAACAAGAAGCAAAAAGAAACAGTCTTGGATTATTTGGATTACTTGGTGATTTTTGATTTTTGCATCTAAATGACTAAAACTAATGGGGTGGTTGTTTAAAAGTGTTTAAAATGGCATCACTCTTAGAAGAACTGAAAATGGAACTGAAAAAAATGGAAAGAAGATGCACAAGAAGAGAGAGGTTCTTTTGGCTTCGTATTTCAATTCTTAGATCTGGAGATCTGGAACTATGAAAAACAACAAGAAATACTTGCAGAACAAGAAGATCAGGACAAAGAAAAAGCCATCTTTAATGATCAAAAAGTTTTAAATGGGGGGAAAAAAGGAAGGGGGAAAGAGAGTGAAAGGTTTAAGACTAGAAAAAACAACCAAAAAGAAGAAGAGTTTGAAAGATAAGTATAATATTAGAAAACAACAGAAGAGGGGATTACAGATGAGAGAATTAGAAGGAGAGAGACAAGGGGGTAAAAAGGGGAGGGAGAAGAAGAGGGGGAAGAAGGAAAGGAAAAGAAGTTGTAAAAGACAGAAACAAGATATAGAGAAACAGGGAAAAGATATAAGGATTGAAACCATAAGCCTGTTTAAAGATAATGGGTGAAAATTTAATTGTAAAAGGGATTCTGCAAAGGTACATAAGATAGCATTGTTATTTTACAAATATAAATAATTTTAGAAAATATGACTAAAATGATAGATAAATATGTAATGTAGTGGAAAGTTTGTTAATAAATAGATGAATTAAAGTGAATGAGACAATTAAATTAGGAAAGGATGAGAACATTTTAATTATTATTAATGATTTATAAAAATATAAGTGAGAAATATGGAAAAAAGTATTAATTTTGGAAAGTTTATCAGTGTTCCCAAGGAAGTATGATATTTAATTGAAAAGAAATGTTCAAGATGTTAGGATTTTAATGAATATTAATGATAGAATTTAATTGGAATGTAATTTTATTTATTTATACATATATATATATATGTGTGTGTGTGTTTTCTGAGGTTTTTGCGGGTATTTGTATGTGGATCTTTGGTTATTCGGGTTTTCTCCCGCGTAGAATTGGAAGTATCTAGGCAACGTTTCGATGAAGTCTCATTCATCATCTTCAGGCTTGTTTCTTCAGCTCTGTGCTTCTCAGAGTAATGTGAGCTTGCAGCTGCTTCTTCCTTTTAACTGCTAGTGGGGGTTTGACTTGATTGGGTGGGGGTTTGGCTGTGTTCTGATTGGTAGGGGGGTTGGCTGTGTTCTGATTGGCTGGGGGTGTGTTCTGCTT
>BLBF01000025.1:24102800-24133648 GCA_015471245.1 Laticauda colubrina
TTTAGCTTGTCTACCTAACCCTGGTTGGGGAACCCAGGCTTAACACTATATATATATATATATATATACATACACACACACACACACACACACACACATACATATGGATCTTTCGTTATTCAGGTTTTCTCCCGCGTAAAATTGGAAGTATTTTGGCGACGTTTCGATGAAATCTCATTCGTCATTTTCAGGCCTGTGTCTTCGGCTTTGTGCTTCTCAGAGTAATGTGAGCTTGCAGCTGCTTCTTCCTTTTAACTGCTAGTGGGGGTGTGACTTGTTTGGGTGGGGGCTTGGCTGTGTTCTGATTGGCTGGGGGAAGGTTCTCATTGGTTGGGGGTTTGGCTGTGTTCTGATTGGTAAGGGGATTGGCTGTGTTCTGATTGGCTGGGGGGGTGTTCTGTTCAGGTGGGGGCTTGGTTGTGCTCAGGTTAGTCTTAGTTGCTGGGGGATTTGAGCTGGTGAGCTGTGAGCCTGTTGTTCTCCTATGAGCTGCTCAGAGCATCCAGTAGTGGGAGGTGCTTAGTCTCCGTATTCAAAGGCTGAGCTTGATTTGTGGAACGCTCCTCCTCCGCCACGTGACTCCTCAGCGTTCCCCAGTTTTTGCTAAGCCTCGTGCAAGACAGGCAATGCTTTGGATACTTCCTTGACTGAAACAGGAATATTAGCAGGTTTGATTGCAATTTAATTTTCCTTTGGTATTTCCTTTGTCTTTAGCCTTCAATCCTTATCAGTCTGAGAGCCCGGCTTAAGGGAAGTGCTGTTCGCAACCACACACCCCCCAAAAAAGGTGGTGGGAGGCTTTTGGAGCTGCTCTGCTCCACCTCCCCACAGCCAAAATTTTCTTACCTCTGCCAGTTTGATTGCTGTTGTGTCTTTATTCCGTTTGCTTGCTAGAGGCTTGATATTCATTTTAAAAGTCGTATCACCCTTACCACCACCCCCGAATGCCATTTCTTCAGTGGGGAAGTGAATTAGGATTAATTCCCTTTTCTTCTCTGCCGTTCTGTTATTTGAGAGCTCAGGCTTCGTTTGAGCTCTGGCTTGATTTGCAAGGCAGGAAGCTGCTGCTGAGAAGCGCGCGAAAATACTTTAACTGTTGGAGGCCATCTTGAGTGCCACCTCGTGGCTTCGCGCCCTATTTATCTTTTGTGAGCTGTGTGAGGTATTTTCTGCTCAAAGCAGCAGAATCCCTTCAAGATTCTGAGAGCTGTCTTACCCTCGTTTTGGCTACCTACACTCGAGGATAATTAATTTGATTTTTAAAAATTGTTGGCTAAACCCTCACAGCCTTATTCTCAGTGGCACAGCAGCAAGCACCTAGACCAGTGTCCGCCTGTGCAGGGAAGCTGCTGAAGGCCCTTACAATCATCATCCGGGCCTTAGGCATTCGCTATTTGGCTAATTGGACTACTCATTAATATTGGTTGTTCTATTATTAATATTGGAATATACATATATCACTATTCATAGGAGCAATTATAAAGCAATTATAGCAATAATGTTATAATAATTATTACAATAATCACTCATGGTAACAAACTACTTAACAGTATAATATTTTAATTTCAATAAAATATTATTACTGAGATACGACTTATTATATGTATATAGACACCAGTAAAATAAAAATAATAAATAAAATAAAAGGGGGCAATAAGAACTTTATCAGGGCAACCGTTTTTGACTCAGATTGGACCCTGGGCGTGCCAACTGCCTTGTACACAGATTATGTTCAACTACTGTTATTCTAATTTTAATCAAAATGGCAGATGGTAGTACCTCTCAGGCACCTTGCTTGAAGGCAAAAGCCAAATCTAAACACAGTGGAAATTCTAAAGCCTCAGAAAGGGACGCCTTAAGGCGCCATAAGGCCTTACAAAAGCAAATAGGCATTCTCGAGAGGTCCACGCTGTATCTCAGGGTGCCCCCTCTTCCAGTCCGTCAGTTTCTTCACACTCTCCTCCTCCTCTAGATCTCTCCCTTTCATTCAGGCGCAGCTTAACTCCACAAGAACAACAGGCCCAAGTGTCTGGAACACCAACCGGACGGGCCCCTGAAGCCACATTCACTCCGACAGCCGCTGGTTTTTGCCAGGGTGACAGCTACATTGAGGAGGTCCCAGAGAGGATGAAAGCCTGGATGGAGATGGCTATTCGCCAAGGGATTGCAGTGGGGCTTCAACACGCGGTAATGTCCAGACCTTACCCTATAGCTACTGACCAAGAGCCCCAACCACTGAGGTCACTGACCAGGTCGGAGCAACATCAGTCCCAGGTACACTTACAGGAGGAGGAGGAGGAAGTAGATCAAATCTTTCAAATGGCCGAGTCTGAAGTGGGATCAGTTCACGATAGCGAGCCCCTGTCAGAGGCAGACCCCTTAGAAGGGGAAATGTCTGAGGATGAAGGTCTTATTCCTGACCAGCCTGCTTTTACAGGCTTATTTCGGCCACAGCTTTTCAAATCTCTCTTGTTTAAGGCAAAGAACATTGCAGGTCTAAACAAGCCAAAACCTTCTGACACACCTGACCCTTCAGGGGAGGGACCAGAGGACATGATCTTCAATCAACCGGCAGTTGAAGCAGAGATAATTCCAGTCCCACCCATATTTTTGGGCCTGGTGCAGAAGCAGTGGGCTTCTGCAGCAGTATACACCTCCCCAACTGGACATGATAGGAAATTCTTCAACTTGGACCCTGATTTTGCAAAGTTACTGGGGACTCCCGAGGTAGATGAGCCCATAGTGGCTTTAGCGTCCCCCTTTATTCCCAGTGAGGCACTGGAGGCCTTAAAGCCGGAGGAAAAACGGGTTGAGCTAGCCCTACGCAGAGCTCATCAGTCTGATACGTGGGTGATCAGATCAGCCACGGCCGCCTCCTTCTTCACGCGGTCGTCTCTTAGATGGCTTCGTCTTTTGAAACAACATGTTCCTTCTAACATCAGGGTGCACCAAGACATCGCCAAACTTACGGCAGCTGCTGAATTCTCTGCCGATGCTACCTATCATGCAGTCAAATTTTCAGCAAGGGCCATTACCTTGCATATCACAGCGCATTGCTTGCTATGGTTAAGACACTGACAAGCCGACTTCAAACACAAATCCAAGCTGGCATCATCCCCCATTGTGGGAGATAAGATTGTTGGGTCCTTCCCTGGATCCACTACTAATTGAAACACACAAGAAGAAGAAAATTCTCCCTTCCCTTTTTCGGAAGTCAGATTTTAGAAGCCCCCAGTCCTTTCAGAGGGGATCCTCTCGATCTTTCTATCAGGGATCCTTCTCTTCCAGATACCAGAGACCCCCAGCAGTTAGACCAGGACAACAACCAGATAGGTCCGACTCAGTGGATAGAAGTAGAAGGGGTGGTCAATCCAAAAGATCTTTTCGGGGAGCAGGGAACAGGTCCTTCTGGCGACCAAGATAACTCCCGGGACCCAATTCCCATTGGCGGACGCCTTAAGTTATTCGCTGACCAATGGGACTCCTCTACCTCTGACGCCTGGGTCAGAGATACAGTTAGATTTGGACTCGCGCTGGAGTTTAGATCCACTCCCCCAAATTCCTTCATGTCATACCCTCCTTCCAGGGACCCGGTCAAGCGTTATCTCATGGATTCCACTATCCAACACCTACTGGATATACAAGCCATCCAACCAGTAGTGACCAGCCAACAAGGGCAGGGTTTTTATTCACATCTTTTCGTTGTGCCCAAAAATTCAGGTGGGTGGAGAGCGATAACTAGATTTGAAACGTCTCAACTGTTTCTTAGTATATCGCAAATTTAAAATGCATACCATCCAATTAATATTGCAGGGCATCAGGAATGGAGACATGCTCACATCCATAGACTTGACGGAGGCGAACCTGCACATTGCTATTCGGCCCTCCCATTATAGGTTTCTGAGATTTTGCTACAATAACCACCACTTTGAATATGTGGCCCTTCCATTTGGATTGGCCTCTGCCCCCAGGACCTTCACCAAGGTCCTCGCAGCACTAGCTGCCCACCTCAGGAACATCCCGGTACGCCTCCAGTGTTATCTTGATGATATTTTGATTTTATCTCCTTCCGCCAATCAGGCAGTCATAGACACTCAGAACACATTACTATCCCTACAAGAGCATGGCTTCTTAATAAATTGGAAGAAGAGTCAATTAACACCATCGACTCGGATAATCCATTTAGGGGTGGTCATCGATACGGTGGAAGGCAAAGTTTATCTGTCACCAGATAGACTAAATAGCATTCAAAAATTGGTTAAGGAAATCAGGGCACTTAAGAGGGTGCCCCTGATGGACTTATCCAAATTGTTGGGCAAAATGATCTCATGTATTTCTATTATTCCTTGGGCTCGCCTTCACACTAGATCCCTCCAATGGTTCCTGCTACCATACCAGCGATCCGGCCAAAGCAACTCCAAACACAAAGTCAGGGTCCCGCCCAAGGTTCTCAAGTCTCTCCTCTGGTGGTCCAAACTGGTTATCAACAGAGGCTGTCTCTTCAAGGAACCACAAAGGCTCACCATCACCACAGATGCCAATCTGTTTGGATGGGGAGCTCACGTACAGTCGCTCACAACCCAAGGCCGATGGTCCGACATAGAACAGTCATGCAGTATGAACTGGCTGGAATTTCGCGCAGTACACCTGGCCCTTCGGAATTTCTTCCCCCAGGTACGCGGTCAGCACATACTGATACTGACAGACAATGTAACAGCCAAAGCTCACATAAACAAGCAGGGGGGCACGCAATCGAAGCAGCTAATGTGGGAAGCGGAGCGCCTCTGTCGCTGGGCGGAGAACAACATACCTTCCATCAAAGCAGAACACATTTCGGGTCTGTCGAATACACAGGCAGACTGGCTAAGCAGGGCCACCATAGATCAGTCAGAGTGGTGCCTTCACCCATCCCTGTTCCAAGAAGCGACACAGTCATTTGGTCAGCCGGTGGTAGACCTATTTACTTCCCCTCTCAACACTCAGCTCCCGAGATTTTTTTCCAGGTACCCATCCCAAGGGGCGGAGAATTACAACTTGCTCTGCTGTTGTTGGCCCCCGGGGCTCCTGTATGCCTTCCCTCCACTTCTGCTGGGTCCCAAAGCTTTCAGGAAATCAGAGGCTTTATTCGTGTCCTTTCAGCCAAATTCTCAGGGTTGCAAAATTTCACCATCTACGATAGGCCGTTGGATACGGGCAGCAATAGCAAAAACATACCAGACCCAATCTCTGCAGGTGCCTAACGGCATAACAGCTCATTCAACAAGGAGTGCAGCATGGGCCACACAGGCATCAATAACTGAAATCTGTCGGGCCGCGGCTTGGGCTTCCCCATTGCCCTTCATTAGACATTACAAAATTGATGTGTTTGCTTCTGCTGAGGCTTCCTTTGGCAGAAGAGTTCTGCAATGGGTCCATAGAGATCAGGAGGAGATTCCAGACCAGACGGAGTCCCTCCCATAGGACAGGCCAAGCTTTGGTTTGTCCCACTACTGGATGCTCTGAGCAGCTCATAGGAGAAAGGGCATTGGTACTTACCTGATACGTCCGTTCTCTTTGAGCTGTGAAGAGCATCCAGCCCCACCCTTTTTTTTCCATCTGGTGGGGTCCTGTTTCAGCCAATGAACTTTTTTGAATGTGAGGATGACAGCACTTTTTTCCCTCATCTTCGCCAAAACTGGTGAACGCTGAGGAGTCACATGGTGGAGGAGGAGCGTTCCACAAATCAAGCTCAGCCTGTGAATGCGGAAACTAAGCACCTTCCACTACTGGATGCTCTTCACAGCTCAAAGAGAACGGGCGTATCAGGTAAGTACCAATGCCCTTTTGGCTTCGCTTTCGTGGTCGTGCCACATCTTCATGGTGGGTGTCAGTTCACTTCTATCTGTCAGAGGGGTTTGAAGCGGTTAGTGGTGCAGCTGCGGTACAGCTTCTGGTCCGTGGTCGTGTCTCACCTTCTGTGTGGGTGTGAGTCTTTTTTCTACGTGGTGTGGTGGTAGCATCTTGTGTGGCACTCGTGGGTGTGGGTCTGGTGTCATTCTTTATGTTAGGTACTCGTTTATTTATGAGGGCAGGTTTCCAAATTGTTGGTAGGTGGGAGGTATCATCTTGTTTATTCATGCTGTGTGGGCGTTTTTCTATCTCTATGGCTTCTCTCATTATTCTGTTGTTGAAGTGTTCGGTTTTGGTGATAATTCTGGTATTTTTAAAGTCAATTTCATGTCCTGTGCCTTTGAGGTGTTGGACCAGGGAAGAGGTCAGTTCTTCTTTTTTGATTGAGTCCTTGTGTTCTTCAATGCGGGCACTTATTCTTCTGTTAGTTTGTCTGATGTATGTGGTGGGACAGGCAGTGCAAGGGATTTCGTATACTCCTTGGTTTTCTAACTCGATTTTGTCTAGGGTTTCTTAGGATGGTGGGTATTTTTCTGTTTGTGCAGAATGCTGTTTTAATGTTGTGTTTTTGGAGGATCTTGCTGATTTTGTCTGTAGTGCCTTTTATATATGGGAGGAGGGCTTTGCCATTCTCTTGTTCTCTATCTTGGCTTTTGTTTGGGGTTTCTCTTTGGATTAGGTCATCTTCTTTTTTGGGAATCCATTGGCTGTAAGTACATTAGTGAGAGTTTGTAGTTCATTTTTTAAGTGTTGTTCGTCAGCTAAGTATTTTGTTCTGGAGATGAGTGTCTCGGCTACGGAATTGATCTGTGTTGGGTGGTGGTGTGAGAGTGCATGCAGATAGCGGTTTGTATGTGTTTTCTTCTGGTAGATGGTGTGTCCTAGGGAGCCATTGGTTTTTTTGTATGCTAAGACATCTAGGAAGGGAAGTTGATTGTTGGCTTCTGTTTCCATGGTGAATTGTATTTTGGGGTGTAAGCTGTTGAGGTGTGTGAGGAAGTTGTTCAGTTTTTCTTTCCCATGTGGCCAGATTATGAAGGTGTCATCTACATATCTGAGCCAGAGTTTGGGTTTGTGATCATACTTTTCTAGAGCTTGTGTTTCAAAGTGTTCCATGTAGAGGTTTGCGATGACAGGTGAGAGGGGTGATCCCATGGGTGCTCTTCTATTTGTTTGCATTTTTGTCCGTTGTAGGTGAAGTATGTATTGGATAGGCAGTGGTTGGTAAGATCTAGGATGTACTTGGGGGGGTTGTATTTGTTTTGGATGGCTGTCAAGGCTTCTTTTATAGGCATTTGGGTGAAGAGGGATATGACATCGAAGCTCACTAGTAGGTCGCCGGGTTGTAAGTTTTGTTTCTTTATGATCTCGATGAACTGGAATGAGTTTCTTACATGTGAGTTGATGGATTCTGCATAGGGTTGTAGTTGTTTGGCGAGAAATTTGGCTAAGTTTTGTAGAGGTGAGCCTATGAAACTGACTATTGGTCGTAGTGGGGTTCCTTCTTTGTGTATCTTGAGGAGACCATAAAACCTAGGGCATCTGGATGATTTTTCTCTGGGTATGATTCTTTGCTGGGTTTCTTTGCTGATGGGGGAGGCTTTTATTTTGGATCTGGTGGTTTTTTCTGGTGGGGTCAGTGTTTAGGGGTTTGTATGTGGGGTCTTGGAGGAGGTTGGTTAACTTGGTTTGGTAGTCATAACCACTGTCGTGTTGCCCTTGTCTGCTGGTAGGATTATTATGCTGAAAAAAGACACCAGCATAATAATCCTACCAGCAGACAAGGGCAACACGACAGTGGTTATGACAGTGGTTTTATATATATATAATCTTTTCTTTTTAAGAATATAGTGTGTATTTTTAGAATGTACCAAGCAGAATTCGATTGGAAGTTATGTATTATATTGAATGCTATAATCTTAAAGGTATACATTGAAGCTTAAATAAGAGTTTGAATGGATAAAATTAAAAGATATAAAGATGTCATATTCCAATTAGTAACTACAGGGGAAAATTTGTTTAATGAGAAAAGATAACATGAAATTGCAACAGGACAGACAAAAGTATAAATGTAATGATTTGAACTGAGATAATTAAAATAAAATTAAGAAAATTAAAAGAGGGGAAAAACTATATAGAAAATGCAGAATAGTAATAAGATATGGAATAGAACATAAAAATGAGCATGAAATTGAGTTTGTCTCTGTTTGAAGAAGTGATAACCTGAGACCATGCTATTTCCCAAAAAAGATGTTTTATTTATTTTGTGAAAACTCAAATAAAATTTTCAAAAAAAAAGTTTTTATTTTACTAGAATCCAGACGCCCATATCTGATATTCCTTATTTACTTTATAACAAGAGCAAGGAAAAAATAAGACTATTCTGGAATTATTTGATGAATCCATTCTGACTCCTATTAATTAGCATGTCCACAAAGTGCTCACAAAAGTACTTGAAAATCTGTTTGAAAACCATCTTGTCTTGCCTTCTGATGCTTTGGAAAATAGGTTGACATCCTCTTCTTTGTGGCAAATATGAAGGAACACTGCTATCATGTGTTTTAGCCCTCCACATCCTAATAATCTTTGTTGCTGTTTTCAGCACTCTTTCCAGAGTCTGACGTTGCACTGATGTTTATACACACCCGTAGCTGGGCTACCTTACAATCAAAGAATAGCATGTTTTTCCCCAAACCTTCCTCCAAAATTACCTTTTCCTTTGAAAATACTGCATTTTGGTGCTTCTTTTGGTATTTTTTTATTGTGATGACCAAAACTGGATGCAGTATTCCAAGTGTGGCCTTACCAAGGCATTATAAAGTGGTATTAATACGTTACATGATCTTGATTCTATCCTTCTCTTAATGTAGCCTAGGATCACATTGGGTTTTTTGACTGCTGCAGCACACTTCTGGCTCATATTTTAAGTGATTATCTACTAGGATTCCAAGATCCTTCTCACGGTTACAACTATTGAGCCAAGTTTCACCTTATGTGTAGCTGTACATTTAGTTTTCCTTACTCAAGTGTAAAACCTTACTTTTTTCATCACTGAATTTCATTTTGTTAGAGAGGGTTCAGTGTTCAAGTCTGTCAAGATCCTTCTGGATCTTGAACCTGGTGTGTTGGCTATTCCTGCCAGCTTGGTGTTGCCTGCAAATTTGATGAGTTCTCTTACTCCTTAATAGTTCTAAATCATTTATGAAGAAATTGAAGAATCCTAGGGCTAAAACAGAACCTTGGAGTATTCCTTTGTTTACTTCCCTCCATGTCAGGGGTGTCAAACTCAATTTCATTGAAAGCCACATCAGCATTATGGTTGCCCTTGGGGGAGGACGGAGTGTGTGTGGTGGGGCATGGCCGGGTGGTCGCAGTCCAATGTATAGGCGTGGCCGCTCAATGTAGTTTGTGTTGGGGCGACTGTGAGGGATCAGACAGGGCAGGGCGGATAGTGAAGTCACTGGCAGAAGGGGATAGGACCAGGGTAGGTACCAGAGCCTGATCCACTGAGGAACAAAGATGGGTTGTGGTGAGGTAGCCCAGCAAGTTGCCGTCATTGCCATGCTGCGGCCTCATGACAATGACATTGGCAGGAGGCAAAGGAAGAAGTGCAGGGGAGAGGCACATGATATAGACCACCAGATGGGCGAAGCAGCTGCCTGGTCACCTGCCCCATCCCAACCATGGTGGCAGTGGGTAACCAAAGACAGACAGTGGGATGGAGCATGTGGGTGGTAGGCAGCTGCCCTGAATTCCAACTAGCTAGATCATGTGCGTCTTCCCCTGTGCCTCTGCCTTCTACTTAGAGGGCCAGCCTGGCAGTCATAGTGCCCCAAACCCGTATGTGCTGCAGAGCCCCTTGGTGGGTTGCTGCTGGACACTGTCAGCCCACACATGCTCACTGCCTCCTGTGCGTGCACCGGGGGGTGGTGGGTTCCAGCTGGGGTGGGCCATGGTGTCAGCAGCCAGTCCCTCACTGTCTCTAGGGTAGCTGCAGGCCAAATCTGGGCCTTGTATTTGACATGTCTGGTTGAAGGTTTCTTTCCTCAAACAGTAAGGCTGGCATATGCAAGTGATCAGCAAACCCAGACCATGGACAGCATTGGTTCCTAGATCTGGCCCTAGATCTGACCCATGAGGCCTCCTTGCCACCTCAGCCTCACCCCAGGCTGGACTCTGGATGATCCGCGATAGACCATAAGCTCTCCTCAGTTCCATTCCTAAAGTAAATAGTTTGAGATCCCCCAGACTCTACCATCAACCCAAAAATGAATTTAAGGAGCTTAGGCAAGGAGGTTACTGTGCATCAGGGAAGCTGGAGCAATATCAACAATCCAAACTGCTCCCTAAAGCCCAACTTAATGAACAAGGTCATATATCCAGTGACCACACCTGAAATCCATAAGGGATTCCTAGAGGGCAATTGCTACACCATCATCCTGCCCTAAGATCTCTAGTAATGCATACCTAGAAACCAGCTGGGCTTTATCTGTGAAATGACCATGCACACCCACCTTTGGGACCCACCCAGATCTCAATAATACATGCTACCTTGGCTCCCACATTGACAGAGTTTCCAGTTGAACAAAGACCTATTACAGATCTATCTTAAAAACAGCAGCTGGAAATAATCTTGTCAAAATGAACTTTTAAACTTGTGATCTGAAAATCTAAAATACATTGAATACTAGTTTTATGAAACACATGTTTAAATATGCTATATTTTGTCTGATTTTGATGAGTTAGGAAAAAAACCATATAGTTGAAAATAATAACCATGTTTATTTCATATGAATACATTTTAACAAAATGGGATTCATCACTTCAGTAAGAAATGTTTTAATTCAATTAATAAACCATATATAATAGAACTATTTAAATTGCAATTAAAAATTTTAACCACACAAGATCCATTTATTTATGAATATTTATAATAGTTAACAACATATAATAAAAAAGAATGAGAATATTTTGAGTTTGAAGCAAGGATTAAACATAAGGTCATTTCTTACAGTTCCTAGTTCTTTTAAACTACAATATAAACAGTGAAAACTGAAGTATTTTTATCAACTCATGGCTTTCCTAAATTAATGTTTTATTCTTGTTTAAATTCAAATACTGTAGAAAGCTCATGGTTTTTCAATCCTCTTCAAGTGATTGTTTCAATTCTGCAAATGTGGCTTCTTTAGAGATAAAGTAACATGACTGTAAACTGAAGATGTATCAGGAAATCCACAAATGTCTGCAGGAAATTGAATAATCGTTTACTGGGAAATAACATTTTAAATATCATAGTTTGCTTCTAAAACACAAATACAATTTTATAATTTTACTAAATTTAAATATTTTAGCGAATGTAGAACCACAAATACAAAAAGATTGCACCTTGCCCAGAACAAATTAGGAGTTAACCTAAAGCCTATTTGGTCATTGAACTTACAGAGTACAACATTCTGTCATGTGAATACCAATAAAAAAAATAGACCAGTAAATCCAATCTCACTCCATGTTTACAATGCAAGAAAATTCTCTGCTTCATGCGAATGTAGCCAAGTGTCAAGAATAACTGGAAGGGCTTGCTTCTTCTACTCAAGAAAGCAGAACTCTTGAAACAGGCATTATTTCAAAAGGAAACTTTTATTGAGGGAAAGTGATAGTAAGGAAAGCAAGGCAGGATCTGAAGTTCCAGCTGAAAAACCTGTTAGATTAAACATTGCAGGAAACCTGTCTGTCCCATGTGTCCAGTCCAAGCTGAGCCAGCCCACAGGGGTGAAGTTGTTACGAGAACTTGAAACAAGAAAGATGATAAGAAGTTGTTCTCAGGTGTCACTTTGCCTGTTCCTTTGGAGCTGAGACAAAACAGATGGCCCCAAGTAATTCCCTCCCCCTCTCCTTTTCCCAAGCAGGTACACAAAGTGACAGGAAAGCCAGAAGCAAGAAAGGAGTATCCAGGCCCCCTCCCCACCAGAATGATAGTGTCCCAATAGGGTTCTATAGGACCTGACAGTAACACTAATTTACTTTTCTAAGTCACTTAAGTGACTGTCTTCATTATCCGTAATAGCAAATAAATTGCTGATACCTTTCATCATCTTTCAAAGGAGAAAATTCTCAGCACTACAAATGAAACATCTCTTAGGAAGACCATGCTTGATTGAGTACCTCTCTGGAATGTTGTGACTAATTAAAGTTTCCCACTAATCCTAGTAGACACTAATAACAATATTTTATTAGTTGTCTGCATTTATTTAAACTAAAAATACATGTTCCAGAACTAGGTGTAATTGTCTAGGTGACATCTCTTGATCCTGATGCAGACTAGGTTTGATTTTTCCCCCCACAGCTATACCATCCAATTGGGTCACGTTCAGTTTTTGATCCACCAAGACACCCACATTTTTTCATATCTACTATTGTCTGAAATAATTTCCTTACTTGATTTTTCCTATCTTCCCATTTTCCCATAGTATGGTGGCTACTTAGCATGAATTTCACACCTTTGAATTTCAAGATCTTTGGCTTTTAATTAAAAATTCCATAAAACAACAGCATATAGAAAAACTAGTTTTATTCCTGATACTAAGCTAATTATTAACAGTAGTAAAACACTTGAATTACATTGGCATTTACTCCCAAAATGTTTAGTATTAAAATACAAATGTAAAATGCAGCAGGGGTAGAAATTCATTACAACTCAGATATGTAAAATGTACATTTCAATACATTGTCAAGGTACTCACTTGTTTATTTCTCAGATTCCTTTTTTTCTGATTGTGATGCCCATTTTTTACTCAGGAGAGATGATGTCATTTGAATAATTGTGCTTAAGGGCAAACCACTAAGTTGACTCCTGTTTTCTTTTATCTCTACTAAAGCAGCCAAAATGTTGTCTCTAAAATAAAATAATGAGAACCTTCAAGATCAGCTTGATAATATATTCCTACAAATATCACCTCTGAATTACACACTTACCGAGTAATCTGTGGATATAACTCTTCCAGTTTCTTTACTACTTTGCGGAAACTTCTTAAGTTTAATGTATTTGGAGTTATAAAAGTAGAAGATGGATTTGGAGTAAACTGTATTGAGCCAAATGGCAAGAGGCTGTCTGCAATATCCTAAATACCAAATAAACAAAAACTGTAGTTGCATTCAATATTAAAGTATTAACGCTCTTGTTATGGAAACTATCATTTAAATAATGCTGTAACATTAGAAAAAAAATAATTGAAGTTTTTGGAAATAAGACCTTCTCTTATATATTCAATACAACCAAACTGATTAATGTTTTTCACATGCTTCATAGACACGGCAGTTTTAAAAGGTTAATTGGATTATCTAAAACGCTCCCTTTCAATTAAATTCCATTCAATCTAGAAATTTCTTCAATTGTATACAGTAAATATAGCAATTGTTACAATAGAATCAGCCAATCAGAATAGAGCTGGAAAGGACCTTGGAAGTCTTCTAGTCCAACCCCCTCCTCATGCAGGAGACCTTATACCATTTCAGACAAGTAACTGCCCAGTCTCTTCTTAAAAACCTCCAGTGATGAAGCACCTCCAACAAGTCAGATCATTGTCCTCAATGTTAAGAAGTTTCTCATTAGTTCCAGGTTGCTTCTCTGCTTGATTAGTTTCCATCCATTGTTTCTAGTCCTGCCTACAGGTGCTTTGGTAAATAAGTTGATACCCTCCATTTTCAGGCAAACTCTCAAATACTGGAATACTATCATGTCAATCCCTGGTCCTTTTTTCTAGACTAGCAAACTCAAATCCTGCAACCGTTCATGTTTTAGTTTCCAAGTCTTTAATATCAGTTGTTCTTTGCACTTTTTCCTAAAGTCTCAGCAATTTTTGTAATGTGGTGAGCAAAACTAGATTCCAGGTATGGCCTTACTAAGGCTTTATAAAGCAGTACTAATACTTCACATGATTTTGATTCTATGCCTGTTTATACAATCAAGGATTGCATTACCCTTTTTGCCTGCTGAAGCACACTGCTGATTCATATTTAAGTGATTGTCTACTAGGACTCCAAGATCTCTCTCACAGTTACTGTTTTTGAGCCAGGGTTCACCGAATCTCTACTTGTACCTTTTTGTTTTCCCTGCCTAAGTATAAAACCTTGCTTTTCTCCACTTTAAATTTCATGTTGTATAGGGCCCATTGTTCAAGGTTGTCAAGATCTTTTTGGATCCTGAATTTGTCTTCTAGCGTGTGGACTATTCTTGCCAGCTTTGAGTCATCTGCAAATTGGATGGGTTCCTCTTCTATTCTCTCATCCAAATCATTTATGAAGATATTGAAGAATACTGGACCGAAGATGAAACTCTGTGACACCCCACTGCTTACTTCCCCTCCATGTAGATGAAGTACCATTAAGGACTATTTGTTGAGTATGGTTTGCCAGCAAGTTACAAATCCATCTGATGATGATACTATCTATCCCAGGGGTCGCCAACCTTTTGGACCTCAGGGACTACCACTCATAATTTTAAATCCCAGGGCCCAATAACCGGTTCTGTGGGCATGGCCTCATTTGTGGGTGTGGTTTGGTTGTCATGTGACTAGATGGGCCTGGTTTGTATACAGATCTTATAAATATTTGTATAAACATTGAATTTTTTATAAAAAAGAACAAAAGCAGGCAGAAAGATTGAGTTGCTCACAGAATCATTTAATGATCTATCTGCCATCGGCTAATTTAGTCTGTCACATAAAATTTGCTTGCAAGCAAACTCAATTTAACTCGCAACATGCCATGTATGTAAGTATTGATTTTTTATTAAAAAAGAGCAACTTTTACCCAAAATCAGGCAAAGCAGGAAGGCAGATTGAGTTGCTCACAGAATCATTCAGTCATCTATCTATCTGCCATCGGCTATCTGAGTCTTTCACATAAAATTTGCTTGCCATGAGTCTGCACTGAATAATAGAACCTTCAGTCCTAAGGGAGGTTCGGCTGTGCTTAAAAGTAGAGCCAAAGATCTAAAGACTAGCTAGAAAGCAAGAAATCCAACCATTTCCTGCTTCCTAGCTAATCTAAATCTCCCAGCACAGCAAAACAGCTGATGATCGGGGTGGGGGAAGGAAAAATACCAATTTAGCAGGCAAGTTTGCTAGGTAAGGAGTGAGTGAGAGATGAGAGTTCCCGCAGGCCATATGGGCGGCGCAGCCTTGTGTTTGTGCGCAGCCTGGATTAATTGCTTTGGGGCAGTGTTCTGGGGGTGAGATTTCTCTGTGGCCCACAACTGGGCCGTGGCCCACTGGTTGCCGACCACTGGTCTATCCCACATTTTTCTAGCTTACCAAGAAATAGGTTGTAATCTACTTTGTCGAATGCCTGCTGAAGACTAGGTATACTATGTCCACAACATTTCATACTTTGTCAAAGAATGAAATAAGGTTGGTTTGGCATGATTTATTTTTAACAAATCCATGGTGGCTTTTAGTTATAATTTTGTTTCTAGATGTTGGAAGATCTACTTTTTGATTATTTTTTCCAGTATCTTCCCAGATATTGATGTTAGGCTGATTGATCTGTAGTTTCCTGGGTCTATTTTCTCCCCCTTTTATGAAGAAGGGAACTATATCAACTCTTTTCCAATTTCAGGTAATTCCCTGGTGTTCCAGGATTTTTGAAAGACATGGTACAATGGTTCTGAGATACCATCTGCCAACTCCTTCAGAACTCTGGGATGTAAACCATCAGATCCCAGTGATTTATATTCATCAAGTCAGACAGCTATTCTCTTATCATTTTCTTCCTTATTTTAATTTTATTTCTGTCTGTCTTTTACATTTAGGTTTTTGGTAGGTTGGGCTAGTTTCTTTTTGCGTGAAGATGAGAAATGAAAAGGCCTGGAAAAAAAACTGAAAAATTGAGAAAAAGCAGGTTTTTTCCCCTGTTTTTTTTTAAAGCTGTTTTTTCCAGAAAAAATGAGATTTTGTTTTTGGTAAAATCTTAAATTATTGCAAGTTCTCTCGGCTGAAGACAAGCAAATGCTGGAATACAATTCAAATAATACTTTTCAATACAGTTCTCAAACAAGTAAAATATGCATTTATGCCACTAGGGGGGCACTACAGGAAACAGGCTCCAGTTTAGTTTGCTTGTGTATCTTGGACCAGCTGAGTAATTGTTGGTATACAGTAGATGATAGTTTCTGTCTTATTCTCAGGCCTTAACTGACAAGTAAGAGGGTAAATTTATCTGACAAATTAGTTTCTCTTTTTTAACCCTAAAATGATTCCTATTAATGATCTCCAGCATCACAGTACAGTAGAACCTCTGGTCACGACCATGATTCGTTCCATAACTTTGGTTGTAATCTGATTTGGTCATGACCTGAACCTAATTTTGAAAATTTCATACTTACGAAAAATTGGCACAGAAGGGGAAATCGGCCACACACAAAAATGTGAATTTTTTGGTTGGAACCCTATTTGGTTGTGGTCAGAAGTGTTCGTGACCAGAGGTTCCACTATATGTTTGCAGTGGTCTCCAAACTTGGCAATTTTAAGACTGTGGACTTCAACTCCCAGATGGCTGAGGAATTCTGGAAGTTGAAGTCCACAAGCCTTAAAGTTGCCAAGTTTGGGGAGCCCTAACCTATAGCCTAGTCAGTAAATTGGTTTTTCTTTTCCTCCTCTCAGTAAAATGGTGAGACCAACATCTAGGGTTTGGAAACATTTTCACAGTGCAATTTTTGCTGAAAGCAAAGCTGCAATTTGCAAATATTGTGAGAATTTTTTTCCAAGTGCTACAAGGATGACAAAACACATCATTGCATGCCAGAAGTGCCCTGAAGATATTAAAAAAATACTTTATGGAATTAAATGATGAGGAGCAGAATGAAAGTGCAAATAGCTTTCTATTTGTTCTCATTCCAAAACACTTTTTTTGCTGGTTCTGGATTATCACAAAGTGTTTCTTAACCAGCAGCACCTTAAGTAAGGAAGTGTTGCAAACCACTGCCTCACAAAAATACACAATACTCTCATTTATAGATAAAATGACCCCTGAAAATCAGGAGAAAATTGACCATGCTCTTGCAAGAGCAATATCTACTTCTGGATCAGCATTGTCAATAACTGAAAATGCATATTGGCAGGAAACTTAAATTATTACTATCATCATGCCATTTGCCAAGCAGACATTCCTTACCAAGTCTCTTTTGGAGTCAGAATATGAGCGTGTGATGGAATCTGTACAATGAAAAATCAGTGAAGTACTATGTCTTGCCGTTCTTACAGATGGATAAATGTTCAGGGAGAAGGAATCATCAACTTTGTGATAATACCTCAACCAATCTTTTATAGAAGTATTGAAACTGGAGAGAACAGATACACTTCAAGTATATCAGCAGTGGAAATGTACAGTTTTAGAGAAAACTGAGAGTGGTTTAAATATTTGCTGACAATGCAAGTACTATGAAAGCTGAATGGGAAATCATAATGGACAAGTATCCACATATTACTGCAATAGGATGTGCATCTCATGAACTAAACTTAATGACTTTATGAAACTGGACACCTTTTGAAGACAACTATAATAAATTACTCATACAAATAAAGGATCTGGAGAACTGGGGAAAATTGCAATTATCATTAATTGGGAGAATAGTGACTGTTTAAATGAATACATTACCAAAAATTGTATTCCTGTTTCAAACCATACTGATAAAATTAGAGAAAAACTTTTTTGAGGAACTGAATAAAATGATAATGAAGTTTGTTTGGCTAGGGAAAAAACCAAGAATAAAATTAAAAGCGCATTAGGATAATAGACTTAGAGGAGGATTT
Source organism: Laticauda colubrina (assembly GCA_015471245.1). Taxonomy (NCBI): domain Eukaryota; kingdom Metazoa; phylum Chordata; class Lepidosauria; order Squamata; family Elapidae; genus Laticauda; species Laticauda colubrina. The sequence continues at coordinate 24,120,497 of BLBF01000025.1, forward strand.
GGACTCCCAGATTGGGAGCTTTATTACCAAGCAGCGGTTATGACCTGGATAAGAGATTGGATAGAATTAAAAAAGAAAGAGTATTAACGACTGAGGGACACGATTTACAACTGGGATGGCACACCTTTATTTGGGAAGATAAAAATAAATCACACATGTATTTCCAAAGACATCTAATTAGAAATGCGCTTCTGTATATCTGGAGGAAAATTAAGAGACTTCATTATATGAAAATACCAAATTGGCTATCTACAATGGAGACAATGATGTATTCCAACTTAAAAGACCTAAATAAAATGGTGACTATAAAGATTAGATGAACAAGGGAAACTAAAGACAAAACAGGAATTTAAATCCCAAGAAATAGAGATCTCCATATCTCCAAATTCAGGTGAGATACAAAAAAGATTTGGAACAATATAGGTTTTATATAGAACAACAAGAATTTGATAAAATATTACAGGGACCAAGAGAGAAAATGATAAATAAATTATACAATTATTTTTTGAGAATTAAGTTAGAAGAAGAAATCATCAAAGAAAATATGATAATTTGGGCAATTTTTTTTGGCTACAACATTGAATTAGAACATTGGGAAAAAATTATAAATAAACAACGGCAGTAAGGAGAACATATATAAAATGTTCTACTGATGGCATTTACCCCAGCAAGATGAGCGAAAATGTACCCTAATAGATCAGCGGCATGCTGGAGGTACAAACATAAACAAGGAACATTTTTTCACATGTGGTGGACATGTCAAGAAGCAAAGAAGTATTGGATAAGGATAAAGAAATGGCTCAAGATCATTAAGCAAAAAATTGGAAACAGACCAATCCCCCTGCAGAAGATATGGTGATAAAAAAAAATGCTTGAATGTGCAAAGATGGATAAATTAACAATGGAGTTAAAAGACAAGGAGGAAACAGAATATTATAAGATTTGGGACATACAGTATGAGTGGCTAGAGGAGAAAGATAAAGAATATGTATAAAAATTACTTAAGAGTAGCAGGAAATGTATATATAAGTTATTATAAAAAGGTAAATATAAACATAGGAATATTAGAGAAATATATCAGGAATTGAAAATGAAAGTATTCCTATGTAAATAGGAAAGCAGCTGACTGAAGCACTATCAAACATGGAAATGTGAAAATGTTTGAAAAATGTGCAATAAAGATTAAAAAATAAAAAATAAAAAGACTCTAAAAAAAAAAGAAACTGGACACCTTTCAAAGGATTTAAAGAAGAGCTTAAAAAAATTATCAAATATGTAAATGCTACTCGTGTTGTCACCACAGTCTTCAAGAAGCAAGAAAAAAATGCACGGAATAAAATAGTGACATTGAAGTTCTGTAGTAAAACACATTAGGGTGGAGTGGTGATCTCCTTTGAAAGTCTACTAAAAAACAAAAAGCTCTTCAAGCAACAGTAATAATTGAGGATCTTAAAATTACCAGAAATATAAGGAACACTGTAGTAGATGAGTATGTGTTTTGGGTTCAGATTTTAACACCATTTTTTTTCATGAATGCGTGAATCTGAATCAGCAGCCCTGCACTTCTAGAAAACTGAGCAAAGATGATCAATATGGGAGAAGGAAGCTTACATGGTGTGCTGAGCACTTCTAACCTGCAGGCATTTCCTTGAAGGGAGCAAAGTGCCGTTTGAAGTGTGGACTGACCACAAGAACCAAGAGAAACTAAAAACCCCATGGAGGCTATCTCCTAAGCAGGTGCAATGAGTACAATATTTTAACTGCTTTAACTTCATGTTGTGCTACCTCCCAGGAGGGTAAGAAATTCTTGGTCTTGCTGCTTTATCCGGAATGGCTCAATACAATTGTCCTAAGGCAGAAGTAGTCAAACTTCTGCTCCAATCCACTTAACTGGCTACCCAAGTCATTAGCTGAACTCAAGTGAAAGAAAAATGACAAATTGACAAGGTGACAACTGTACTTAAAAGACACTCTAAAAGCACACAAATGGTTTCAAAATCATGGGAACATTTGCTCACTCCAAGATGGATTAGCCTGGGTAGGGGATAAAATATGTGTCAGAGAGCCAGAGACTGATGGTCTTGGGGAAGATTCCAAGTCTGCTGGACATTTTGGTTTTGCATTTAATCAAAAGGCAATTTTGGTTGCCATCTCTAAAATAAGACATTGAAAGCTATGTGGCAAATTGCCCTGTCTGCGCCTCTACCAAGTGACTAGAAATAAAAGTTAAAATAAGAAAAATAAATAAATAGTAAGAGAACACCTGTCTGATCTGGATGAACGTAAATCACCAGGACCTGATGGATTACATCCCAGAGTTTTAAAGGAGCTGGCAGATGTCATCTCAGAATCACTGTACCACATCTTGGAAATCCTGGAACACCGTGGAATTACCAGAGGGAAAAAACAGACCCAGAAAACTACAGACCAATCAGCCTAACATCAATACCCAGGAACATACTGGAAAGATAATAAAAAAACAGATCTGCCAACATCTAGAAATGAGTAAAATAACAACTAGAAGTCAGCATGGGTTTGTTAAAAACAGATTATGTCAAACCAATCTTAGTCTTCAGAACAGTGATTAAATTACTAGAGCAGCGAAATAGTGTCAACATAATATACTTAAGACTTCAGCAAGGACTTCCAGTTTGATGGCACAGTGTGATCAACATAGGGGAGTGGGATTTTGCATCCCCGCGCAAAATCCTCTTCGTTGGAGGGCCCTCCAGGGGCTAAAGTAACCCTGTAGGGGTGACAGATAAAGAGGGGCACCCTGCTGGTTGTGGAGAGCTTTGGCTCTCCTGCTGGACCTTAGGTTTTTCCCTCAGTCCCAATCAAGTTTAGACTTCCTGCCGGCTTCCCCACTGACTTATGGAAAGCTGCCAGGGAGTGTTGAAAATGATGATCACTGTGAGCAAGACCAAACATTGCACCAATGAAGTAGCCACTACTTTACAAAATTTCAATCCCATGGTATTAATGGATTTTGACACATTCCGTAAATTAACCTGTTTGAGATACTTTGGTTAAAAAACTGTTGCCCTATGATGCACCATTTTGTCCAATTGAAAGTAACCACAGACAGAAACAAGAGTTTAGACATATATAGATGCTGATTAACTTAAGTGTTAATAAAAATTAGTATTGAAGGCACTTAATAATTGCTTAACGCATTAAGATAAATTATGACCTCAGAAGACCTTCACTTATCAGTTAACAAAGCTTATCTATACTAAACCTTGCAATAGATACAGATAAGTCTTTATGTTCTGATATGCAATCTCATAAAAGTTACCTTTTGATCTACTTCAAAGGATGCTTTTTTTGGCGAAGAAAATACAATGTCAGAATTGGGCACTTTGGAAGAGCCTGAAGCACAAAGGAGCACTTCTGAAGAACCTGAGGCAGGTCTGAAAACATTTGCTAATGGCAAAGCAGGCAATGACGACTTCAAATCATCTTTGGAGACATCGGACATTTTTAAAGTGAAAGGATCATCTGGAGGCAGTATAAGTGTAGCTGACATTACAGCAGGAGCTTCCAAAATCAGATCAGAGTTTTTCTGATATTTGGTTCTCTTTTTAGATAGGGGCTCATGATTTTCAAACTTTTGTTTCATACAGTTTTGATTCTCTTGGATTCCTTTTTCTCCAATTGTCCCTTCAAGCTGAACTTTTATTGCTTTTCCTTTTATTTCTCTCCCATTCATTTCCTTCACAGCCAACTTTGCATCACAAGCTGTTTTAAAAGTAAGAGATGCATACCTAAAATGTAAAATATTTGCAAACTTAAAAAAAAAAGTTTCATTTCATTAAGTAAATATAGGAAACTAGTTCAATTCACATGCTTCGCGACAAAACTATGCGGTTGGGCTAGTTTTGGGGGAGAAAAATAAGGGAGGAAAATTCTACCTCTGCCTACCAGCATCCATCAGTATTCATCTGGCTAGCATCCTGTCAGTGTGTGAGAGAGTTGAGGACTGTTTGAAAACTGAAACAGTATTTGCTGCATGAGCAAGGAGACAGCTAGGAGCCTGGGTATGGCTCAGCTCAGTTGTTCTGTACTAAAGCTGCTTGGTGCTGTGAAACTAAAACTGAAACTGAGACTCCTCTCCTCTGCTTGTGTTTTGTATTTGGAGCAGATTTCTTTTCAGGTGGGAAGGGGGAGTAGAACTCCTTAGCATCAGAGTGTTAATAATAATATACGAAATACTAATGATCTGATGGTCATTTTGAAAAATCCTTTCTTAGTAAGCACCTAGAAGCCAAGAGGAGCATACGTGCCAAATTTTAAGTTTGTAGGCTTTATGGTTCTGGAGATTTTGTGATGATATGTGAGTGATATTTTACTTTTTAAAATATATATATAGATGATGACTAAGACATTGTGTTAAATTCATTACATTTATTTTGCCTTTTAGAAAGTTTCTTTTAACAAGTGAAGATGGATACTGCCAGGTAAAGATTAATTCTTTCTTCCTTGGAAAATGAACAAAAACTTTATTAAAAAACCTAGAATAATAGGGATACAGGGGGACTTTGGAGATATTCTAATCCAACCCCCTGCCCAAGGCAGGAGATCCATGCCATTCTAGAACAAATGGATGCCCAATCTTTTTTTGAAAACCTCCAGCAATGAAGGAGCCATAATTCCAGGAGGCAAGCTGTTCTATTCTATCAGGAAGCTTCTCCTTAGTTCCAGGTTGGATGTCTCTTTAATGAGATTCTACCCACTGCTTCTTGTCCTGCTCTCAGATGCTTTGGAGAATAAACAACCCCCTCTTTCCTGTGATGCCCCTCAAGTACTAGAAAACAGCTATTGTGTGATCTCTAATTCTTCTCTTTGTTAGCTAGATCAGGGGTCTCCAAACTTTTGGACCTCAGGGACCACCAAACTCATAATTTTAAATCCCGCGGACCATTAATATGAATTTGACTGACGGTGGCTTGCTGACATTGGTGGGAAAGAGAGAGATCTGATCTAACCTCGGAGGGCTGGCAGTTATGCTCGTTCCCCCCCCCGACACACACACCATCCCCTCCAAGGCAGCCATATTTCCTAACTTGCTTTTCAGCTCCGTTCTCAGGGAGGGAGAGAGAGAGAGAATGGTATTCTGCAATCCCCAATCAATCAGTAGGAAAACGGAGTGGGAGATTTTCCTGCAGACTTTTTTTCTGCAGAGATCCTAGGAAAATCACAAAAAAGGTCTGCAGGAAAATCCTCCACACCATTTTCCTACTGATTGATCATTCTTTATCATCTCCAGCTCCTTTCTCAGGAGGAGGGAGAAAGAGATAAACTTTTGGCTTCATGCAAGGAAAGCAGAAGTCTTTCTTTCTTTCCTCCAAACTCTACCAGAAATGAGTCTTTGGTGCAGCCTCTTGGAGCAGGATGCCTTGCAGGGTCCCAAAGACTTATTTCTGTCAGAGATTGGGGTAGAGAAAGAAAGATTTTTTCTGCTCTCCTTGTGTGCAGCGAAAAGCCGAAGAAAGGTGTGGAAAGAAGCAGCCCGATGGCCAGGCCCCCTCCAATCCAATTCCATCTCTCTGTTTACAGCCGACTTCAATCCTCAGCGGCAACAAATGTTTCTTTATTAGAAATAGAGAAAATATATATATTATTTTGGATTTCATTTTAATTAACTCTATTTCTGAATTCTATTTGTTGGTCAATAATAAAATAAAGTTTTGTTGATGATGATGCTTTAAGGCAGTGATGACAAACTTTTTTGTTGTGAGCTGAAAGCGTGTGCATGATGCCCACAATGCGATGCACCCCCCTGTGCATCCAATATTCCTGCCCTGCCCCACCCCCTTACCTGCACTGTGCATACGTGTGCCTCCCAGCTGAATTTTGGCCCATTTGAGGCCGTTTTCGCCCTCCCAGAGGCTCAAGGGAAGCCTCTGTAGCCTTGGGAGGCTGAAAACAGACCCGTTTTGGCACTTCTGGTATTTCTGAAAGGCCTGTTTTTCGGCCTCCTGAGGCTGCAGAGTCTTCCCTCGAGCCTCCGGGAAGGCGAAAACGGCCTCAAACGGGCCAAAAATCAGCTGGGAGGCACGTGCATGCGCAGTGCAGGTAAGTTTGGCTGGGGCTCACGTGCCTGCACAAATGGCTCTGCATGCCACCTGTGGCGTGACGCGTGCCATGGGTTCGCCATCATGGCTATAAGGTAACAGAACCTTGCAAGTCTGAATGCACCTCCATCTTTCCTCCTTTTACTTTCCAAAGAACTAAGGAGGGTCAAGTTTGACTGCTTTCTGAAATCATATTTTTGCTTCAGAGTAAAACTTCTTTTATCTAACTATTGTTTTGTTGTCTTTCCTCTTTGGTTCAAGCTTATTCTTACATCTCATTGCAGGGGGTGAAGAGGGTATATGAGGAGAACAGCTTGTCATTAGCAGAGCAGAAAGCAGACAACTATTTAAATTCTAAGGAAGAGAGGCTTCAGGTCTTCCTGACTGTTTATTATATTAAATACTATTTCTTTACTCATGTCTACCGAGCAATAATCAAGATCAGAAAAATTATATACATCTTATATTTGGATAATGCTATCATTCTTTTTGCTGAAGTCATGTGCACAATACATGTGGTTGAAATATAGCTGTATATTCAGTGTTAATCAGTTTAAGTTCACATTTGACTCTACTGACATGAAAACATACACTGTATACACAATTATTAGGCAAGTGAGTATTTTGATCATGTCATCATTTTAATGCATATTTCCATCTCCAAACTGTATAAACTTGAGTGTTTAGTAGATATAAACACATCAGATGATGTGTATTTGTGTAATGAGGGAGGGTGTGGCCTAAGATCAACACTCTATATCAAAGTGCTTATAAACATTAGTTAGCTTCTGTCCCTCAGGAAAAATGGGCCAAAAAAGAGATTTAACTGACTGTGAAAAGTCAAAAAATATAAAAATTATTTCAGAGGATGCAGCACTTTTAAAATTGCTAAGATATTGAGGCCTGATAACAGAAGCATGAAAACTTTTGTTTCAAATTAAAAAAACAAAAACAAAATGGTTGCAGAAAGATATCTCTGATAAACTGAAGGACAAAAAGAATAAGTACAAAAAATGAAAAGAGGAACACATAACTAGTATCAACAGATAGCCTAAATCTGCAAAGAGGAACTCAGGAAAACAAAGGCTCAGAACGAACAAAGACTTGCAACAAAAGTCAAAGATAATGTTTCTTTCAACATATAAACAACAAGAAAAAAGTCAAGAAAACAGTTGATCCACTAAAGAGAGAAGATGGTAAAGCCCATGTCACACTGCACCAACGGATGGAAAGAGGATGTAAAACAGAGAGAAACACTTGCCATCCGTTGGTTAACACGATTCATCCGTTCTGTACTCACTGTCTCCGTTTTTCATCCTCTCTATCTGTCCAGCATCCGTCGACTGAGGTTCCATCCGCTCAAAAAGTTTTGAGCGGAAAATGTATCCAACGCATCCGTTCTGCATCCGCAACGCATACGGGGAACATCCGTTCTACATCCGTTGTCATCCGTTACGCATCCGCTATATCCGCTAGGCATCCGCTGCGCATCTGCGCAACTCAAATCCGCTCCAGCGGAAAACGGACACAGGGAGGAAGTGAAACGGACGCGGAACGGACGCGCAGCATTAGTAGCATGGACGGAGAAAGGATGAAAGCGGATGCAGCTGACAAAGAAAGCATTTAAAATGGAAAAAACGTTCGCGGAGGGGACCTATCTCAGATATTAAGGATGTCTAGAGGATGCCTAGAGGATGCAAAAGGACACCTAGTGGAAAACCTATATTTCCTATAAAAAGGGGGAGGAACTCACCTGGATCTCACTTTCAGTCCAGCAGCCCTGCTGTGCAGACCTCTGCAGCGTTCATCTGGCTCTTGCTCTTCCACAGCATCCAGTCATCTCCACCATGGATCGCAACACACTCCTTTTGGTAGCCACCATCGTTCTGCAACAGTGTGAAGCCATCTACAGGCTCTTTCACCTGTTCTATGCGAAGAAAAGGAGGCGGCCAAGAAGTGTCTGGATCCTAAGATGGATCGGGAGAAGAGCAGAGTACGGACTGTACAACAAGCTGATGGTGGAGCTGAGGAACGAAGACACTCGTGCATTCCAGAACTTCATGAGGATGCCTCCAGCCATGTTTGACGAAGTTGTGGAGCGGCTGACACCCAGGTTGACCAAGGCAAACACCAACTTCCGGCCCAGCCTGGACCCTGGGCTCAAGGTGGCACACACTCTGCGCCACCTGGCCTCAGGGACCACCTACAGAAGCATGCAGTACGGCTGGAGGGTGCCACACAACACCATCAGCATTGTGGTCAGAGAAGTGGTGCAGGCCATCATCAAAGAATACCTGGAGCAACTCCTCCAGTGCCCCTCCACTGAAGAAGGCTGGAAGAAAGTTGCAGAGCAGTGGTATCAGAAGTGGAACTTCCCACACACTGTTGGAGCCATAGATGGCAAGCACGTGGTCCACTTATTTCAACTACAAGGGCTTCTTCAGCATCATCCTCTTCGCCATGGTCGATGCTGACTACAAGTTCATGTACATCGATGCTTCAGGCAACGGGTCAGCTTCAGATGCCCAGGTATACAACTCCAATGACCTCAAGGAGGGGCTGGAACGCAACCTCATCATGGGCTTCCCAGATCCTGACCCCCTGCCCATCGAAATGCAAGATGTGCCCTACTTCATCGTGGGGGATGACGCCTTCTCCCTCAGAACCTACCTCATGAAGCCCTACACTTCCAGACTTCTCACCCGTGAAGAGAGGATCTTCAACTACAGGCTGTCCAGGGCAAGGCGGGTGGTGGAGAACGCCTTTGGCATCCTGGCCAACAGGTTCCAGGTACTTCTCACCACCATGCAGCATCTCCCAGAGACCGTGAGGAGAATCGTGGAAGCTTGCTGCATCCTGCACAATCTCATGCGCACCCGCTACCCAGTCTTGCAGAACAGGCTCGTGGACCTCCAACAAGGCAATGGGGACATGGAGCCTGGGGAATGGAGGCAAGGGCGAAACCTGATAGACACTAAGGATGTGCAAGGCCCCAACAGAGCTTCACGTGGAGGGAAGAATCAGCGCAACCTCCTGAGACACTGGTGCAACTCCCCAGCTGGAGCAGTGGAGTGGCAAGACAGGATGGTAGATGATTAATGGATGCTTCCTTCAGCCTGTCTCATCACACTGATGAGATTGGGCCATGTATGTTGGGTGGGCCTACAATGAACAGGGCATTTAATAAAGAGTTGTGTTTATGTTGACATGTGTGGATGAATGATTACATTATTATTGATAATAAAGGGCCATAGGTGTGGCACCTGGGAGGGTGGACCATACAGTCCCACTATGCTTGCACTGGAGGTTTATCTATCCCACAGCTATTACCCATACCAAAGGTATCCCTGCCCATCCCACAGCTATTACCCATCCCAAAGGTATCCCTGCCCATCCCACTGCTATCATCCATCCCAAAGGTATCCCTGCCCATCCCACTGCTATCATTACCTATCCCACAAGCATGCAAAGGCTTAAACCATTTCTAAAAGTTTCCACCAAGACTTTATTGACTACAATGAATGAAGCAAGAGTGTGAAGCAAAGAGAATCTTTATTAATAACAAGCTGTAAAAGAAAAATGACCCAAGTCAAGTGTCCAAAGCAAAAATAAAGTCAACAGGTAGCCACCCAGTCTCTGGCACTCTTTTTGGTCACTCAGAGGCGTGCCCAGTCTCAGGGGTGAAGGGTCCAGGTGCTGTGGAGGTGGCTGCTGCTGGTGTGCTGGTCTGAAGCGCCATTGGGGTGCCTGGCCCCGAGAGGGCAACAGGGGACGGTGTGTTGAGGAAGCTCTCAGACAGCTGGCTCAGCCCCGTGATGTTGAGAGCCCCTTCCTCCATGACATGGGGTGTCAGCCCCAATACCGATGACAGATGTACTGAGGCCGGGCTTGGCTGTGGGGTGGAGGAAGGAGCAGTGTAGTGGGGCTGTCTGGTCTGCAGCTGGGTGAGGACTGGCGTGGGTGGCATCGGTGGCGTGGGTGGCATCGATGGCATCCGATGTACCTGTGCCTGGACTGGGAAGGGCTGCCTGTGCTGCTGGACCTCCTGGTAGCCGTAGCCTTGGTAGGGGAGGGCCTGTGGAAAGCCTTGGAAGGGCAGTGACATCACCTGGGGTGGAGGAGCAGGCCTGGACTGAGTGGGAGCAGGTTCATCTTGGTCTGGAGGGTTGTGAAGAAGATCGGTGATCCTGTCCTTTACCACCTGGTACTGGGGTTCCAACATGTTCATGAGGGTCTGGTTTACATAGGTGAGGAAGGGCTTGCGGTTGGAGGATGGGGCGTCAGTGTGTACCAGCTGAGAGAGATCTACGCTGCTCCTGATGGTGTCTCTTATCTCCAGCAGGACAGTGTGGCTCTGCCCCTCCTGTCTGCCTTTCTGTGGAGGTGGAGCTGGGGGTGAATGTGGGTTGGACTGTGGTGGAAGTGCCATCTCCTTTCTCCCACTGCGTCAGGGGGACCTCCACGCGCTCCGCCACGGGTAGTACAGCTGTAGGGGGGTCTCCGTCATGGCATGCTCCATAGATACCTGCCTGGACACAGGAGCTGACTCTTGGCCAGAAGAGGACTGGCTCTCAGCAGGCTGAGAGAGAGGGTTGTGAGAGGGGCTGCTCCTCGGTGGTGGATCTCACCCTCCAAGAAGCTGCACTTGGCCATCACGTAGGTCTCTCTGTCCGTCAGCTTGACCGCGGCCTGGCCAGATTTCTTCAGGTGCAGCTTCCCGTACCAGGTGTGCATGTGCTTCCACCAGCCGAGGAGCACCTCCGAAGTGTAGCCCAGGCTCTCCGCCTTCTCTCTCCAAGCAGCCTGCTTCCTCTTGGTGTCTCGATAGAGCCTGTGTCCCTTCCGCCAAAGATATTCATTCTCCCTCAGCCATTCCAGCACCTCCTCCTCATGTTCCTCTTCTATGGTGTATTGCCTCCTCTCCCGTTCATGCGTCTGCCTCTTCCTCCCTTTGGCAGGGCCATATGGGCCCTCATCAGAGGGGCTTCGAGGTTGTAGGGGCTGCTCCGCCGCAGCACCACCACCACCACCAGCAGTAACAACAGTAGCAGCAAAAGCAAGACCAGCAGGACCAGCAGCAGCACCAGCAGCAGGACCAGGAGCACCAACAGGACCAGGAGCACCAGAAGGACCAGCAGGACCAGGAGCAGTGCCAGCAGAGTAAGCACCAGCACCAGGAGCAGTGCCAGCAGAGTAAGCACCAGCAGAAGCACCAGCACCAGGAGCAGTGCCAGCAGAGTAAGCACCAGCAGAAGCACCACCACCAGAAGCAGCATCAGCAGAAGCACCACCTCCAGAAGCAGCATCAGCAGAAGCCCCAGCACCAGAAGATCAAGCCCGGGCAGCAGAAGCCCCAGCAGAAGCAGAGTCAGGGCCAGGGGGTGGGAAGGTGGCCCTGTCCTTCTTGCCAGGGCTGGCAGCAGATGGCAGAGGCTTCCGTTTCTTCCCCATGGTTGTTGAGTTGCTGGCTGGCTGGCTGGCTGGCTAGCAAGCTGTGTCTGGCAGCAGGTCTTTCCTCTGAATGGTGACCTGCTTGGGAGCTGCTTCCCTTTATATCCACGGGGCTGACGCAATGCATCCTCCCCGCATGCGCAGTGAACGCTAGGCATCCGCTAGGCTTCCGCTAGGCATCCGCTAGGCTTCTGCTGTGCATCCGCTTCATCCGCTCGGCATCCGCTCTGCATCCGCTCTTTCCGTTCCGCGTCCGCTTTGCTGCGCTCCCCCGGAAGCCTTGCGGATATGCCATCCGCTCCCATCCACTTCCATCCGCTAGGCTTCCATGGAGCATCCACTTTCCATCCGCCCTACGTCCTCCCCCCGTCCGTTCCTTTCTGTGTTGTCCGCTCTGGTTATGCAAATTCGGGGCACTTTTGAGAGCGGATAACAACGGATGAAACATCTTGCTCGTCCGCTGTGTCCTTTTTACAAACGTTTTGCATCCGTCGGCCAGTGTGACAGGGGCTTATTGAAGTAAGAGGCAGCAGAGAGAAAGCAGAACTGTTCAACTCATTCTTTGCATCTGTCTTCACACAAAGAAAAACTATAACTCAACCTACGGTACTAAAATATAACTGTAAAAGACCGACTAGACATATATATTTAAAAAAGCAAGACAAAGATAAGGGAACACCTGTCTGACCTTGAGGAATATAAATCACCGGGACCTGATAAATTACATCCCAGAATTATGAGGGAGCTGCCAATGTTTTCTCAGAACCATTGTGTCATGTTTTTAAAAAATCTTGGAGCACTAGGAAACTATCAGAGGATTAGAAAAATGCTAATGTGGTTCACATCTTCAAAAAAGGGAAAAAACAGACCCAGGAAACTACAGACCAATCAGCCTAACATCAATATCTGGGAATATACTGGAAAAAATATTCAGAAAAGAGATTTGTGAATATCTAGAAAGAAATAATGTTATAAATCGTAGCCAGCATGGTTTGTTAAAAATATATCATACCAAACCAACCTTATTTCATTCTTCGACAAAGTAACTAAATTAGTAGACCAGTGAAATGCTGTGGACGTAGTATACTTAAGACTTCAACAAGGCATTTGACAAAATAGACTACAACCTACTTCTTGGTCAGCTACAAAAATGTGGGATACACAGCATCACCACCAGCTGGATTTGTAACTGCTCAACAAGTAGTTCTTATTGGTACTACATCTTCATGGAGGGGAAGTTATCAATGGGGTACCATAAGGTTCCATCTTGGGTCTAGCACTCTTCAATATCTTCATAAATGATTTAAGGGAATAGAAAGAGAACTCATCAAATTTGCTGTTGTCACCAAGCTGGCCAACACTCCAGAAAACAAGCTTGGATCCAAAAACATCTTGACAGACTTGAACAATGGGCCCTATCCAACAAAGTGAAATTTAATATGAAGAAAAGTAAGGTTTTACACCTGGGCAGGAAAAGTCAAAAGTACAAATACAGATTAGGCAAACCCTGGCTCAAAAACAGCAACTGTGAGAGGGTACTTGGAGTCCTAGTATATGATCACTTTAACATCAGTCAGCAGTGTTAAGCCTGAGTTCCCCAACCAGGGTTAGGTAGGCAAGCTAA
>BLBF01000025.1:24134493-24149944 GCA_015471245.1 Laticauda colubrina
GGACTGACTACATGATACATGACTATTGGACTGTTATTTGACTATGCTATGAACTTATAATGGAATAAACTATATTCTTGATAGCACAAGCGTATCTGTTATTTTTACTGTATGTTAATAAACATACAAGCTTAGCTCACTCATTTATCTGTGTGCCTATCTGACTAACGCTGCACATTCTGTTTAGCTTGTCTACCTAACCCTGGTTGGGGAACCCAGGCTTAACACTGGACAATGTGACTTGGCTGAAAGAGGGGAGGAACTAATTCATTCTTTAATTATAAGAATGTTGTGGGAACTAGCTAGTGCTGCTTTGTGTGCTGAAATAATGTGCTCAATAAAGTTATGCTTAAAGAGATCTGTTCGTCTTAACTTGCTAATTTTGTTGGGTTCATCAGCCTTATAATAAGACCTGGAATATTGCATCCAGCTGGAATACTGCATCCAGTTTTAGTCACATTAAAAAAAAGATGTTGAGACTTTGGAAAAAGTACAAAGAAGAGCAACTAAGATGATTAAAGGCTTGGAGACAAATATATGAAGAATGGTTGCAGGATTTGGGTTTGGCTAATCTAGTGAAAAGAAGGATTGGGGGGAGGAATGATACACCAGTGGAATCCTACCTGTTCTACTCCTGGTTCGGTAATCGTGTGCGTGCATGTGTGCATTTAACACGCATGCACAGCTTTCCACACACCAGCTGAGGCTTGCAGCACCAATCAGCTGACAGAATAAAGAAAAGTGCAGGGCAAGTGGGAGGGCCAATCCTGTGCTTTTCTTTTCTTTCTCTTCTCAGCGATTGTCAGAGGCTTTTTTCCCTTCTCTCAGCTGATTGTGGGAGGCTTTTTTTTAGTACTCCAGTATTTGAGAAGCCGCCACAAAGAGGGATCAACTTTTTTACCAAAGCACCTGTAGGCAGGACAAGACTGGGGTGGGGGAACTGTAATTTACAACTCTCAGATTGCAGTTAATTTAGAAAAACACTTGTCCCTAATTAGCTTAAGCCTCTCCAGGCAGATACCCAGAGAAAGATGGGGGAGGGATTTATAGAACAGTTTGCAACAGTAACAGAGATGGAAGGGATTTTGAGGTCATCTAGTCTAACCCATTGCTCTCACAACAGAGTATTTCTGATAAATGTCTAACCAGTCTTTTCTTAAAAGCTTCCAGTGATGGGGCACCCATAACTTCTGGAGGGAATTTAAATTTAAAACCTACAAACTACAGCAATATACACTAATCTCCAAAATAAAAGCAAGGAAACACAATAATATGGAATGGTTTGTGTAGATGCTGGCTAGCTTTTCTATAAGCAATTTCAAGGCAAATGCAAACAAACTTTATCTTTGCAAAGTACTGTACTTACAAATACAATAGTTCGCAAACTATAGTAGTTAAAAAGCAGAGCAGTTCCCAAAGTGCATACAAACAAACAGTACAGTACTATAGAATAACAAAAAAGAATTTTTAAAAATACTTTCAGAAACAATTCTAGAACTCAATTCTAGCATCAAGTAGCCTCTTTTTGGTCACAGTTTTGAATTTCTAATGTAAGTATCCTCTGTAAATAAATTCATTCTAATGCACTAAATGGAACTTTCCTACCTGGAGGATTACCTATACGCCACTCTGAACAGTGTCTGGGAGACTGTGATTGTTGCTGCACAAAAAGCTGATCATCAACAGATCAAGAAACTAACAGACTCCATGAATGGAAGGCTTATAGCTTATTGAAAAGTGGGGTGGCTATATTGCTTACATTTTGAAATGTCAGAAATATTTGAGTTGTTTAATTATTCTCACTTTAACAGATGCAAATAAATGAGATGGGCAATTTTTCATATAGTTGCCTAATAATTCTGTATACTAAGTTTTCCAATAATTGTGCACAGATATTCTCCTAAGAAAGCCAAAACCTCATTTTTACTTTCTTAAATATTCAAGTTTGAGGTTTATTAACATTTTGGATTGACCAAGCACACTTTAGTTGTTAAATAATAAAATTAATTGTCCAAAATACACCTTGCCCAATAATTGTGCATACATTTCTAACAAATTGATAAAGGATATACTTCCTGCCATAAACTACCAACAAATATAATACTATTGGTAGGAGTAAAGGAGTATAATGTATATCCCTAAACGCTTGGTTCAGACATCCCAACAAGTAGCAGCCACAGACGTGACAGTACAACATACATACCTGTAATTTTCAGAATACTCATAAACCAAAACCTGAGAAACATTATACTTCTGGAAATGAATCCAAAGATCAACCTGAAATAATCAAGAAGATAGATGTACTTTCACTGTAGCATCAAGTGAAACAAACATTATATTCTAATCTTAACTTACTTCTGATACTGAAGAATTCAGACCATCAACATAGACAAAATAATTGTTTTTCAACTCTTTTTTCCTCCTTTCTATTGTCTGTGCTTCTAAAAATATACAAAGCATATAATTCAGGTATTTATTTACTCTTAAATTAAAATAAATGTTACATAGATAGTGTTATCAATGCAGGGAAAAGTATTCAGTATTTATATGAATTTTTTTTCTTGAAATTTCTTACTGATTCAAGGAGTACATTCCTGGATTGCATAGAGCAGGGGTGTCAAACTCAAGGCCAGGGGCAAGGGCTGGCCTGCGGGGTGCTTAGATCTGGCCTGTGGAGCCACCCTGGAAACAACAAAGCACCAGCCCACGGTGCCTCCTCCAGCAAAAGCAGAGCTACGTGCTCTCCCAAGCTCCATTTTCAGCTGTGACAGTCTCCTGCAAGTCTCTGCCTGTAAAAACGGAGCTTAGGAGAGCTGCACATGGCCATTCCAAGCTGTTTTCATTGGCAGAGTGCTTAGGCCACCACAGGCACCCCCAACATGAGTGATGTTGAGCTGGCCACGCCCACCCTAGCCACTACAACCCCAGCCCGAGGTTGAACACAACCCTGAAGCAGCCCTCAATAAAATTGAGTTTGACACCCCTGGAGTAAAGCCCTAGTCACACTGCACCAACGGATGCAAAGAGGATGTAAAATGAACAAAAAAGCTTGCCATCCGTTGGTTAACGTGATGTACTCACTGCCTCCGTTTTGCTTCCTCTCTATCTGTCCGTTTATTGACGTTTCATCCGCTCAGAAAGTTTTGAGCTGCCCAAAACTTTTGAGCGAAAAATGTATCCAATGCATCCATTCTGCATCCTCTAGGCATACAGGGGACATCCGTTCTGCATCCATTACGCATCTGCTATATCTGCTAGGCATCCGCTGTGCATCCACACAACTCAAATCCGTTCCAGCGGTAAATGGACGCAGGGAGGAAGCAGAAGGGACGCGCAGAGTTAGTAGCACGGATGGAGAAAGGATGAAAGCGGATGCAGCTCAACCGCTCTGCATCCGCTCTGCATCCTCTACGCATCCGCTCTGCATCCTCTACGCATCCTCTACACATCCGCTCTGCATCTGCTATGCATCCTCTACGCATCCACTATGCATCCTCTATGCATCCGCTCAGCATCCTCTATACATCCGCTCTGCGTCCTCCCCACGTCCGTTCCTTTCCGTGTTATCCGCTCTGCTTATGCAAATTTTTGCCCCTTTTGAGAGCAGATAACAATGGATGGAACATTTTGCTCGTCCGTTGTGTCCTTTTTGCATCCGTTGGACAGTGTGACATGGCCTTTAATGTAAAGATCCAAGAGAGGAATGTGGAAGCCAAGCTAAGAAATGAATAATCCAAGTTTTAATGTGAGTGAGAGATGATAGATAACAAAAAAGGGCTAGAAGTTAGAAAAAGGGAGATTTAAGCCCCTGTCACACTGCACCAACGGATGCAAAGAGGATGTAAAATGGACAAAAAGGCTTGCCATCCGTTGGTTAACGCGATGTACTCACTGCCTCCGTTTTGCTTCCTCACTATCCATCCAGCATCCGTATATTGACGTTTCATCCGCTCGGAAAGTTTTGAGCTGCCCAAAACTTTTGCACGGAAAATGTATCCAATTCGTCCGTTCTGCATCCGCGACGCATCCGCTACGCATCCGTTCTGCATCCGTTACGCATCCGCTATATCTGCTAGGCATCCGTTCCGCTCGGACGCAGGGAGGAAGCGGAATGGACGCGGAACGGATGCAGAACGGATGCCTAGCGGATGCAGCATGGAAACAAAGCGTTTAAAACGGAAAAAACATCCGCAGAGGGGACCTATCTCGGATATTAAGGATGTCTACAGGATGCCTAGAGGATGCCTAGAGGATGCAAAGGGACACCTATACTGCCTATAAAAAGGGGGAGCAACACATCTGGATCTCACTTTCAGAACAGCAGCCCTGCGGTGCAGACCTCTGCAGCCTTCATCTGACTCTTCCTCTTCCACAGCATCCAGTCATGTCCACCGTGGATCGTAACACACTCCTTTTGGCAGCCACCATCCTTCTGCAACAGTGCGAAGCCATCTACAGGCTCTGTGAACTCTACTACGGGAAGAAAAAGGGGCGGCCAAGAAGCGTCTGGGTACGAAGATGGTTTGCCAGAAGAGCAGAGGACGGACTGTACAACAAGCTTATGGTGGAGCTCAGGAGCGAAGACACTCGGGCATTCCAGAACTTCATGAGGATGCCTCCAGCCATGTTTGACGAAGTTGTGGAGCGGCTGACACCCAGGTTGACCAAGGCAAACACCAACTTCCGGCCCAGCCTGGACCCTGGGCTCAAGGTGGCACTCACTCTGCGCCACCTGGCCTCAGGGACCACCTACAGCAGCATGCAGTACGGCTGGAGGGTGCCACCCAACACCTTCAGCATTGTGGTCAGAGAAGTGGTGCAGGCCATCATCGAAGAATACAACGAGGAGCTCCTCCAGTGCCCCTCCACTGAAGAAGGATGGAAGAAAGTTGCAGAGCAGTGGTATCAGAAGTGGAACTTCCCCCACACCGTTGGAGCCATAAATGGCAAGCACGTGGCCTGCAAATCGCCAGCCAAGTCGGGGTCCACTTATTTAAACTCCAAGGGTTTCTTCAGCATCATCCTCTTCGCCATAGTCGATGCTGACTACAAGTTCATGTACATCGATGCTTCAGGCAACGGGTCAGCTTCAGATGCCCAGGTATAAAACTCCAGTCACCTCAAGGTGGAGCTGGAACGGAACCTCATCGTGGGCTTCCCAGATCCAGAACCCCTGCCCAACGACACACAAGATGTGCTCTACTTCATCGTGGGGGATGACGCCTTCTCCCTCACAACCTACCTCATGAAGCCCTACACTTTCAGACTCCTCACCCGTGAAGAGAGGATCTTCAACTACAGGCTGTCCAGGGCAAGGCGGGTGGTGGAGAACGCCTTTGGCATCCTGGCCAACAGATTCCAGGTACTTCTCACCACCATGCCCAGAGACCGTGAGGAGGATCATGGAAGCTTGCTGCATCCTGCACAATCTCATGCGCACCCGCTACCCAGTCTTGCAGAACAGGCTCGTGGACCTCCAACAAGGCAATGGGGACATGGAGCCTGGGGAATGGAGACAAGGGCGAAACCTGATAGACACTCAGGATGTGCAAGGCCCCAACAGAGCCTCACGTGAAGGGAAGAAGCAGCGCAACCTCCTGAAACACTGGTGCAACTCCCCAGTTGGAGCAGTGGAGTGGCAAGACAGGATGGTAGATGATTAATGAATGCTTCCTTCAGCCTATCTCATCACACTGATGAGATTGGGCCATGTTTGTTGAGTGGGCCTACAATGAACAGAGAATTTAATAAAGAGTTGTGTTTATGTTCAAATGTGTGGACCAATGCTTACATTGTTATTGATAATAAAGGGCCAAAGGTGTGGCACCTGGGAGGGTGGACCATACAGTCCCACTATGCTTGCACTGGTGGTTTATCTATCCCACAGCTATTACCGATCCCAAAGGTATCCCTGCCCATCCCACTGCTATCTTAACCCATCCCACAAGCATGCAAAGGCTTAAACCATTTCTAAAAGTTTCCACCAAGACTTTATTAAAAAAAAAGAAATGAAGCAAGTGTGTGAATCAAAGATAGACTTTACTAACAAGAAGCTATAAAACAAAAATGAGTCTCTGGCACTCCTCTTGGTCTCTCAGTCTCATGGGTGAAGGGTGCAGGTGCTGTGGAGGTGCTGTAGTGCTTGTCATCAGCTCCTCCAAAAGCAGAAGCAGCAGAAGCCCCAGCTCCAGAAGAGCGAGTCCGTGCTGCAGAAACCCCAGCAGAACCAGAGTGAGGGCCAGAGGGCGGGATGGTAGCCCTGTCCCTCTTGCAAGGGCTGGCAGCAGATGGCTGAGGCTTGCTGTGCTTCCGCATGGTTGTGGGGTTGCTGGCTGGCAGGGAGGCTGGCAGGAACCAAGGCTGGCAGGAAAGCTGGCAGGGAGGCAGGCACCAAGGCTGGCAGGAAGGCTGGCAGGCAGGCAGGTAACAAGGCTGACAGGCAGGCTGGCAGGTAGGCAGGCACCAAGGCTGTTAGGCAGACATGAACCAAGGCTGGCAGGCAGGCAGGCACCAAGGCTGGCAGGCAGACTGGCTGGCAGCAAGGCTGGCTGGCAGGCAGACAGCAAGGCTGGCAGGGAGGCTGGCAGCAAGGCTTGCAGGCAGACATGCAGGCAGGACAGGCAAGGCAGTCGATGTGTCTGGAAGCAGGTCTTTCCTCTGAATGGTGACCTGCTTCCGAGCTGCTTCCGTTATATCCGCGGGGCTGACGCAATGCATCCTCCCTGCATGCGCAATTAACGCTCGGCATCTGCTAGGCTTCCGCTGTGCATCCACTTCATCTGCTGTGCATCCGTTCTGCATCCGCTATATCCGTTCCGCATCCGCTTTGCTGAGGCCCCCCAGAAACCCTGCGGATGTGCCATCCGCTCCCATCCGCTTCCATCCGCTAGGCTTCCGTTCCGCATCCGCTTTCCATCTGCCCTGCATCCTCTCCCCGTCTGTGTTATCTGCTCCGGTTATGGAAATTTTTGCCCCTTCTGTAATTTTTGCTCCTCCTTGTATTCTTCGATGATGGCCTGCATCACTTCTCTGACCACAATGCTGATGGTGTTGGATGGCACCCTCCAGCCGTACTGCATGCTCCTGTAGGAAGTCCCTGAGGCCAGGTGGCACAGAGTGAGTGCCACCTTGAGCCCAGGTTCCATGCTGGGCCGGAAGCTGGTGTTTGCCTTGGTCAACCTGGGTGTCAGCCGCTGCACAACTTCGTCAAACATGGCTGGAGGCATCCTCATGAAGTTCTGGAACGCCCGAGTGTCTTCGCTCCTGAGCTCCACCATCAGCTTGTTGTACAGTCCGTCCTCTGCTCTTCTGGCGAACCATCTTCGGATTCAGATTCTTTTTGGGTGGCTCCTTTTCTTCTCGCAATAGAGTTCACAGAGCCTGCAGATGGCTTCACACTGTTGCAGAACGATGGTGGCTGCCGAAAGGACTTTGTTACAATCCACGGTGGACATGACTGGATGCTGTGGAAGAGGAAGAGTCAGATGTTGGCTGCAGAGGTCTGCACCGCTGGGCTGCTGTTCTGAAAGTGAGATGCAGGCGAGTTGCTCCCCCTTTTTATAGGCAGTATAGGTTTTCCGCTAGGCATCCTCTAGGCATCCTCTAGGCATCCTCTAGGCATCCTTAATATCCAAGATAGGTCCCCTCTGCAAACGTTTTTTCCGTTTTAAACGCTTTGTTTCTGTGCTGCATCCGCTAGGCATCCGTTCTGCATCCGTTCCATGTCTGTTCCGCTTCCTCCCTGCGTCTGGCCGGATGCGAGTTGCGCGGATGCCTAGCGGATGCCTAGAGGATATTGCGGATGCGTTACGGATGCGTAGCGGATGCGTAGCGGATGCAGAATGGACGAACTGGATACATTTTCTGCACAAAAGTTTTGGGCAGCCCAAAACTTTTGGATCGGATCAAACGTCCATAAACAGATGCTGGACGGATAGAGAGGAAGCCAAACGGAGGCAGTGAGTACATCGCGTTTTCCAATGGATGGCAAGGTTTTTTGTCCGTTTTACATCCTCTTTGCATCCGTTGGTTCAGTGTGACATGGGCTTAAGCTAGCAGGAATTCGGAACATTCCAGAAGACAAGCTTAGAATCCAAAAAGATATTGGCATACTTGAACAATGGGCCTTATCCAACAAAATGAAAATTACTGTGGAAAAAAGTTAAGTTTTCCACCTACGCAGGAAAAACCAAAGGTACAAGTATAGATTAGGCAAAACCTGACTCAAAAAAAGTAACTGAGGGACCTTTGTGTCCTTGTTGATGATCACTTGAATATGATCCAGCAATGTGCAGCAGCAGCAGCCAAAAAAGCTAATACAATTCTCGGTTGTATAAACAGAGGCATAGAATCAAGATCACATGAAGTATTAGAACTGCTTTCTAAAGCCTTTTTAAGACCACACCTAAAATACTGTAATCAGTTTTGGTCACCATACTAGAAAAAAGATGTTGAGATTGGAAAAAGTTTAGAGAAGAGCTACTAGGATGATTAAAGATCTGGAAACTAAAACAAGAAGAATGGCTGCAGGCACTGGGTATGATTAGTCTAGAACAGGAGTGTCAAATTGAAGGCCCAGGGGCCAGGTATGGCCCAGTGGGTGCTTAGTTCTGGCCCACGGGGCTGTCCTGGAAAAAGCAAAGCACCAGCCCACGGTGCCCTTCCAGCAAAAATGGAGCTCAGGAGTGGCACTCCTGAGCTCCATTTTTGCTAGCAGAGGGTTGCAGGAGGCCATCAGTCGAAAACAGAGCTTGGGAGCCTGTTTCCTCTGGAGGAGCACTCAGACCACCACAGGCACTCCTGACACAAGTGATGTTGAGCTGGTCACCTCACCCTGGCCCCCCCAAGGTCAAACACAATCCTGATGCGTTCCTCAATGAAATTGAGTCTGACACGCCTGGTCTAGAGAAAAGAAGTACTAGACGTAACATGGTAGCAGTGTTCCAATAGATGAGGAGCTGCCATAAACAAGAGAGGGTCACCTTATTTTCCAAAATACCAGAGACACGACAAGAAACAAAGAACTGAAAATAATCTATGAGAGAAGAAACCTGGAATTAAGGGAAAACTTCCTAACAATGAGAACAATTAACCAGTGGAACAGCTTGTCTTCAGAAGTTTTGGGTGCTTCATCTTTGGAGTTTTTAAAGAAGAGATTGGCCAGCCACTTGTCTCAAATTGTCTAGGGTCTTTTGCTTGAGGAGGGGACTAGAAGATCTCAAATTTCCTTTCAGTTCTGTTCTGATTGATTGATCCTGATTGGAGAAGTGGAGATTGATCTGGCCTCGTTCGATAAGTTCCCAAGAAGGAAGCCATGATAATTCGGGACCTTGGAGAGAAGCCCCAAAATTGGACAAGAGGGGCCTCAGCCTCAGACTACACTTGACAGGATGCTACTGAAGTGGCAAGGAAGGCCACTGAGCTATTAACAGCACTCCCCCATTATCACCACTGGCCATACAACATGACCCCTAAGGAAGGGGAAAGCAAAGAATATGAAGGGGAGTCAAGATGATAGTTTATCATATCCTCTAACGATAGTGAGGGTACTCTGATTAAGGACCCAAAGCCAGCCTGGAAAGCCCTGTGATGGGAGAATGATCAGATGGTAAGTAGAATCATAAACCTGATGGCAGTGACAGTATATCTTCTGGTGATTTCCCCGGGGAAAAAGGGCATGCTAACCCCATTGTTAGGTTCTGGGTGCATCAGGTGTCTAGTTAGCCCCAACGTAGTTGAGAGTTTTGGAATGCACCTCTGGGAATTCAAAACCTCAATAGTGTTCACGAAATTAGATACAGGGGGAGGCTCTGCAGTCTTCGTAACAATCTCTGGAAAAAAGAATTGGATCCCATATGGAAACAATTAGCTTTATTGTGAACCCTTGGCATGAACCATTCTATCATACTGGATCTTGCTTGGCTAGAGAAGTGTAATCTCTCAGTGCATTGGAAGAAAAAAAGTCTTAAAAATCTTGGAGAAATTCCAATGTTAAAGCCGCAATGACAATGCAAACTCACTCCCTCATTAAGAAAATGAAATAAATTCTTGTGCTGCCAACCCGCAAGCAAGGCGATGCAGTTGGCCTCATTTCAAAGAAATTCTGGGATCTGGAAGAAGTATCTAGTGAGGGAATCAGATGGCTTCACACCCACATCGCCCCACAGACAATGCCATTGAAATTCTCCCTGGGACCAAGCTGCCAAAACCCAAGCTGTACTTGATAATGCCAAGACAACTAGAAGAGCTGAGGCTTTATTAATAAAAACCTGGCCAACCAGCAAAATTGTGTATCCCATTATATTTTGTGAAAAGATAGATGGCTAAGATTATGAATAAATTACTGAAGACTGTACTATCTGCATGGAGAATGTATATCTCCTGCCCTTAATGAAAGATATGCATAAGCCATCTGGCTAAAAGAATTTTTTTTCAGAAAGTTGGACTTGAAGGAAGCTTCTTACTGGGTATGGATAATAAAAGGGGATGAGTGGAAGATCATTTTCAATTCTGGGTCCGTTTGGTCTGCAAGGGGCACCTGCAGTGTTCATCCAATCAATGAATTTACTCCCACAAAGGAGTAGAAATGGACCTCAAAAAAGTGGGCTGTACTTGAATGGGAAACGACCTGCACCAGGAAGCAGCTGTAGATCTTCCTAGGCTTTGCCAACTTCTCTTTACATTTACATCATTCGTTTGAAATACCTTCTATGTTGTGGCCCCGATTCCTGAGCCTATGCTGTCAGAGGAAGAGGACCTGGAAGATGAGGAGGAGGAACTTGGAATGCCCTCCTCCCCAGGACCTTCCTCCCTGATAATGCCTCAGGTTCCATCAGACAACTGAGATGAACAGCCTGAGATTAATCAGGAGGAAGGCATATCAGAACAGCCCCTGAGAGTGTTGGCTCAATCCTAGGCAGTGTCGTAGGGAGAAACGTGAACAGCAAGGTAGGAGGTGTGGGAGAGTCAGAGAGTAAGCTGAGTCATTGAGCCACACCCCACAGGGATAAAAGTGGGTGTGTTTTCTCCTGAAACTTTGTAAGGGACAGATTTTCTTTGTGGACTGTCTTGTCATTTTTTGTGAGTAAAATTTTATTTACCATCAGTTCGGACTTGGCAGGCAAGACGTGTTGGAATGCCAAGAATATTATCAGTTCCAAAGAATTAACTCTGAAGTCCGAGCCAGTTTGCCTGCCTGTGTTTGTGTGAGTTTGTACTCTTTCATCTTTTGGGAAAGAGGAAAGGCGAGACAGATCATTTCTATATTTTTGATAACTTGTCTGGAGTTAAATACCAATGACACATCACTGTATAGAAATTTTCTTTTAAAGTGTAGTTTAAAGTAAATGTTAAACCTTTCTTCCATGTTCTCTCATTGTTCCAGCATTACATTACAGTGAAACCTCAGGTTGCGTTTGTAATCCGTTCCAGGACTACAGTCGCAACCTGATTTGGTCTTGACTGGAAGCATGACTGACTGACTGTGCATGCACGGATGGACTGCACAAGCATGGAAGGAGAAATTGCCACAGCCGGGTTTGTTCACCACCTGATTTTTGAATCATGACCCAATTCAAAAATCAGGTGGATATTTTGGAACCCGATTTGGTCGCGAACAGGAACGTTCACAACCCCGAGGTTCCACTGTACATCCAAAGTTCCTTGCCCATTGACTCATACAATGCTTTACATGTTCACTTTCCAAAGTTAAGCTCAATAATGTTTTATAGACCTTGGTGACAATATATTCACCAGTACCACACAATAAGATTTCTAATTTATTTTTAAGAAAGTCTAACTCATAACTCTTTTTGTCTAATTTGAATATTTCTTTCAATTGTGAATATGTGGCAAAGATGTCCTTTTTTAAGCTCCTTAGACTTGAGGTTAGGATCACCAAATAAAAAGATATTATTTTACCAGTCCGGCTTCATCACCATTTCTTTTCTAAGCTTCCTGTGGGGAAAGCCAAAGAAGCATCTTCATGAAAAAACTTGTTTTATATTTATTCCAAACTCTTAGAATGGCACATCAAACAAAGTGGTTGTTGAAATCAACATTTACTTTAATCTTATCATACCATAAGTAGCCATGCCATCCAAATCTTAATTTGTGATCCTCTAAGTCAGGTAGCCTTTTATTCTGGAGATTCACCCACTCTTTTAGCCAGACTAAACAACAAACATCAAAATACAGTTTCAAATCTGGTAAACCCAAATCCCCTTTTTTCGTACCACCTTGCAGTAGTTTGTATCTAATTCTTGCCTTTTTTCCCTTACCATATAAATTTATAACTATCTACCTGCCATTGTTTAAATGGAGTATCAGTTGTGAGTATCGATAATGACTGAAACAGAAAGCATCCTTAGTAAAACATGCATCTTGATTACAGAAATTCTATCCAAAGCTGATCAATGCAATTTGTCCCATCTTAATAAATCCTTTTTGATATAAATCTGGAGAGGTACAGTTTTGTATTTGTGTTCATCAGCATGACCCTCCAATATTTCTCAACCCTAAAACCAGTTTTTTTAGTCAGTGTATTGCCATCCTGTTGGGTCAACAGTTGCCAACCAGCCATGGCCCACTGGTGGGCTGTGAGAAAAATTTGTTGGACCGCAGAGAAATGTCATCCCCCAGAGCACCCCCCCAAAACAATTAATCCAGTCTGCACAGGAACACAAGGCTGCACTTTCCACATGGCCTGCAGAAACCCTTTCCGCCCACTCCTTACATGGCAAATTTCCTTGCTAAATTGCTATTTTTCCTCTTTTGTTCCAACCCTCAGCTGTTTTGTTGTGCCGGGAGATTTAGATTAGCTAGGAAGCAGGAAATGATTGGATTTCTTACTTTCTAGCTAGTCTTTAAATCTTTGACTCTGCTTTTAAGCACAGCCGAACCTCCCATAGGACTGAAGGTTCCATTATTCAGTGCAGACTCACGGTAAGCAAATTTTATGTGAAAGACTCATATAGCCGATGGCAGATAGATAGATGACTGAATGATTCTGTGAGCAACTCAATCTGTTTGCCTGCTTTGCCTGATTTTAGGTAAAAATTGCTCTTTTTTAATAAAAAAAATCAATATTTATATAAATATTCTCTTATTATTTATCTCATTTATGTACAAGTCATGACCAGCCAGTCACATGACCATCAAGCCACACCCACAAATTAGGCCATGCCCACAAAACTGGCTAGTGGTCCCTGGGATTTAAAATTATGAATTTGGTGGTCCCTGAGGTCCAAAAGGTTGGCGACCCCTGTGTTAGATCATATTTTTAATCACCATTGTTGTTTTCTTTTTATTTTAAAACCCACTAAAGCTCCAAACTCATTTAATTTCCTCATCAAATATTTGATATTATCTTTTGGATCCTGCAAGAAAATAATCAAGTAATCAGCAAAGACCCTCAATTTATAAACTTCCTTCTTGATACTTATACCTAACTATAATATTTTCTCGTCTAATGTCTTTGTTCAAGATTACCAACACCAAAATAAAAAAAAAGGAGACAAAGGACTTCCTTGTCTCGTACCTTTTTAAATTTCGCATGTGTTAAATAGCCACTTGTGCTTGCTGTGAGGTATAAGTTTGACCCCTTGAATAAAATTATTTCCAAAGTCTATTTCTTCCAGGACTTTCAGCATAAAAACCCAATTTAAGTTTTCAAAGGCTTTCCCTATATCTAATATTAAATTTGCCTGTTTTTCATTATAGTATTGTAAATACTCAATGATATTCAAAGTGGTCCTTATGATGTTCCTTAATTATGTTTTTGACAGAAAACCAGATTGATCTTCATTAATATATACCTGTAAAATCTTTTGTCTTTCTGCAGCAAAAAGTTTGTAATCTTTATTTAATAATGAGATTTGCCTATAATTTTTTTTTATCCTAACATCTTGACTTTTGTTTGGTAATATCACGATATTAGCTTCTTTTCAAGTTGAGGGTAACTTTCCCCCCTGTAATATATGATTCATTATGGACTTCCCGCGGTAAGGCAAGGATGAACAGAGGTGGAGAAGCCCATCCGTGGTTTCAGTTTTGCTGTTGGTGCGATCCTTTGAGGGTGCATGAGTCCCAGAGAGATTCATGCCAGTGTGGGGGAGACTCAGGCTGCAGTGTGGGTAAGGTAACCCCCGTGCAGCAAAGAGGAGTCCTCCAGAGCCCAACAAGCAAGAAACAGCCACCTATCAATGGCGGCTCCAAAATCCAGACTGCCACCGATGTAAAGAAGCGAGTAAATGACAGTTTTTGGGATCAATGGTGACGAGTGTGGCAGAGAAAATTAGCGGTGGAGAGGATGATTGGAATGCTATCAACTTTTATAAGGCTGTTACAATTGTCTGTCCGGAGCCCTAAAAGGAAGCAGCCAAAAAGCAGATGAAAGTGAAGGGGCTTGGCAGACAGAGGAAAGATAGAGGACAATAATGAGTGAAAAGGGAAGTTTACGAGGTCGGGAGATATACCACACCAATATTAATAGAATGGAATCTAGAGGCTGGAAGGTTACTGGAAGGTGTGGAGGATTTGGACTATTTCATTCGATTTTTATGCTGAAAGATTATTAAATTGGAGAAGGGAAACAGATCGGAGCTGACGGAATAGAGACAGTGCGGCGCCACAGGCGATACTTAAATCCCTGAAGTTATCATAACAATATAACTGATGTAAACCACTTAACTGCCCTTCAGGGAGTATACACGATCTAACTGAGGAGGTGGTTCCATCTGAAGAAAATCAGGAAAATTGAACTTAGGAATGCTAAGATGAAAAGTAAAAGTGGAAGTTTCCAAATATGTGGAGATACCGTGTAGTTAGAGTCACTACTCAGCATTTCTTACCTCCTCACTTCCGGTACGTTTGGAATGTAAGCTCTTAAACTTAGAGAAGGAAAGCTAAAAATTTACTTTAAAATTCCTTTTTCCCCTTCTTTACTCCCTTTTTCCTGTATATACATTTGCTCATTGTTTCTTTATTCCCCCACCATCTGGCACTATGATGAACTATCTCTTCTTCAATCTCTTTTATAATGATTATAAATATGTATACTGGGGAAAGGAAAATTGATTGTTGTAATTGATTGTTAAATAATTGAATTAACTGATTTAATTGGTTTATTAATGATAGTGATAGTTATACTTTGATTAGATATATAGGGAAAATAGTAAGAACATTAAGTATTATTTAATTTATAACTATAGGATTTTATATATTAATATTACAATTCATTGTGCGATCACAATCCACTTGGGGACGAATGTAATACTGTTTGTGTTTAAGAATATTTAAGGTTAGATAATACATATATTTATTTATCATATTTAAATATAGTTGGATTTGGATATAATTATATATGTATATGTATATGTATATGTATATGTATATGTATGTGTATGTGTATATGTATATGTATATGTATATGTATATGTATATGTATATGTAT
>BLBF01000025.1:24150344-24241807 GCA_015471245.1 Laticauda colubrina
AGACAAGATACATATAAAGACTGAACTATGCACCCTGACTAAAGTACTGACAGCCAACGGCTTCCACAAAAACAAAATCACCAGCTTGATACACAAAAACACACTAAGACATAATAGAGACCTAGAAGATCAACAGACTTATGGAACAGCTGTCCTCCCCTACATAAGAGATACTACAGACAAAATCAGTAAGATATTACACAGGCATCACATTAAGACTGTCTTCAAAACAGACAAAAAAATAGCAGCCATCCTTAGAAACCCCAAAGATAAAATTGACCTGGAAAACCAAGGCATATACAAAGTTCCCTGTGCATCATGCCCGGCCACATACATTGGACAGACCAATAGAGGAATAAGTACCCTCCTAGATGAACACAAAAATTCAAAAAAAGCTGGAACACACCTCATCACGAGTCCAACACATGAAAGCCATAGGTCATAACATCAACTTCAATGGCACCAAAACCCTAGCCACTATAGAAAACCCCAGCCACAGAAAATCAAAATATACTCCATGGAAAAGGCCCAGGAATTTTATGAATGATTGGTAGGCCCGGAAGACCAGATCAGTAAGGATGAACTGGAAATGAACTCCCGGGAAGATCAAGGCTATCATAACAACAGAGATGAAACTTTAGGAAATCAAGAAAATACTCAATTACAACAGGAGAGAGAAGAACGTAGGACACATCTTCAGGCACAAGGAGAGACTGGAGCCATTACAAGACAAAGAGCGAAACAGAACTAACTAGTCTGTCATATTCCCTTTCCATTACATTTTTTAAAATAAATTCTAGATTAATACAAATTTTAACACTAAAAAAAAAGCAAGTAATAGCTTTCGCCCTTTTTACTGTTTTGAGTGTGACACCTCAATGATTAAAATATACTATTCCCTCATCTTGATTCCCAATAAACCATTATTTTTAAGAAGTTACAATAATAATCATTACATCTTTTCATTTGGATTCTGCAGCATATTTTTCCCCCTTGATTTTTAATAAGAGTTATCAGTATCTACACTACCCTATTTTCTAAATATTTTTAATTGCAGAAATATTCTTATTACCCCTTGTCACCCTGCAGAATCCCCTTTTTAATTCATCAACTCTGAAAAAACAATTTCTTTTCAATGTTTTACTATTTCTGTATTTCTTTATTTCATGCACCTGTTTCTTACTGCTTCTCCTCCCCTTCTTTTCCCCATATCTTTTTTCATTCCAGTTTATATCCCTCTCTTTCTTAATATCTTCCTTTCCCCTTTTCTGCTGGTTCTTTCTGCCTTTCCCGACTTCACAGGTATTCCCCCTTTTGATTACCTTCTTAAATATCAACTTTTTAACCTTTCTTCTTTCCCTGCGTCTTTGTAGTGTTCTTTGTGTTAATTGTCTATTTAAAATGTCTTCTCCTTGAACTGACTCCTCCTCCTCTGAAACTCTTTCTTCTTGTTCTTCAATTGCCATTTCCATTTTTTCTAACACAGAGCAAAGTGATTCGCCTCTTTCCTGTAGTAATTCTCTCATATTGTTAAGTTCCATTTTTAATTCCCGAAGAGGTATCATCATTACACACTCTTATATTTTATGATTGTTAAAGTCCACAAAAAAAAAAAAAAACACTTTTACTTTCCTTCTTTCTTCTTTCAATTTTCTAAAGTTCTCAGTTATTCCAGCCCAGGGTCTATATCAAAAACATCAATCAATCCCCCAGTCAGTCTTTCCTTGCTTTTTTCTTTATTCTGGTTCTGCTTTCACTTTCTAAGATTCTTACTTTGTTTCAATATTTCTTTAATGTTATATCCACACAAGTTCATTCAGAAACAGGATGCTTTCCCTTTTGTTTCAGCTCAAGTTTTTGTCAAAAGGTGGTATTCTCCATGATACAAAGCCTTCACCTTTTCCCCCGATTTTTTTATTTAGGGTTTTTCGAACCTCAATATTCCAGCACAGTCCAGTCTCCAATTTGTAAACTTTATTATTATTATTTTTTGACAATCTTAAGTCCAGTTTTATTTTATGCCTGTTTATTGCCAAAATATTTTAGTCCAATTTAGTTAAATCTTTAGTTCCGGCTTCTTCCTTTCCCGGTTTGAAGCCCTGCTTAGCTGTCAAGCTTCCTTCGGGTATTATCCCACATCACATCAGCCTCGAATTTGAAACCAAAGGCTGTGAGACCCACATCCATACAGAAGCCTGATGATGGCAGATGAGATTCTGCTGAAACGTTGCTACAACTTTGAAAGCACTACAATGACGTGGGATAATACCCGAAGGAAGCTGAACAGCACATATATATATATTCCTGTCCCTTCGTAATTTTGCCACTCACTTTTCTTTTCTTAAAAATTCCAGGTTACCTTAATCCCGGAGTACTTCTGTTTAGTTGTATTGCCCAGTTGTCCTGGTTCAGATGTTATCCACCTCCTTCTTCTTCCCTCCTGCACAAATCTTAATCCAGCTGAGTCCTCCTCTTCGGGGTGGCCATTTTAAACCACTGCTGCAGTCGTCTTCGGGGGGAAAAAGACCAAGCCCGGGGGGGAGATACGGCTCCCCTCAACTGGCTTATGGCTTCCCCTTACTCCGCCACCTCTCCAAGGTAGCTTCAGCCCCTGATCATAATGATTGGGCCCTCCAATGAAAGAGCACGGACCATAGCCGCAAAGAATCACGATCTACGGTCCGTCAGCGAGGAGGCTCCGCCTTATTCCCTGTGTTCCTATTTAACTTTCTTCCCTAGCTTTTCATAATCTCATTATTGTTTTCCAATTCATTGTTGTGTCATTGGTCTCTACTTGTAGAAGAAAGTAGTAATCCATGGATTTGATTATTTTAGTAAGATTCTCAGTTACATCTTTGATTTTTGATCTAGAGAGCAAATTACCTGCCTTTAGATTGATTATCTGGTCTGCAGACTAGTTTCTGTTCCCCTAAGAATTGAATCTCCTATCCTCATACTCATCTTTTTTCCCCTATGGAAGTCTGGAATACTTTTCTTCCTATCACAGGAATGCTGGGTTTTGCCTCTTTTTTAGAAAGTATTGATTGCTTTTACAGATGTCTACTTATTTTCTTCCACCAGGATACTCTGAAAGCAATTGTTCAGTTTCAGAAGGGCTTCAATGAAGTAAGCTAGGGTAGATAGAAGGGATTTACTCTTGTTTGTATTCTTCTAAAAATGACATGTTTCCATCAGACTTCCTTTTTAGGTTACATAGATAGGGTCATTTTTATGGTAGATGCTTGTTTTCTATTTGTCCAATTTGGGTGTATTTGTTTTCTTCATTAGGCTTGCTTTTCTTAGATGTTTGTATAGCAAAGCCAGAATTAAAGATTCATATGACATATTTCCCAGTTAACTTTCCTTGTCCAGTTCCTCCCCAGTTCGTGCTCGATAGTCCCTTATCATCTAATTATATTTGAATAGATTGTTTTGGTAACTGTTTCTTCAACAATGGGCTGGCTGATTAGCCATTACATTTCATTCCCATAGCTTTGACCTTGAGATGGTGTTTTCGGAAGACACTCCCCCCACCCTCACTTCCAGTTTCTCTTCCCTGACAGGCAGCTAGCAAATGCAAAACTTAGCGTATGATGGCAGTTCTGACATCTAAAGAAATATAAATTGAGAATGGTGCAGTTAGCTAACAAATAAAAAACAAAAATGGATAGATTACTTTGTACTTACTTTTACTTTCCTTTATAGTTCATCTTGTAGGAGAAAACAAAATTTCTCAATGTATAAATTAATATACACTTTTTCCCTTGAGGTATGAGATAAGCATTAACTCTCAAATAAAATCTCTAAAAACACTTTCTACAGGGACAAGTCTATGCATAGGATCGCCCAAAAGACAACAAAAAAGGGCTTTCCTGTACTTCCAGGGAAAAAAGCAATCAAAATTTACAGCACTATCTGCATTATTCCAAACCAATGCAAAATCAGTACTGACCTTTTGGAGACCTCTCTAGCGTGTTGGCACACAAAACTGATGACTCCAGTTTTGTTAGGTTCTCTGTAGCATCTAACCATTCTTCACTGATTTCTTGTGTATTTAAAGAACCTTACAATAATAATGAAAAGTAAACAAATGAGTATGCTCATTTATGCATACCAGCATAAGTTGCAAAGAAGTCTCTGTCATAATTCTTATTGCTCCCACGCAACCTCTTTCTGGGTGTTGATCCTAACTAAATAGGTGAGGAATTGGTAAGAGAACACCTAGCTTATCTGAATGAGTTAAAGTATCCTGGATTGGATGGTTTATATCCCAAGGTACTGAAAGAATGCCAGACCTTGGAACTACTGAATGAAATCTTTCAGAGCTCCTGTAGCACAGGGAAACTGCCAGAGAAAAGAGTTGATGTGCTTGAAATCTTAAAAAATGGGGGGGGGGGAGGTGGAAGGGAGGATGGATCCAGGAAACTACAGACCAGTCAGCTTGACATTGATACATGTGAAAATTCTGTCAAATGTAATCAAGCAGATTTGTGAACATGTACAAATGATGGTGATTAACAGAAGCAACTGTGGGTTTGTTGAAGAACAGGCCATGCAAAACAAAAGTTATTGCCTTCGATAAAATGACTAGGACCATGGAAATGCTGTGGATATAGATTTTGGTAATGCTTTTGATAAAGTAGACCACAGTGTACTTCTTAGTAAGATAAAGCAATATGAAATAATATCATTACCAATAGCTCTGCAATGAGGTGGAAAACAACACTCAGGGTGTGGCTCTCAACGGAACTACAACTATGTGGAGGGAAGCATGCAGGTGGAGAACCACTTTAAGGTTCTCCTTAGGTCCACTGCTCTTCAACATTTTCATAAACAACCTAGATGAAGAGTTTGAAAGAATGTTCATCAAATTGCAGATGATGCAAAGTTGGGGAGGCAATATTAACACTGGAGGTTTTTAAAAAACAGATTGAACAGCCATTTGTCTAAAATAGAACAGCACTTGAGCAAGGGGTTGAAGATCTCCAAGGTCCCTTCATTGTCCTGTTATCGCTTCCTTTGAAGTGACTAAATTAGTGACTAAATTAGTCTATCAGGGATGTGTTATGGATATATTATAAGGTTTATCTGACTTGGTCTGTTTTTAACAAACCTGTGCTGCTTTCTGTTAATCTCTTTGTTCATTTCTAGATGCTTACAAACCTGTTTATCTTTTCCAGGATTTCTGTAATTATTAATGTCAAGCTAATCGGTCTGTGGACTCCCAGATCCCCTTTTTTATACACTAGAACGACATCAGCCCTTTTTTAGTCATCTAGCAGTTCCCCTGTGCTCCAAGACCAGTGAAAGATTTTGCTCAGTACTTCTGAGATCACATCTGCCAGAGTGGATAGATGGGTTTTTTACCATTTTCCTGTCTATTTTGATCTACATTCCTATTCAGTTTCGCACTGTGCTGCTTTTGGTAGGTCAGACTATTTTTTCTCTTTGCATGTACACAGAGGCAAAGAAGGAATTAAGTAGTTCACCTTTCTCACTGGCTATTGCACTAGATGAATGAACATGTGAATCTGTGACAATATATTTATTTGCTTTGCTTATTTATTTACTAAATTCATATGCCTCCCATTTCACTATTGAAGCAATTCTAGGCAGTTATCCCAACATTGGGATATGTTGATGACACACAGCTATATATTGCTATTCTTGGTTGTGAAGGGAATGCTGTTGATATGTTGATGGTAAGATATAAATAGCTCAAATTGCACCCAAGCAACACGGGTTGGTACAATGAGTGTCTCCTTCAGCACCACTATAATTCTGGACAGAGAGACAAGACCTAGTCAAGATCAGGTTTATCATTTGAGGATTTGGACTCATGACTCCTGCTTTAGCAACAGGAATAGGCAGTGGCCAGAGTGGTCTTTCTTCATCCTGGCTGTTTCCTAATCTGCACAGAAGACCAGGTGACAATAGCATGTGATCTACAACCATCTATATAGATTACTGTAATATTATAAAATACTTTGCATAGGAATACATGTAAAAAGTATTCTGAAATTACAATTACTCCAGAAGGCAGAAACCTATGTTTTAACTGATTCTTGATGTTTGAACACATATTACATCTACATTATAGGACATGCATTGAGTATTGGTTTAGTTCCAAGTACAATTTAAAGAAAGAAGTTGAACTTACTTTTCTCTTCAAGACTGTTTTCTTTCTCCTCTGTCTTGGAAAGGCACTGATGAGAATCACTGTTTTCATTCTTTTGAGATGTAATCTATTAAAAAGCCTATCCTGAATTTTGTTTTCAGTGATACTTTCAGTGATACTTTGGCTTACATAATATTTTCCTCAGAATTATCACAATAGAAACTTGAATTACTTTTGCTGATTAAATTTCATTCATTCATTGAATATTACTTTAGAAATTGAACAGTTTGAAACAAAAAATGAATTAGTATATATTAGTCAAGTTTATTATATCCATGTTCAAAATATAACAATATATATAACATAATAAGTATATGCTTTGAGGTATGGATACTAAAATGTGTTCTATTTTAGAATTTGCATTCAAATACTTAACTTTAAAAGACCACAAACTCAAAGAAATGAAGTAACTATGCAAAAAACCCAAGTCCCAACTCACTAAGTGCAGTAAAGATACTTCATTATCTTGTGACAATAACATTTCTGACACCGATTTTCTGGTTCCAAGTGGTGAACTAAAAATTAAGACAGAATATTAAATAAATGCAATATTTCCATAGGTAGACAAAATATTTTCCAACCAGTTTTCTTACTAATCTTGCCTTAAATTACATTTTTATTAAAACTTCCTTTCAGGCATAAATTGTATCCATTCTTTCAAATGTATAAAACATATTTTAAAATTTATGTGAAATGTATTTAAGTATGTAAATACATTTAGTTGTTCTTACAAAATAATATATACCAGAAATATCAAGGAAGATCAGTACCTTTTTAGAGAAAGAGTGTTTAGCCTCATTATTCTGTATTTCCTGATTGAATTTTAATTTCCAGAAATTGATGAATAGTGTTCATTTATTTTATTATTTATTAATTTAATTTCCAAGACTATTTGGAATACCTAGCTTGGCTATACCATTTGTGAAAAAGATCTTGGAATAATAACTGATTAAACATGAATGTGAGGCAATATAAAGTGAAGTTTGGTCTACTGCAGGGTTGTCAAACTCTATTACATTGAGAGCCGCATCAGGGTTGTGTTTGACCCAGGCTCTGTTTTTGGCCACAATGGCCTCCTACAGCCTTCTGCCAGTAAAAACAGAGCTGGGGGGGGGGGTGTTTTTGGCCATGACAGGATTGTGCAGCCATTTGCCAGCGAAAATGGAGCTCGAGTGCGGTCCCCCGAGCTCTGTTTCCGCTGGCAGAGACACCATGGGTCCTTTGCTGTTTCCAGGGTGGCCCTGCGGACCAGATCTAAGCACCCCATGGGCCTTGAGTTTGATAACCCTAGTCTAGTGGTTAAGGTACCAGGCTAAAAATTCGGAGATCATGAATTCAGGTCCTCCTTAGCTATAAAACTCAGCTAGGTGATTTTGGGTTAGTCACTCTCTGTCAGCCCAATCCACCTTACAGGGTTATTGTTGTGGAGAAAATAGGAGGAGAAATATGTGTTGCATATGTTCAGCCTGAGTTATTTGTAAAAACAATAAAGGCAGGATACAAATAGATAAATGAAATAAAATAATTTTCAAATAACAGAAAGTTAGTCCACTTTACAATGCTTTGGTCAGTCTACCTAAAGAAATACATCTAGTTTTGAGCAGAGACTTTTAAGTGCTTAAAGTCTTATGCTTCAGTCTCCAGATCCTTGTCATGTTTATTGCTCTTCTCTGCACTCTTTCTAAAGTCACAGTATCTTTTTGTATTGTAGTGACCACAACTGGATACAGTATTCCAAATGTAGCCTCATATAGTACACAACAGGACTATCACTTCTTGTGATCTTGATGCTATCTCTCTGATGATGCAGCCAGGACTACATTGGCTGCATTTTGCATACTGAATACTCAAAGAACTGGAAAGTATGTTCTATGCTGAGAAATAGCTATAGTTAATCTTGGAACCAAAGACTGTGAAGGATTCTGGAAGTATCTTTCAGGAATCATACAATCCTTTAGATAACTGCCTTAAGGGCCGGTCACATTGGCCGACGGATGCAAAACGTTTGTAAAAAGGACACAGTGGACAAGAAAATGTTCCATCCGTTGTTATCCGCTCTCAAGTGCCCCGAATTCGCATAAACAGAGCGGACAACAACGGAAATGAACGGACGGGGGGAGGACATAGCCAGGATGGAAATCGGCTCCACGGAAGCCTAGCGGATGGGAGCAGATGGCACATCCGCAGGGCTTCCGGGGGAGCACAGCGAAGCGGACGCGCAGCAGAAAGAGCGGATGCAGAGCGGATGCAGAGCTGATGAAGCGGATGCAGAGCGGAAGCCTAGCGGATGCAGAGCGTAAACTGCGCATGCGGGGAGGATGCACTACGTCAGCCCCGCGGATATAAAGGGAAGCAGCTCGCAAGCAGGTCACCATTCAGAGGAAAGACCTGCTGCCAAACACAACTCCAGCCAGCCAGCCAGCCAGCCAGCCAGCCAACAACCATGGGGAAGAAGAGAAAGCCTCTGCCACCTGCTGCCAGCCCTGGCAAGAGGGACAGGGCCACCATCCCACCCCCTGGCCCTGACTCTGCTTCTGCTGGGGCTTCTGCTGCT
Organism: Laticauda colubrina; assembly: GCA_015471245.1. Classification (NCBI taxonomy): domain Eukaryota; kingdom Metazoa; phylum Chordata; class Lepidosauria; order Squamata; family Elapidae; genus Laticauda; species Laticauda colubrina. Next base: position 24,159,077 of record BLBF01000025.1, read on the forward strand.
GGGGCTGACTCTTCTGGTTCTGGAGCTTCTGCTGGTGCTGATCCTGGTGCTGGGGCTTCTGCTGGGGCTTACTCTGCTGGTGCTGGGGCTTCTGCTGGGGCTTACTCTGCTGGTGCTGCTCCTGGTCCTGCTGGTCCTGCTGGTGCTCCTGGTCCTGCTAGTGCTCCTGGTCCTGCTGGTCCTGCTGGTGGTTACTCTGCTGCTGCTGATCCTGGTCCTGCTGGTGCTGCTGGTGCTTACTCTGCTGATGATGATCTTGGTCCTGCTGGTGCTGCTGGTGCTGCTGGTGCTGCTGGTCCTGCTTTTGCTGCTACTGTTGTTCTTGCTGCTGGTGGTGGTGTGGAGGAGCAGCCCCTACAACCTCGAAGCCCCTCTGATGAGGGCCCAGATGGCCCTGCCAGAGGGAGGAAGAGGCATACACGTGAACGAGAACGGGAGAGGAGACAGTACTCCATCGAAGAGGAACATGAGGATGAGGTGCTAGAATGGCTGAGGGAGAACGAGTATCTTTGGTGGAAGGGACACAGGCTCTATCGAGACACCAAAAGGAAGCAGGCTGCTTGGAGAGAGAAGGCGGAGAGCCTGGGCTACACTTTGGAGGTGCTCCTCGGCTGCTGGAAGCACATGCACACCTGGTACGGGAAGCTGCACCTGAAGAAATCTGGCCAGGCCGCGGTCAAGCTGACGGACAGAGAGACCTACGTGATGGCCAAGTGCAGCTTCTTGGAGGGTGAGATCCGCCACCGAGGAGCAGCCCCTCTGTCAACTCTCTCTCTCAGGCAGCCCGCAGAGAGCCAGTCCTCTTCTGGCCAAGAGTCAGCTCCTGTGTCCAGGCAGGTATCTGGAGCGTGCCACGACGGAGACCCCCCGACAGCTGCACTCCCCATGACGGAACGTGTGGAGGATCCCCTGACGCAGCGGGAGCAAGGAGAGGGCACTTCCACCAGAGAACAACCCACAACCACCCCCAGCTCCACCTCCACAGAAAGCAGGCAGAGAGGCAGACCGGAGGGGCAGAGCCACACTGTCCTGCTGGAGATCAGGGACACCATCAGAAGCAGCATAGATCTCCTCTCTCAGCTGGTACACACCGACGTCCCATCCTCCAACCGCAAGTCCTTCCTCACCTACGTCAATCAGACCCTCATGAACATGTCGGAATCACAGTACCAGGTGATAAAGGACAGGACCACCTGTCTTCTTCACAACCCTCCAGACCCAGCTGAACCTGCTCCCACCCAGTCCAGGTCTGCTCCCCCACCCCAGGTGATGTCATTGCCCTTCCAAGACTTTCCACAGCCCCTCACCTACCAAGGCTACAGCTACCAGGAGCTCCAGCAGTACAGGCAGCCCTTCCCAGTCCAGGCACAGGTACATCGAATGCCACCGGTGCCACCGATGCCACCCACGCCTCACCTCGCTCACCTGCAGACCAGACATCCCCACTACACTCCTTCCTCCACCCCACAGCCAAGCCCGGCCTCAGAAAATATGTCATCAGTCTTGGGGCTGACACCCCATGTCCTGGAGGAAGGGGATCTCAACATCATAGGACTGAGCCAGCTCTCTGAGAGCTTCCTCCACACACCGTCCCATTGTCCTCTAGGGGCCAGGCACCCGAATGACGCCTCAGACCAGCACGCCAGCAGCAGCCACCTCCACAGCACCTGGACCCTTCACCCCTAAGACTGGGCACACCTCAGAGTGACTAAGAAGAGTGCCAGAGACTGGGTGGCTACCTGTTGACTTTATCTTTGCTTGGGACACTTGGGTCATTTTGCTTTTACAGCTTGTTATTAATAAAGAATATCTTTGCTTCACGCACTTGCTTCATTTATTTTATTAAATAAAGTCTTGGTGGAAACTTTTAGAAATGGTTTAAGCCTTTGCATGCTTGTGGGATGGGCAGGGATACCTGTGGGATGGGCAGGGATATCTTTGGGATGGGTAATAGCTGTGGGATAGATAAACCTCCAGTGCAAGCATAATGGGACTGTATGGTCCACCCTCCCAGGTGCCACACCTATGGCCCTTTATTATTAATAACAATGTAATCATTGATTCACACATTTCAACATAAACACAACTCTTTATTAAATGCTCTGTTCATTGTAGGCCCACTCAACATACATGGCCCAATCTCATCAGTGTGATGAGACAGGCTGAAGGAAGCATCCATTAATCATCTATCATCCTGTCTTGCCACTCCACTGCTCCAGCTGGGGAATTGCACCAGTGTTTCAGGAGGTTGCGCTGCTTCTTCCCTTCACGTGAAGCTCTGTTGGGGCCTTGCACATCCTCAGCATCTATCAGGTTTACTCCTTGCCTCCATTCACCAGGCTCCATGTCCCCATTCCCTTGTTGACAGTCCACGAGCCTGTTCTGCAACACTGGGTAGCGGGTGCGCATGAGATTGTGCAGGATGCAGCAAGCTTCCATGATCCTCCACACGGTCTCTGGGCGATGCTGCATGGTGGTGAGAAGTACCTCGAACCTGTTGGCCAGGATGCCAAAGGCGTTCTCCACCACCCACCTTGCCCTGGACAGCCTGTAGTTGAAGATCCTCTCTTCACGAGTGAGGAGTCTGGAAGTGTAGGGCTTCATGAGGTAGGTTGTGAGGGAGAAGGCGTCATCCCCCACGATGAAGTCGGGCACATCTTGTGTGTCGTTGGGCAGAGGTTCTGGATCTGGGAAGGCCACGATGAGGTTGCGTTCCAGCTCCTCCTTGAGGTGACTGGCATTGTATACCTGGGCATCTGAAGATGAGCCGTTGCCTGAAGCATCGATGTACATGAACTTGTAGTCAGCATCGACCATGGCGAAGAGGATGATGCTGAAGAAGCCCTTGGAGTTTAAATAAGTGGACCCCGACTTGGCTGGCGATTTGCAGGCCACGTGCTTGCCATCTATGGTTCCAACGGTGTGGGGGAAGTTCCACTTCTGATACCACTGCTCTGCAACTTTCTTCCAACCTTCTTCAGTGGAGGGGCACTGGAGGAGCTCCTCCTTGTATTCTTCGATGATGGCCTGCACCACTTCTCTGACTACAATGCTGATGGTGTTGAGTGGCACCCTCCAGCCGTACTGCATGCTCCTGTAGGTGGTCCCTGAGGCCAGGTGGCACAGAGTCAATGCCACCTTCAGCCCAGGGTCCAGGCTGGGCCGGAAGTTGGTGCTCTGCTTGGTCAACCTGGTTCTCAGCCGCTCCACAACTTCATCAAACATGGCTGGAGGCATCCTCATGAAGTTCTAGAATGCACGAGGGTCTTCCTTCCTCAGCTCCACCATCAGCTTGTTGTACAGTCTGTACTCTGCTCTTCTGGCGATCCATCTTCAGACCCAGACACTTCTTGGCCGCCTCCTTTTCTTCGCGTAGAACAGGTGAAAGAGCCTGTAGATGGCTTCACACTGTTGTAGAACGATGGTGGCTACCAAAAGGTGTGTGTGATGATCCATGGTGGAGATGACTGGATGCTGTGGAAGAGCAAGAGCAAGAACAAGGCTGAAGAGGTCTGCACCGCAGGACTGCTGGACTGAAAGTGAGATCCAGGTGAGTTCCTCCCCCTTTTTATAGGAAATATAGGTTTTCCACTCAGTGTCCTTTTGCATCCTCTAGGCATCCTGCAGACATCCTAAATATTCAAGATACGTCCCCTCTGCGAACATTTTTTCCGTTTTAATGCTTTGTATGCGAGCTGCATCCACTTTCATCTTTTCTCCGTCCGTGCTACTAACGCTTTGTGTCCGTTCCGCGTCCATTTTGCTTCCTCCCTGTGTCCGTTTTCCGCTGGAGCAGATTTGAGTTGCGCGGATGTGCAGCGGATGCCTGGCTGATATGGTGGACACGTAACGGATGACAACGGATGTAGAATGGATGTTCCCCGTATGCGTTGCGGATGCAGAACGGACGCGTTGGATACATTTTCCACTCAAAAAGTTTTGTGCAGCTCAAAACTTTTTGAGTGGATGAAATGTCAGTAGACGGATGCTGGACGGATAGAGAGGATGAAAAACGGACGCAGTGAGTACAGAATGGAAGCATTGCGTTAACCAAGAGATGGCAAGTGTTTCTCTCCGTTTTACATCCTCTTTCCATCCGTTGGTGCTGTGTGACAGGGGCTTTAGCTTCTTAGAAAACACATTTGAATGGAATGCTAGGAAAAAAAGAGGGATGACTGAAATAACTTCATATAAAACTCTGGTTTCTGACCATGACCATTTTCATTTTCTTAAATTATTTATAGAATCCAGACATAAATTTAAAGGAATAATACCAACAATAGGAGATGGCAGGTTAAAGATATAAAACTTGCAGAGAAGGAAACAAAAATGGGAAAAAGCTGTAGAGCTGATGTGGGGGAAAAACAAAAGTGAAAGTCAGAAAGAGGTTAATTTTGTGGCAATGGGACATTTAAATATCAAGCATACCCACAACCTGAGAAAATTATACAACTAATGGTTTAATCCTTTAGTGCACCTCCTTTCTGGAATAATGGGTATTATTTTTATACCTGAAGTTGTGTCTTCTATATATAACCTATTTATTTTAAACATAATTTCTTACAAACCTGCTTATATTTTCCTTTTCTTTCATAAAAAGTCTACAAGTCTGCCAGCAGTGCTGATAAAACATCTGATAACGAAGGTTTAAAAGCTCAATTTCAGCTTTGATGGCTGTCTGTAGTGTTTCTTTACAACAGTTTGGCAAACAACTTATTTCTTTTGATAGTTGCATCATCCTTTCAATAGAAATGTTAGTTAATATTAATACCAAGAAATATGGATTAATCAGAAATGTATTTTTTTTCCTTCGTTTCTGTCAGCTATCCCTTCAATGATAGAAACCAGTTTGGTACAGTGATTTCAGGCACCAGGCTAGAAAACTTGAAAGATAGTGAATTCTAGTCAGTAGTAGAATTCAAAAACTTTTACTACCGGATCTGTGGGGGTGGCTTGGTGGCGTGGCCATGTGACTGGGTTGGCATGGCTTTTTTTGCAGCCCCCACCTGTTTTGGGGAGCTTCTTAGCCACAAAAGAACCTCTGGGGGGGCGTTTTTGCTCCCCTAAGGCTCCTCTGGGGCTCAGGAAGAAAAGGAATAAAGCATGGGAGGGGCATGCAGCACCCCTCCAAGCTCCATTTTGGGAGCTTCCTAGCCTCAAAAGAGCCTCTGGGGGGAGCCTCTGGGCGTTTTTTCTCCCCTACGGCTCCTTTGGGGCTCTGAAAGGCAAAAAATGGAGGGGGGAGCTTTGCTCCTCCCTCCATTTTTTGCCTTCCTGGGCCTCAGCAAGGGCAATTTCAGCACAGCTGAAAAAAAAAGAAATACCTTCGGTTAATGTCAGGCAGGCAGGGTGAGTGAGCATCAGGCGGGAGGGCTACCAGGTGGGGGGCGTGGCTAGCCAAAACTTACTACAGGTTCTGCGACCCACGCCAAATTCTTGCTACCGGTTCACTCAATCCAGTGTGAACCGGCTGAATACCACCACTGGTTCTAGTCCTGGACTTAGATAAAATCCAGCTGGGTGATCCTGGGCCAGTCATTCTCCCTCAGCTCTAGAAACAGGTAAGGCCAAACTACTTCCAAAAAACCTTACCAAGAAAACTGCAGGTTTAGTCCAGGTGATCACCAAGAGTCAACACTAATTTGAAGGGACAAAGAAAAAAAATCCCTTAATGAGTGTAGTAATATTTTAATGCATTAAGAATAGCTTTAAGAAATTATTTTGGTGTATTCAGTTTGGTTTCTAATATAACTATTCACTAATTCAGATCTAACTGTAATCTTGTTAATTTTGAAGATATTAGGTTCACAGGATTTCTATGAATGGAATAGGTGATATTGAAGGTTGCAAACTCCTGCCAAAAGACCTCCCTCTAGTTTTTGGAGACTGGCTGAAAAAGGTCCATCCCAAAATCCAAGAAGGATTTGCAGCCAGTCCCCAGAAACAAGAAGGAATCTTTTCTCTGGGGATCAGCTGCAAATACCCCATACTGTAAACGCTCCATGCCAAAAGTCTATTTGGATATGGGCTTTTTTATCCCTCTTTGAGAGAAAAGCTTATTTGGATTTGGTTTTTTTATCCCTCTTTGAGAGAAAAAGGGTGTTGTGACTTACCTGACACGCCCGTTCTCTTTAAGCTGTGAAGAGTATCCAGTAGTGGGAGGTGCTTCAGTCTCCTCATTTATAGGCTGAGCTTGATTTGTGGAACACTCCTCCTCCACGTGACTCCTCCTCAGCGTTCCCCAGTTTTGGCGAAGACGAGAGAAATAAGCACTCTCATCCTCACATTCTAAAAAGTTCATTGGCCGAAACAGGACCCCACCAGACAGAAAAAAGGGTGGGGCTGGATGCTCTTCACAGCTCAAAGAGAATGGGTGTGTCAGGTAAGTACCAATGCCCTTTCTCCTATGAGCTGTTCAGAGCATCCAGTAGTGGGACATACAAAAGCTTGGCCTGTCCTACGGGAGGGACTCCGTCTGGTCTGGAATCTCCTCCTGGTCTCTGTGAACCCGTTGCAGAACTCTTCTCCCAAAGGAAGCCTCAGCAGAAGCAAACACATCAATTTTGCAGTGTCTAATGAAGGGCGATGGGGAAGCCCAAGCTGCGGCCCGACAGATTTCAGTTATTGATGCCTGTGTGGCCCATGCTACTGAAGTTGCTGCGCTCCTTGTTGAATGAGCTGTTATGCCCCTAGGCACCTGCAGAGATTTTTGTTATTGCAGCCCGTGTCCAACGGCCTATCGTAGATGGTGAAACCTTGTAACCCTGAGAATTGGGCTGAAAGGACACGAATAAAGCCTCTGATTTCCTGAAAGCCGCTGTACGCTTGATATAGATTTGCAGAGCACGCCTCACATCAAGCTTATGCCATTGTCTTTTCATCCTCTGTAATGGCCTGGGGCAAAAATTTGGAAGAATGAGCTCTTGTGCTCTATGAAAAACTGAACTGACCTTGGGCATAAATGTGGGATCAGGATGAAGGACCACTCGATCAGCATGAAAAACACAGAGATCTTGTCTGACAGACAAGGCTGCAATTTCCGAGATACGACGAGCGGAGGTGATTGCTACCAGGAAAACTACTTTGTACGTGAGAAATTGGAGACTTGATGTTTTCAAAGGTTCTAAAGGACCTTTAGTGAGAGTGACAAGGACCTTGTTAAGGTCCCAGGTGGGATAACGGTGCACTGCTGGAGGCGCAAATTGTGCAGGTGGCTCCTCGAAGGAAAGATCTTATGCGTGGCTGATGTGAAAGAGAACTGAGACCCTTGTGACCGAGAACTGATGCCAAGGCCGCCACCTGCCTTTTTAACGTATTAGGTGACAACCCCTTATCAAGACCCTCCTGTAAAAAGTCTAGAACCTAGGCGACAGAGGGAGAGGCAGAATCAATTTGAAGTTTACTACACAATTTGCAGAAAGTTGATCATGTGGCGTTGAAATTCGAATTGTTGAGGGGCGTCTGGCGGCTAAAATAGTGTCAATAACTCTGTTGGAGAGCTTTTCGCTCTTCAAACCACTCTGCTCAACCTCCAGACGGTCAATTGTAACCATTGAGGATCCGGATGTTGAAGAGGCCCCTGAGGTAATGAGATTCTGTCTGACGGGATTCTCCGGGGGGGGGGCTACTGAGAGATTGCGGAGGTCCGTGAACCATGGCCGTCTGGGCCAATAAGGTGATACTAGAAGTAATTCCGCTCTCTCTTCTAGTAACTTCTGGATGACTTTGGGAACCAGCAGAAGTGGAGGGAAGGCATACAGGAGCCCCGGGGGCCAACAACAGCGGAGCAAGTTGTAATTCTCCGCCCCTTGGGATGGGTACCTGGAAAAAAATCTCGGGAGCTGAGTGTTGAGAGGGGAAGCAAATAGGTCTACCACCGGCTGACCAAATGACCGTGTCGCTTCTTGGAACAGGGATAGGTGAAGGCGCCACTCCGACTGATCTATGGTGGCCCTGCTTAGCCAGTCTGCTTGTATATTTGACAGACCCGAAATGTGTTCTGCTTTGATGGAAAGTATGTTGTTCTCCGCCCAGCGACAGAGGCGCTCCGCTTCCCACATTAGCTGCTTCGATTGCGTGCCCCCCTGCTTGTTTATGTGAGCTTTGGCTGTTACATTGTCTGTCAGTATCAGTATGTGCTGACCGCGTACCTGGGGGAAAAACTTGCAAAGGGCCAGGTGTACTGTGCGAAGTTCCAGCCAGTTTATGCTGCACGATCATTCTATGTCGGACCATCAGCCTTGGGTTGTGAACGACTGGACGTGAGCTCCCCATCCAAACAGACTGGCATCTGTGGTGATGGTAAGCCTTTGTGCCTCCTTGAAGAGACAGCCTCTGTTGATAACCGGTTTGGAGCACCAGAGGAGAGATATGAGAACCTTGGGTGGAACCCTGACTTTGTGTTTGGAGTTTCTTCGGCCGGATCGCTGGTACGATTAGCAGGAACCACTGGAGGGATCTCGTGTGGAGGCAGGCCCAAGGAATAATAGAAATACATGAGATCATTTTGCCCAACAATTTTGATAGGTCCATTGAGGACACCCTCTTATAAGCAACCTGATCTCCTTAACCAATTTTTGAATGCTATTTAGTCTATCTGGTGACAGATAAACCTTGCCTTCTACCGTATCTATGACCGCCCCTAAATGGATTATCCGAGTCGATGGTATTAATTGACTCTTCTTCCAATTTATTAAGAAGCCATACTCTTGTAGAGATAGTAATGTGTTCTGAGTGTCTATGACTGCCTGATGGGCAGAAGGAGATGAAATCAAGATATCGTCAAGATAACACTGGAGGCGTACCGGGATGTTCCTGAGGTGGGCAGCTAGCGCTGCGAGGACCTTGATGAAGTTTCTGGGGGCAGAAGCTCATCCTAATGGAAGGGCCACATATTCAAAATGGTGGTTATTGTAGCAGAACCTCAGAAACTTATAATGGGAGGGCCGAATAGCAATGTGCAGGTACGCCTCCGTCAAGTCTATGGAAGTGAGCACGTCCCTTTCCTGATGCCCAGTAATATTGATTGGAGGGGATGCATTTAAATTTGCGATATACTAAGAAACAGTTGAGACATTTCAAATCTAATATCGCTCTCCACCCTCCCGAATTTTTTGGCACAACTAAAAGATGTGAATAAAAACCTTGTCCTCGTTGATTGGTTGTTACTGGTTGGATGGCCTGTATATCCAGTAGATGTTGGATAGCGGAATCCATGAGATTACGCTTGACTGGGTCTCTGGAAGGAGGGTATGACATGAAGGAATCTGGGGGAGTGGATCTAAACTCCAGCGCAAGGCCAAATCTACCCGTATCTCTGATCCAGGCATCAGAGGTAGAGGAGTCCCATTGGTCAGCGAACAACTTAAGGCATCCGCCAATCGGAATTGGGTCCCGGGAGTTATCTTGATCACCAGAAGGGCCTGTTCCCTGCTCCCCGAAAAGATCTTTTGGATTGACCCTTCTACTTCTGTCCACTATCTGGTTGTTGTCTTGGTCTAACTGCCGGGGGTCTCTGGTATCTGGAAGAGAAGGATCCCTAATAGAAAGGTCGAAAGGATCCCCTCCGAAAGGACTGGGGGCTTCTGGGATCTGACTTCCAAAAAAGGGAAGGGAGAATTTTCTTCTTGTTGCGTGTTTCAATTAGTAGCGGATCCAGGGAAGGGCCAAACAATCTATCTCCCACAATGGGGGATGAGGCCAGCTTAGATTTGTGCTTGAAGTCGGCTTGCCAGTGTCTTAACCATAGCAAGCGATGCGCTGTGACATGTGAGGTAATGGCCCTTGCTGAAAATTTGACTGTGTGATAGGTAGCATCGGCAGAAAATTCAGCAGCTGCCCTAGGTTTGGCAATATCTTGGTGTGCCCTAATGTTAGAAGAAGGAACATGTTTCAAAAGACGAAGCCATCTAAGAGATGACTGCTTGAAGAAGGAGGCAGCCGTGACTGATCTGATAGCCCATGCATCAGACTGATGAGCTCTGCATCGGCTAGCTTGACCCGTTTCTCCTCCAGCTTTAAGGCCTCCAGTGCCTCACTGGGATTAGAGGGGGACGCTAAAGCCACTATAGGCTCGTCTACCTCAGGGGTACTCAGTAACTTTTCAAAATCCGGGTCCAAGTTGAAATATTTCTATCATGTCCAGTTGGGGAGGTGTTTACCGCTGCAGAAGCCCACTGCTTTTGCACCAGGTCCAAAAATATGGGTAGAACTGGAATACCTCTGCTTCAACTACCAGTTGGTTGAAGATCATGTCCTCTGGTCCCTCCCTGAAGGGTTCAGATATGTCAAATGGTTTTGGCTTGTTTTGGCCTGCAATGTTCTTTGCCTTAAACAAGAGAGATTTGAAAAGCTGTGGCCAAAATAAGCCTGTAAAAGCAGGCTGGTCAGGAATAAGACCTTCATCCTCAGACATTTCCCCTTCTAAGGGGTCTGCCTCTGACAGGGGCTTGCTATCGTGCATTGATCCCAATTCAGACTCGGCCATTTGAAATATTTGATCTACTTCTTCCTTCTCCTCCGGCCCTTGGAGGGGGGTCTTCCCCTGTAAATGTACCTGGGTCTGGTGTTGCTCCCATCTGGTCAGTGACCTCAGCGGTTGGGGTTCTTGGTCAGTAGCCACAGAGTAAGGTGTGGACATTACAGCGTGTTGGAGCCCCACTGCAATCCCTTGGCGAATAGCCAGTTCCATCCAGGCTTTCATTCTTTCTGGGACCTCCTCAATGAAACTGTGACCCTGGCGAGGACCAGCGGCTGTCGGAGTGAATGTGGCTTCAGAGCCCATCTGGTCGGTGTTCCAGACACTTGGACCTGTTGTCCTTGTGGAGTCAAGCTGTACCTGGATGAAAGGGAGAGATCTAAGGGAGGAGGAGAGTGTGAAGAAACTGATGGACTGGAAGAGGAGGCACCTTGTGATACAGTGTGGGCCTCTTAAGTATGCCTGTCTATTTGCTTTTGTAAGGCCTTATGGCACCTTAAGGCGTCCCTTTCTGAGGCTTTAGAATTTCCACTGTTTTGATTTGGCTTTTGCCTTCAAGAGAGCCCCCTGAGAAGTTCTACCATATGCCATTTTGATTAATATTAGAATAACAGTAATTGAATATAAATTGTGGTTGGCGCGCCCAGGGTCTGATCTGAGTAAAGAACGGTTGCCCTGATAAAGTTCTTATTGCGCCCTTTTATTTTCTTATTTTTATTTTTACTGGCGTCTGTATATATATATATATAAAATGAGTCGTATCTCAGTAATAATATTTTATTGAAATTAAAATATTATACTGTCAAATAGTTTATTACCATGAGCGATTATTATAATTGTAATAATTATATTATTGCTATAATTGCTTTGCAATTGCTCCTATGAGTAGTTATATATACATACATACATATTTGTTTTCTTAGGCTTTCGCGGGTACTTACATGTGTGCTGTTTAGCTTCCTTCGGGTATTATCCCACGTCATTGTAGTTCTGTTAAAGTTGTAGCAACGTTTTAGCAGAATCTCATCTGCCATCCTCAGGCTTCTGTATTGAGTTAGTTCCTGGTTTCAAATTTGAGGCTGGTCCATTCTGATTGGCTGGGAGCCTGGACCTGTGTTCATTGGACTTGGAGTTTGATTGATTGGTGTTTCTGGTTTCTTCTGTCTGTTTTGTGGCTTTGATTGGCTGGCAACATTCTGTTCTTGTGTTGGAGGCTTTTAGTGCAGCTTGGCTCCGTGTGAAGGGACGGCTGCTCTTCATTAGCAAGCTGCTATTCATTAGCAAGCTGGGTTTCACCTGGGTGCCTGGTGGGGGGGTGCTTGGGTTGGAGCTATCAGAGGGAGTCTGTTTTTGCCCAGGTGTTTGCCTGGCTTGTGGCATGGAGATCTTTCTATTTGAGAGTGCAGGCTTCCAAATGATTGACAGTCTGGTGGAATCATCTCTTCTATTCATGCTGTCAGGTCTTTTTTCAATCTCTATGGCTTCTCTGATGATTCTGTGGTTGGGGTTTTCTATAGTGGCTAGGGTTTTTGTGCCATTGAAGTTGATGTTGTGACCTGTGGTTTTCATGTGTTGGACTAGTGAGGAGGTGTGTTCCAGCTTTTTTACTGCATTTTTGTGTTCATCTAGGCGGGTACTTATTCTTCTATTGGTCTGTCCAATGTATGTGGCCGGGCATGATGTACAGGGAATTTCGTATATGCCTTGGTTTTCCAGGTCAATTTTGTCTTTGGGGTTCCTCAGGATGGCTGCTATTTTTTTGTCTGTTTTGAAGGCAGTCTTGATGTGATGCCTGTGTAGTATCTTATACATACATATACACATACATATACATACATACATACATACATACATATATATATATTCCAATATTAATAAGAGAACAAGATTAATGTATTATCCAATTAGCCAAATAGCCCCTAAGGCCCGGGTTGATGACTGAAAGGGCCTTCAGCAGCTTCCATGCACAGGCGGACACTGGCCTAAGTGTTTGCTGTGGTGCCACTGAGATTAAAGCTGTGAGGGTTAAGCCAACGATTTTTAAAGCGAAGTAATTATCCTCGAGTGCAGGTAGCCAAAATGAGGGCAAAATTGCTCTCAGAATCCTGGAGGGATCCTGCTGCTTCGAGCAGAAAATACCTCACACAGCTCAGGAAAGGCACACAAGGTGCACAGCCACAAGGTGGCACTCAAGATGGCCTCCAGCAGTTAAAGTTTTTTTGTGCGCTTCTCAACGGCAGCTTCCCGCCTTGCAAACGAAGCCGGAGCTCTCAAATCAACAGAACGGCAGAGAAGAAAGGGAAATTAATACTAATTAACTGAAGAAACAGCACTGAAACCACTGAAGAAACAGCATTCGGAGGGGGGGTAAAGACGATATGACTTTTAAAAAATGAAAAATCAAGCCGCTCGCAAGGAAATGGAATTAAAGGCACAGCGGAAATCAAACTGGCAGAGGTAAGGGAATTTTGGCTGTGGGGAGGTGGTGCAGAGCAGCTCCAAAGGCCTCCCGCTGTCTCTTTTTTTGGGGAGGGGCGCAATGGCGCTTCCCTTAAACATAACTCTCAGACTGATTAAGGATTGGAAGAAGGCTAAAGACAAAAAACAAAAGGGAACCGAACTGCAATCAAACCTGCTAATATTCTTGTTTCAGTCAAAGAAGTATCAAAAGCACTGCCTGTCTTGCACAAGGCTGAGCAAAAACTGGGGAACGCTGAGGAGGAGTCACGTGGAGGAGGAGTGTCCACAAATCAAGCTCAGCCGATGAATGCGGAGTCTGAAGCACCTCCCACTACTGGATGCTCTTCACAGCTCACAGGAGAAAGGGCTGCCTTTCAGAGAAATTCAGTTCCATGAGTGGAATCTTTCTGGCAAGCAGCTTTTATTCCATCTGCATGGCAATTTGCAAGTTCACTTAACAACCACAACTGGAAATGCCAGCATTACAGTTCTTTAGCAAAGCAGACATGTGATTTCTTGCTTAACAACTGCTGTGACCGAACAATGTAGTCTCAGTTATGATCATAGGTTGAGGACTATTTGTTATTTTAAAGAAAAACAATTTTTTAAATCATACCTGTATGGAATTTCATTCAAATATTTTCTAGTGATATTACTCCATTCCAAAGGATCCTGGAAAGGTCAATGTATAAAAAATTATGTATCTGCAAGTAACTCCTAACATTAAAGTATTCTCATCAGTTATTAATTTTCAATCTATTCTATATTAAGTATTTGACCATTATTTTGTAAGATAGTCCTACAATAGTTGCCATGAAAGTTTTCACTGGACTTCTTCAAAAGGTTGAGGAAGATACTTAAACCAGGATATGTTTTTAACACTGTCTGCCAAAATTCAAATTACTAGAGAAACAGATTCCTTACCACACTTCTATTTGGGAGGCATACATGAATGGAAGAAAGTGTTGAAATGTATTTTAATGTACAATTACTATTTATACAATAGGTAATAATTTATACTTTACAGATATTTAAAACAAATATAATTGGCATCTATAAAATGAATATGACTAAGGTCTTCCTCTTAAAAATCAATCAGACCCCTAACACTACTCCATCACAATGGAGAGGGGGAGAAAGGTTTTGTGGATTACAGCATTATTCCAAAGCTGCTCTGAGAGAGTTTCTTTATACAAGCACACCAGCTTATATGTTTTACCCAGAATTATTAGAAATGCAAGGAAATAATTTGGTAATTAAATAAAACACCCCAGCATTTTTCAATTACCTCAGAGTTCGATTTCCATCCATGTTTTGTAGCATCACTAGTAATGCAATCTTCCAATGTATCAGATATTGCTACTTGTGAGTCAATCATATCCACATTGCCAGAGATATTATACGACCAGTCTGTATTGCAGGCAACACTTCTACAGTCAGCTATTACAGGCAGTATTTCTGAATCTTGTGCCAACCATTCCCTGGGCCTACATTTACTCATCATTGTTATCACAGTGTTTTGTGCCTTAGATGCCACTGGACTTTTAACATTAATGGCACGACTTGTTGTAAAACTAGCTCTAAAGTCAGCAGTTGCATCAATAGCTTGGTTAATTGTACTTTGGTTTTTACCCGATTCGTGGTATGTATTTTTGATGCGTTTCAATTCTGAACTAGAAAAATTCTCAATGCAATTTCCATAATGTTCACAGGAACTGTAGATATCCTTATTAACTATAACTAATGGTTTGTAGGCACATGTATTTGAATCTTCTGTATTATGAGAAATCTGAGGAAAAGGTAGTAACCTTCTCTCCTGGCATAACATATTTGGTTTTCCAGTTTTATTTAGATCATCACTTGTTTGAAGTATTTCTTCAGTAATAGATTTCGGTGTGATATCATTAAGAAATTTTACTTTAATCTTTTCTTCCATCTCAGCTTTGCTAGTTAAAAACAATTTTGAATTCTTTTTTTTATTAACCTTAATATGAGATGAATCTTTAATAATACTATAAAACATGCTCAGACTTTCATTTCTTTTTTCACTTAAAGTTATATGCTGGTTCTGTGTACAACTGACATCTTTAAACATCTGAGAGAATGTTGATATTTCATTGCCATTATAATGATCCTTAACAACACAATTTGATCTAGAAAATGTATCTTCAGGTTTGTCCAATGGCTGCTGATCTATAACATCATTTTCATTTACCATTTCCTTCTCTTGAAAACTTTCTGAATTTTCTGTTTTCTGCCTATATGAACAGACACAATCAACATAATCTTGTTCTTCAGCACTGTGATATTCTAACTGAGAGTCATCATCACAATAATTGCATTTGTATGCATTCTCATTCTTAAAGTATGAGAACTCTGTATTAATATTTATTTCATTTGTAGTTTCTACTGCATTTGAAGTATTATGTTGCTGTTTATGGACATAAGTAAATTCTTCTTTGGCTGATGAAATTAGGTTTTCTTTTGATAAGTTTAAAAATGAGGCATCTAAGTAACATGACTGGCTTGAAATGGAATACTCAGCTCCCATTTGAAGATCACTACAGGTATTATCAACCTCATATTTTTGGAGACATGTTGCTTCTTGTGATACATTCAGGATGAATGATGTTTCTGCATCTTTTTCCACTCTGCATTTTCTACAATCCATGATCCCAATCTCAGGGTAGTTATTTGAAACAATTACCCAAATGGCAACTTTATTAAATATATTTTTCTTAAGAATGATTCAGAGGTGGTGGGATTTAACTATTGCTTTTTCACCTGTTAAAAGGCAAGATATATAAATTATAAAGATTAGTATTTTGTTAATAACTGATTTTGTTAATTAAACTCATGCACAGAAACAATCAGACTAGCCAGGAGATCATATATAGGGCAAGACTAATTAGAGGTTTTTCTTTTTAAGCTTCAAAGCATAGTTACTTTACATTTAGGATTTTAATATATAGTTGCTTAAGCCTACAACAAACTAAATATAACTTAAGGTTAATTTTATAACATTCCAACTAAATTTATACCTGAAAAATTGTAACAAAAGATCATAAATCCTCTGAAGATAGATTTAATTCAACTAAAGGAATTAAAAAAAATAAGCTTGTCAAGTCTTGTACTTTGCAATCTGTTATCATACACTTCAGAATCAGTATCACCATAGTAACTGCTTTCCAGAAAGAAGGTAAGGAGGAAGAGATTATCGCTAGTGGATTTGATGTATCTCCAGTCATGGTACTATAGATTTCAGATAAGCCATCTTTGTTGAGAATACAAAATTAGTTTAGAATAAGTAAATCTTTCATAAAATTAAAAAAATTTATTGAGATCATTGACCAATAGTAGAGTAACCCTTCATTTCAAGTTATAAAATGAAATAAAAGGATTAAGATGAACAGAAAAAGCAGATCCAATGCAAAATGAAGTAAAGAATAGCAACAGTAATAGCATAGACTCACCATGTTTTCCCAAAAATAAGACAGCCTGATTTTTAAGTGTGGGCCTAGTATAAGCCCTACCCCAAAAATAAGCCCTAGTGAAGGGGTGAATGTGCTCCTGCCTGGTGCACTTCCAAGGCCATCTGTCCCGCTGCAGGGCCAACAGATTTCCTACCCATTAAAGCTGCACAGGGCAGGGGAGAGGTACAGTCTGAAGGCGATGGAAGGCAAGGTGGTGTGGCTCCACCAGTCACCACTAGTGAATGAGCCCCAGCAGGCCAGGAGAAGCACAGCCAAGAGCAGCACAAGGCTAGCAGCAAGTACAGGACAGAGGTTGATCAGTGGAGGCTATGAAGCCTCCAGCCTTCCAATCAACACAAGGAAGTCAGGGGTTTGCTTGAGAGCTGCGGCACCGGGAGGCCTCTGCCTTGGGGGTCCCACGTGCACCCCTAGTCTGGGATTGTCCCGGAGCCAAGAAGGTTGGGGCAGGTTGCTTTGCATGGCTTGCATTGCAAAGCATACTGGTAGCACTGAGTTGCACATCTTGCTCGCCATTCTAACACAGAGTGCAGGCAAGGGGCTCGGTGGCCAGGATGGGTGATCTCTCCCTCCTTTCTCCCTCCCGTTGCATAGAGTTCCTGCCTACCAAAGCTGCAGGGCATCCTAGAGCAGCACAGCCAGGAGAATGAAGAGCCACCACAAGACTAGCAGCAGCAGGTGCAGTACACCCAGCAGGTCAGAGGTATGGGGGGAGGACAGGCGAACTTGACATGCTGCACAGCTGTCTACCTTATCATAGCAGCAACCTCAGCAAGCCCAACTTTCCAGTGTTCCAATAGCAGCAAGGTTAGCAGGCAGGGTGGGCCGACGCTGGGGCACGCAGAGTTTAGCCTGTTGCGGCTGCTGGCAAGCAGATGATGGGACACAGAGGGCAGGGATGGCAATAGCAACGCTCCCAGTCCTGTGGGACTTTACAGAGTCAGCAATTGTCCCCAGAAGTCTGGGTCCTCATTGGGGGACCCCCAGCAGTCTGGGTCCTCATCGACCTTGGAAGGATGGAAGGCTGAGTCAATCTTGAGTCAATCAGGATCAAACACCTGGCAGTGAATAGAGTCAGCCTGCAATACTGCATTCTAACCAATGCACCATCATGGCTCATTTCAGTGTGGTCAATAGGAAACTAAACAAAATAAAGTCTCTCATGAAGTGAAAAATCTCCCAGACATGGGACAAATGGACATGCGTTAAAAAAAAGCATAAAAAGTGTCACACTCAATTTCATTGGGGGTTGCATCAGGGTTGTGTTTGACCTGGGGGGAGGTCAGGGTGGGCATTGCCAATTCAACCTCATTTGTGTTGAGGGTGGACTTAATTTTCCAAGTTTTAGAAAAGTACCTAATAGCAGGCAAATTTTATTATTATCAATTTGTCTTTGCACTAAAATCAAGGCCTACATAGCAATTTAAGGTCCTTTCAAAAGTTTCCAAAAGATAAAAATTTCTCCGAAGCCTTTTCTAAATCAAACAAATGGTTGAAAATATTGGTAAAGCCTTTAGAATAACTTAAGGCTTGAACATAAAAGGCAGTATGTATTAAGATACAGGCTTGGTAAAAAGCCCATCAGTACTAAACGACAATCTGGGCCACAGACAGCAGATTTTAAATTTTTTTCAGGGATGGCGAAACACGAAATATCAAAGCGAAGTAATTTAACCAAGTTACCTTCTGGAAAATGCTTTGTGATGTGGTGGTTTTTTGTTTTTTTTTACTCATTCACATCATTTACAAACTACTTTCTATTTCCGATAATTTTCTAGAAGTGTCACCTCACGCAGCAGCACACTTCAACAGCAAAAGGGAAAGGCTTAGAAATCTGGCAAGGGGGAGACCCAGCAGAAATACTCTTACTTGAAACGTTCTAATTCCGAACAAAAACAGCCCAACGGCTCAAGCCTCCCACATGCCTTAGCTGTTAGTTTTATAACGGACGTTTCGTCTTCAGCCAAATTGTTATTAGCTGATTCCTTCTCCCGTGGATTGGTGCAGAAAGAGCTGGCGCTCTATTGGAATTAAAATATTCATCAAGCGTGACGGGTTTGAGATCCGGCTTGTGGGCGGGTCCTCGCTTGTTCTTTTACTGTATTTCCCGATAGTTTGGGCAATGTTGGTATTAGTAATCCAGACGGTTGGTAACTGGATTCCCCTTTTTAAAAATAAAATGTAATAAAAGGGAACTGGTTTCCCCTTTTCAAAAATAAAATAAAATGTCGACTTCTACTGTTGGTCAATATTCTTTTTGTTTCATTTTTAAATTTATACAGAGGGACAGCACTGTCTTAAATAAATGCAAAAAAGGATCGTTAAGCTTCTTAAGCATGTTCACTTCTGAAAGAAAATATGAAAAATCCAGAATATTGCATCCACTTTTGGTTGCCATAATATTAAAAAGTTGTAAAGAAAGACTGCAGAGAAGAGCAACAAAGATGACTAAGCGACTGGAAACTAAAACATGAAGAACGGTTGTAAGTATTGGGTATGTTTTTAGTTTAATGAAAAAAAGGACTAGGGGTGACATAATAGCACTGTTCTATTATCTAAGGGGCTGCCACAAAGAAAAGGGGACCAGCCTATTCTCCAAAGTATCTGAAGGCAGAATTAGAAGCAATGGATGGAACTGAATTCCATCTTAATTCATTCCTAAATGAATTAAGGAGAGAACCAACCTAGAAATGAGAAATTTCCTGACAGAACTATGAAATTGTGGAACGGCTTGCCCTCAGAAGCTGATGAGTACTCCCATCAGTGGAAGGTTTTAAGAACAATTTGGACAACCATTTGTCTGAAATAGTATAGGTTCTCTGCTTGAGCAAGGGGTTGGACTAAAATACTTTCAAAATCTCTTCCAGTTCTGTTATTCTACTAAGAGAAAAATCAGAAATCTTTCCTGATGGTGCAATAAAGAAGTATAATTATGAGAATGAAAGTGAATAGAAACCCCTTTCATTGCACTTACATCCTCAGGAAAGTGGCAGTTGCCACAAATATTACTCAATTGTCTGAAGCAGAGACCTCTTAGACAATTCCCAGCTAAGACTTATGGACAAACAGTGTATAACTTTTTAATATCCTTTGCTTCAAATAATTATCATATTCATGGAGACCAGTAAAATCAATATGACCATGGAGAGAGGAAACGTTTGGTTTTTAAAATCTTTATAGTTTTGTGTTTTCTGGCAATTGACACAATACTGTCTTCAAACGCTTTTATTCTTCTAAGCAGAATTTACTTTCAACTTTTTATGTTCCTGTTGTTAAAGATTTGTCTTGTTATTTTAATAAAATGGGAAAGGAATGGTAAAACAAACAGAAACACTAACGGATAAGTAAAAAAAGAAAACAGAAAGATTGAAAAGCAAGAGAAAACAAACTGAAGAAAAAAAAGAATGCTTTATAGATATTACAGAAATTATAGAATTTGTTATAGAAAATAATGTATTAAATGTACCATCAATCAATTCATCTGAAATCACAGAATATATCCACTGAAAAGTAAATGATACATTCATATTTCTGATTAATTTTGGAATTGTTGTGAAACAAAAAATATGGATCTGAATACAGGTCCTTGCAGAATCTCAATTTTACATAACTAAAACCCTCCAAAACATCTAAATAAACCCAAAAACTCAGCAGATCTAGAAGAAAAAAGCAGTCATAACAATATATAGGCAAAAGCCACTATGTAGGACAAATGACAAAAGACTAGCAGAACACTTTCATGAACACCAATTACCAGTAGCAGTTAGTTTTATGGGAAAGTTGTTTGGGTTCACAACTTGCATAGAGAGAAACTATTTGTCGTACATTCTCTCCCTTTTAAATTGTATCCTCCCCCTTTTAAAATATAACTGCAGCTTATTCTTGTGAAATAACAGAATAATTCAAAGATTGTTTGCTTTTTATCAATAGATAAGTTATTCTACAAATATGTTTTATACATGGAGGAAAATGAGTAATATGATTAAATTATATATCACATAAGTTACAAACCACTTTATCTATACTCTAATCCCCATACATTCTATAATTCTTTAAATATAAAGATGCAAAAGAAATAACTTTATGCCCTCTAGGGAAAGTTCACTAAATAAACATAAGTGGTACATTTAAGACTTGTTGGAAAGGTTGTGACCACCCTAGAATATACTAGAACTTCTGGGTAGAATTACCTAAATGTCCCTACAATTGGAAATTTGGTTTTTAAGCAAATAAATAAGAGTTAAACTGTATCAGTTTTAGCAAAAAAAGAATTATGTCTTTCATAAAGAGAAAATACAAATAGAAAAAGCAAAAGCAAGATTAGTACTTCAAATTTTGACATTTGATACACAATTTATTAGAAATATTTGAATGGAAAGCTTATAAATATCTTTTAATTCAACTTGTAAGATTTTATTTTGCTTTTTATAATTATTTTGCTAAATACATTAATGAAACTACCGTATGAAGAAGGATTACATTTAAGTATCTTACAAAACAATTGTAAAAGTTGGGAATTATTCATAAATGAGGATTTCCATTTAGTCAATCAATCATTTTGTTTGAATCACTAATAAGCAAATCAAAACAAATCACATTTAACATCAATGCATCCTGCACAGCACAGAAATTTACTACAGTAAAATATGCTATAAAAACATAATTGTACAAGTAAATTTAGGCCTCTGGCATAAAAATAAATATAGTATATCTTTTCTATAGGGCAATTAAATGATTATTTAAAATAATAAAATAGTAAATTATCAATCTAAAGTATAGAACATTATCATACTAAAATCCATGGAGAAGTTGTAATTAATATTAATATTATATCTAGAGAAAATCTAATGATGCAATGTGCAAGGAAGAATAGTGCATAATAATTGATTAGTTTCAAAACTAAAAGAGTCCAATTATAGTAACTGTTGTTAAAATTGCTAATGATAAAATTGGTAACTAATAATAAAATTAAGACAGAAATAAGAATCAATTTACAGTGAGACATAATACCATGTTTTCCTGAAAATAAGTCCCAGTCTTATTTTCTTTTGGGCCCTAAAATAAGCACTAGGCCTTATTTTGGGGGGATGTCTTTTTTTTCCATGCAGGTGCTGCCGAGCACATCTGGCAGGCCAGTGCAAGATGATATGTCTGCAAGACCCAAAACAACAACATAGAATATTTGATGAGGAAATTAATGGAGTTTAGGTCTTTAGTAGATTTCAAAACATCAATGCTGATTAAGAATATGACTGCACAGGGTAGGGATGTATTGATTAAAAAGTCTGGTTTAGGGTTGAGAAAAAGGTGAAATATGCAGGGGTTATGTTAATAAATGCAAAACTTCCAAAACAATTATGTACCTCTCTGGAATGACATTAAAAAAGACCTATTAAGATGGGATAAATTGCAGTTATTGCTATTGGACAGAATCTCTGTAATTATGATGAATGTCTTACCAAAGATCCTTTTTTTGTTTCAGACACTACCAATACTTGCAACTGATATTCTATTTAAACAATGGCAGAGGGATATCTCAAAGTTTATATGGTAATCAGTGGTGGGATTCCAAATTGTACACTACTGGTTCTGCACGCTTCTAAGGAAGCTAAGGAAAATGGAGTTCTGGGTCTATCAGATATAAAATTTTATTTTGAGGCCTGCTGTTTGGTCTGGTTAAAATAATGGGTGAATTTTTAGAATAAGAGACTACTGGACTTAGAAAGCCATGAATTAAGATTTAGTTGGCAGTTACTTATGGCATGACAAAGTTAAAGTAAATGTTGACTTCAACAATCATTTTGTCAGACATGCTATTTTGAGAGTTTGGAATAAATATAAAACATGGTTTTCCATGTAGATGCCTCTTTGGGTTTCTCCACAGGAAGCTTTTTTTAAGAAAAGAAAAGCTGACAAGACCGAACTGGTGGACTTATTATAAAATAATATATTTTAACTTATGGGACCCTACCCTCCAATCTTAGGAGGAGCTAAAATCAGAATGTCATGTTTGTCATTGGTTTACATATTTACAACTGAAAGAAATATTTAAATTAGATAAAAATAATCATGACTTTAATTTTGTAATCAACATATTATTGCTAAAGTCTATAAAGTGTTATCTAATTTAAATCTGGAAAATGAACATTGTATGATTCAGTGGACAAGGAATTGGATATGATGCAATGCTTGAACAGTGGCAGAATATGTGGAATATACAGTGGTGCCATTCAACCAGTATAATAACTGGTACGGTGAGTGTGCGCTTCGTATGTCATAAATTAATACAAATTATATAATAAAAAAATTAAAAAGATAAGAATAAAATAAAGTTTAATTACAAAGAAAGTTAAGGAACTTTGTATTGTTCTTACAGTTAACAATGTGGTTCAGAAAAGTCTAGAAAGAAAAGATTGTGGTGCTTTGTGAGTAGCAGCTGGAGAGATTTTTCCTGATAGCTAAGGAATTTTTGTTAACAAGCACTCCAGATAGATTGTAAGATTGTTAGTATCCAGCCAGTGGGAAACCAGAGCAGTGTTAAGCATAAGGAAAAGGGATATAAAAACCTGTTGCATGCTTTGATCTGAGTCCACCTCATGTGCACTTGTATTTGCAAATATGTAATAAACTTTTACCAATTTTTGTACCTGATTGCCGTTGTTGCTTTATTGCTTATTTGTGTCTGACAAGCCCAACTACACTCCAAAGAAAAGCAGACTTCAGATCTTGGCTGAAAAGATTTTGGGCACAGCAGGTTTGGAGCAGCAAAAGAATTGTAGAAGTGACACTATTTTCTGAAAGACAAGCGATTGGGTCATAAAGTGTGATTGCATAGCTTAGCAGTGACAATCCTGGGAGTACCAGACAGTCCTATCATAACCTAGAGACTATGTGGATTGCTAAAGCCCATGTCACACTGCACCAACAGATGGAAAGAGGATGTAAAACGGAGAGAAACACTTCCCATCCGTTGGTTAACGCGATTCATCCATTTTGTACTCACTGCCTCCATTTTTCATCCTCTCTATCCGTCCAGCATCCGTCGACTGAGGTTCCATCCGCTCAAAAAGTTTTGAGCTGCTCAAAACTTTTTGAGCGGAAAATGTATCCAACGCGTCCGTTCTGCATCCGCAACGCATACGGGGAACATCCGTTCTGAATCCATCGGCATCCGTTACGCGTCCGCTATATCCGCTAGGCATCCACTGAGCATCCGCGCAACTCAAATCCACTCCAGCGGAAAGTGGACTCAGGGAGGAAGCGAACCGGACGTGGAACAGACACGCAGCGTTAGTAGCACGGACAGAGAAAGGATGAAACCGGATGCAGCTCGCAAAGAAAGCATTAAAAACAGAAAAAACGTTCGCAGAGGGGACGTATCTCAGATATTAAGGATGTCTAGAGGATGCCTAGAGGATGCAAAAGGACACATAGTGGAAAACCTATATTGCCTATAAAAAGGGGGAGCAACTCACCTGGATCTCACTTTCAGTCCAGCAGCCCTGCTGTGCAGACCTCTGCAGCCTTCATCTGGCTCTTGCTCTTCCACAGCATCCATTGATGTCCACAATGGATCGTAACACACTCCTTTTGGTAGCCACCATTGTTCTGCAACAGTGCGAAGCCATCTACAGGCTCTTTCAATTGTTCTACGGGAAGAAAAGGAGGCGGCCAAGAAGCGTCTGAGTCTGAAGATGGATCAGGAGAAGAGCAGAGTACGGACTGTACAACAAGCTGATGGTGGAGCTGAGGAAGGAAGACCCTCGTGCATTCCAGAACTTCATGAGGATGCATCCAGCCATGTTTGATGCAGTTGTGGAGCAGCTGAGACCCAGGTTGACCAAGCAGAGCACTAACTTCCGGCCTAGCCTGGACCCTGGACTCAAGGTGGCACTGACTCTGCGCCACCTGGCCTCAGAGACCACCTACAGGAGCATGCAGTACAGCTGGAGGGTGCCACCCAACACCATCAGCATTGTGGTCAGAGAAGTGGTGCAGGCCATCATCGAAGAATACCTGGAGGAGTTCCTCCAGTGCCCCTCCACTAAAGAAGGCTGGAAGAAAGTTGCAGAGGAGTGGTATCAGAAGTGGAACTTCCCCCACACCGTTGGAGCCATAGATGGGAAGCACGTGGCCTGCAAAGCTCCAGTCAAGTCGGGGTCCACTTATTTCAACTACAAGGGCTTCTTCAGCATCATCCTCTTCGCCATGGTCGATGCTGATTACATGTTCATGTACATCGATGCTTCAGGCAATGGGTCAGCTTCAGATGCCCAGGTATACAACGTCAGTGACCGCAAGGAGGGGCTGGAACGCAACCTCATCATGGGCTTCCCAGATCCAGACCCCCTGCCCAACGACACACAAGATGTGCCCTACTTCATCATGGGGATGACGCCTTCTCCCTCAGAACCTACCTCATGAAGCCCTACACCTCCAGATGCCTCACCCGTGAAGAGAGGATCTTCAACTACAGGCTGTCCAGGGCAAGGCAGGTGGTGGAGAACGCCTTTGGCATCCTGGCCAACAGGTTCCAGGTACTTCTCACCACCATGCAGCATCGCCCACAGACTGTGAGGAGGTTCGTGGAAGCTTGCTGCATCCTGCACAATCTCATGCGCACCCACTACCCAGTGTTGCAGAACAGGCTCGTGGACCATCAACAAGGGAATGGGGACATGGAGCCTGGGGAATGGAGCCAAGGGCGAAACCTGATAGACACTGAGGATGTGCAAGGCCCCAACAGAGCCTCACGTGAAGGAAAGAAGCAGCGCAACCTCCTGAGACACTGGTGCAACTCCCCAGCTGGAGCAGTGGAGTGGCAAGACAGGATGACAGACGATTAATGGATGCTTCCTTCAGCCTGTCTCATCACACGGATGAGATTGGGCATGTATGTTGGGTGGCTCTACAATGAACAGGGCATTTAATAAAGAGTTCTGTTTATGTTCAAATGTGTGGATCAATGCTTACATTGTTATTGATAATAAAGGGCCATAGGTATGGCACGTGGGAGGGTAGACCATAGAGTCCCACTATGCTTGCACTGGAGGTTTATCTATCCCACAGCTATTACCCATCCCAAAGGTATCCCTGCCCATCCCAGAGCTATTACCCATCCCAAAGGTATCCCTGCCCATCCCACAGCTATTACCCATCTCAAAGGTATCCCTGCCCATCCCACAGCTATCCTTACCCATCCCACAAGCATGCAAAGGCTTAAACCATTTCTAAAAAGTTTCCACCAAGACTTTATTTAATAAAATAAATGAAGCAAGTGTGTGAAGCAAACATAATCTTTATTAATAACAAGCTGTAAAAGAAAAATGACCCAAGTCAAGTGTCCAAAGCAAAAATAAAGTCAACAGGTAGCCACCCAGTCTCTGGCACTCTTCTTGGTCACTCGCAGGTGTGTCCAGTCTCAGGGGTGAAGGGTCCAGGTGCTATGGAGGTGGCTGCTGCTGGAGTGCTGGTCTGGGGTGCCTGGCCCCGAGAGGACAAAGGGGATGGTGTGTTGAGGAAGCTCTCAGACAGCTGGCTCAGCCCCGTGATGTTGAGAGCCCCTTCCTCCATGACGTGGGGTGTCAGCCCCAATACCGATGACAGATGTAATGAGGCTGGGCTTGGCTGTGGGGTGGAGGAAGGAGCAGTGTAGTGGAGCTGTCTGGTCTGCAGCTGGGTGAGGACTGGCGTGGGTGGCATCAGTGGCGTGGGTGGCATCTGTGGCGTGGGTGGCATCGGTGGCGTGGGTGGCATCGGTGGCATCAGTGGCACCGGTCGCGTCTGATGTACATGTGCCTGGACTGGGAAGGGCTGCTGCCTGTGCTGCTGGACCTCCTGGTAGCCGTAGCCTTGGGAGGTGAGGGCCTGTGGAAAGCCTTGGAAGGGCAGTGACATCACCTGGGGTGGAGGAGCAGACCTGGACTGGGTGGGAGCAGGTTCATCTGGGTCTGGAGGGTTGTGAAGAAGATCGGTGATCCTGTCCTTCACCACCTGATACTAGGGTTCAGACATGTTCATGAGGGTCTGGTTGACATAGGTGAGGAAGGGCTTTCAGTTGGAGGATGGGGCGTCGGTGTGTACCAGCTGAGAGAGGAGATCTACACTGCTCCTGATGGTGTCTCTTATCTCCAGCAGGACAATGTGGCTCTGCCCCTCCGGTTTGCCTCTCTGCCTTTCTGTGGAGGTGGAGCTGGCGGTGGATGCGGGTTGGGCTGTGGTGGAAGTGCCGTCTCCTTTCTCCCACTGCGTCAGGGGGTCCTCCACGCGCTCCGCCATGGGTAGTTCAGCTGTTGGGGGGGTCTCCGTCATGGCACGCTCCACAGATACCTGCTTGGAGATAGGAGCTGACTCTCTGCCAGAAGAGGACTGGCTCTCAGCAGGCTGCCTGAGAGAGAGGGTTGTGAGAGGTGCTGCTTCTCAGTGGCGGATCTCACCCTCCAGGAAGCTGTACTTGGCCATCACGTAGGTCTCTCTGTCCGTCAGCTTGACCGCAGCCTGGCCAGATTTTTTGAGGTGCAGCTTCCCGTACCAGGTGTGCATGTGCTTCCACCAGCTAAGGAGCACCTCTGAAGTGTAGCCCAGGCTCTCCGCCTTCTCTCTCCAAGCAGCCTGCTTCCTTTTGGTGTCGTGATAGAGCCTGTGTCCCTTCCGCCATAGATACTCGTTCTCCCTCAGCCACTCCAGCACCTCATCCTCATGTTCCTCTTCTATTTTGTATTGCCTCCTCTCCCATTCTCGTGTCTGTCTCTTCCTCCCTTTGGCAGGGCCATATGGGCCCTCATCAGAGGGGCTTCGGGGTTGTAGGGGCTGCTCCTCCACACCACCACCACCACCAGCAGTAACAACAGTAGCAGCAAAAGCAGGACCAGCAGGACCAACAGCAGCACCAGCACCAGGAGCACCAGCAGCACCAGGAGCACCAGCAGGATCAGCAGGACGAGGAGCAGCACCAGCAGAGTAAGCACCAGCAGAAGCACCAGCACCAGGAGCAGTGCCAGCAGAGTAAGCCCCAGCAGAAGTCCCAGCACCAGGAGCAGTGCCAGCAGAGTAAGCACCAGCAGAAGCACCACCGCCAGAAGCAGCATCAGCAGAAGCTCCAGCCCCAGAAGAGCGAGCCCGGGCTGCAGAAGTGCTAGCAGAAGCAGAGTGAGGGCCAGGGGATGGAAGGGTGGCCCTGTCCCTTTTGCCAGGGCTGGCAGCAGATGGCAGAGGCTTCCGTTTCTTCCCCATGGTTGTTGGGTTGCTGGCTGGCTGGCTGGCTGGAGAGCTGTGTCTGGCAGCAGGTCTTTCCTCTGAATGGTGACCTGCTTGGGAGTTGCTTCCCTTTATATCCACAGGGCTGACGCAATGCATCCTCCCCGCATGCGCAGTGAATGCTAGGCATCCGCTAGGCTTCCGTTAGGCATCTGCTAGGCTTCCGCTCTGCATCCGCTTCATCTGCTCGGCATCCGCTGTGCATCCGCTTCATCCGCTCGGCGTCCGCTCTGCATCTGCTCTTTCCATTCCGCGTCCGCTTTGCTGCGCTCCCCCGGAAGCCTTGCAGATGTGCCATCCGCTCTCATCCGCTTCCATCCGCTAGACTTCCGTCGAGCATCCGCTTTCCATCCGCTCTATGTCTTCCCCCCATCCGTTCCTTTCCGTGTTGTCCACTCTGGTTATGCAAATTCGGGACACTTTGGAGAGCGGATAACAATGGATGGAACATTTTTCTCATCCGCTGTGTCCTTTTTACAAATGTTTTGCATCCGTCGGCCAGTGTGTCAGGGCCTTAAGGGATGTGATCAAAGTACCAGGCAAATATACTAAAAGATGAGAATGAATCACTGCAGTTATTTTAACAATAGGTTGTTAAATGATTCTGGCTTCCCCATTAACTCTGGTTGTAAGCCTGGTACCAGAGGTTCACACTGTTTGTAAGTGTAGAAAACAGTCATAAGTCACTTTTTTCAGTGCCATTGTAACTTTGAACAATCACTAAATGAGCTGTTGTAAGTGGAGGACTATCTGTATTTTATTTCCTGTATCATTTCTCAGGCTGAAAAACTGTATTTATTCTATTTTTTGGTATTCTAACACCATTCACATTGTATAAAGAAACAGGTCTGCAACATTTCAGTCTAATTTGGAGATGTGACTTGAACACTATGTATAAAACATAGATGAAACAGAAGCATCTGTTGCCTGGTGCCATTTGATAACTATTTTCTGTATTTTGTTTTTAAAATACGGCTCTGTGTCTGGTCTTTGCATAGTAATATCTGGATTATTTGACCATTTGTTTTTTCCCAAGTCAAAACCAAAGTATAACCTTTCCTACTAGTATAATGTAGAATTGATTTACTACCTCAAATTGTATAAAGAGGTTTCCTAAGGTTCTACATTAGCCAAATATTCTTCAACATCTTCATAAGCAATTCAATTGAGGGGATAGAAGTGGAACTCATTGCATTTGCAAGCAACACTAAGCTGTTAATGTTAGCACTAACACCAAGCCAACATCTTAGAAGATAGGCTCAAGATTCAGAAGGATCTTGAGAGACTTGGTCACTGGTCCCTAATCCAACAAAATGCAATTCAGTAGTGAGAAAAGTAAGGTCTTAGGCAAGAAAAACGAATGCACAAATATAGATTAGATGGTACTTGGTTAAATAGTAGTAACTGTGAGTGGAATCTAGGTGTCCTAGTGAACAACCAATTAAGTATGATCTAGTACCATGATGGCGAACCTATGGCATGCATGCCGGAAGTGGCATGTAGAGCCATCTCTCTGAGCAAGCCAGCCATTGCCTGTTGTTCTGGGTACCGGCGCATGCATGTGCGTTGGCCAGCTGGTCTTTACATACATGGAAGTGCTGCTTTTCTGGTTTCCAGCGCTCCTGTGCAAGTGTGCCAGGGAGATATTCTTCTGGTTTCCGGCACTCCTGCATGCATGTGGTGGGGAGCTGCTCTTCTGGTTTCCGGCACTCCTGTTTCAGCACTCTGTGACAAAAAGGTTTGCCAACACTGATCTAATAATATGCTGCAGCTGCATAAAAAAAAAAAAGGCAACGCAGTGCACCAATTCAAATATGAATTCAAATCTCCAGGACCAGATGGATTATACCCCGTTACTAAAGGAATTGGCAGACATGATCTCTGAACCACTGAACCATATCTTTCAAAGATTCTGTTATTCTGTTAACAGAAAGATAGTATCAAGTTTGCATGAAGTGATAATACCACTTTATACTGCATTGATAAGACACTTGGAATACTGCATCTAATTTTGGTCACAAAGACATTGAGGCTCTTTTAGAAAGAAGAGAGAAGAACAACAAAGATGTTTAAGGGACGGGGGACTAAAGCATAAGATGAACAGTTGCAGGAACTGGGTATGTCTAGTCATACAATGTCATGTCTCCAGGGCATGACAACATGCCGTGATAACACGCGTTGTGCCATGTCAGACTATGCTATCAAGGGGGGAGGTGCAGTTAACCACCCAATCTGGGGCTTCGACTATTCTGCGGAGATAATGAGCCTTGCTGATGTCACATGCTGAGCTGTTACAGCCTGCAGGCGGTTGTAGACAAAATGATTAGGATGCTGCCTGTTGAACTAACGATCTTGAGAGGAGTGGAGGATCACTTCATAGGTATAAATACAATGACTGAATAATATATTTGTCGAAGTATAGTAAATAGGGGTAAATAATTAATGAATAAAAGCACGGTGTGTAGGGTGTTACATGGTGACCGGATGTGATTCAGTAGCACTCACTGGATGGTGGATAAACTCATTAAGTTGTTAACTGGTGTATAAATACAGCTCTGGCTGAGAGATGCGCCAGAACTGACTTTAATTCCTTTCGGTTACTCATTGTTACCTGAATCCGGAACATTGTGTGGAAGAATAAAGACTCATTTGATCATTACCTTGAGACCTTTGTTTCCCTTCCTGTCTAGAATTTGGAGAAACAGCTGAGAAACGATCAAAAGGACTAGGGGATGACATGATAGCAATTTTCCAATATTTGGAGTGGGTCACCGAGAAGAAGTGGTCGATCTATTCTCCGAGTGTCTAAGAGCAGAAGTAATGGATGGAAGCTTATTAAAGAGAGAACCAACCTAGAATTAAAAAGAAATTTCCTGTCAGTGAAAACAATCAATGGAACAGCTTGCCTCCAGAAGTTGTGGTATTGTATCACTGGAGGTTTATAAGAGCAAATTGAACAGCTATTTGTCCGGAATGGTATAAGTACTTGTTGACTTACAACAGTTTGTTTAGGGTCCATTCAAAGTTATAACAGCACAAGAAAAAAGTGACTTATGATCAGTTTTCACACTCATGACTATTGCAGCATCCACATAGTCTACCTGATCAAAATTCAGATACTTGGCAACTGATTCATATTTATGACAATTGTAGTGTCCTGGAGTGACCACATTTTCCTACCTTCTGACAGAAAAGTCAATGGGGAAGCCAGATTAACAATTGTGTTATTAATTTAACAACTGCACTAATTCCCTTAACAACTGTGGGAAGGAAGGTCATAAAATTGGGCAAAACTCACTTAGAAATGTCTCACTTAAGCTCATGTCCCACTGCACCAACAGATGCAAAGAGGATGTAAAATGGACAAAAAAGCTTACCATCCGTTGGAAAACGCGATGCATCCGTTGTGTACTCACTGCGTACGTGATTCATACGCTCTATCTGTCAAACATCCATCTACTGCTATTTAATCTGCTCAAAAAGTTTTGAACTGCACAAAACTTTGTGAGCGGATGAACTTTCTGCCGCATACGATCTACATCTGCGACACATATGGGCAACAAACGTTCTACGTCCGTTGTCACCGTTACACGTCCACTGTATCCTCTCAGCATCCTCTGGTCATCCCCGCAACTCACATCCGCTGCAGCTGAAAGCAGAAAGAGGGAGGAAGCAAAAGGTACATGGAACGTCCACACAGCGTTAGTAGCACAGAAATAGAAAGGATGTAAGCATATGCATCTTGTATATAAAGCATTAAAACGGACAAAACGTTCATATATGGGACGTATCTCGGATATTTAGGATGTCTGGAGTATGCCTAGAGTATGTGGAAGGACACCTGACATTTCCTATAAAAAGGGGGAGGAAATCACCTGGATCTCACTATCAATACAGCAGCTGTGGTGTACAGACCTCTTCACCCTTGGTCTTGCTCTTCCACATCATCCATTGATCTCCACCATGGATCATCACACACTCCTTATGGTAGCTGCCGTTATTCAATACCAGAACCAAGCCCTGTGCAGACTGTTTCACCTTTTCTACGCAAGGAGAAGAAGGAGACATCCAAGAGCTGTGTGGGTCCAAAGATGGATCGGGAGAAAAGTGGAATTTGGACTCTATGACAAGCTGATGGTGGAGCTGAGGAATGAAGACACTCATGCATTCCAGCACTTCATGAGGATGCCACCAGCCATGTTTGACGAAATTGTGGAGTGTCTTGAGAGCAAGGTTGACCAAGCCGAGCACCAACTACCGTCCCAACCTGGACCCCGGGCTGAAGGTGGCATTGACTCTGCACCACCTGGCCTCAGGGACCACATACAGGAGCATGCAATATGCCTGGAGGGTGCCACACAACACCATCAGCATTGTGGTCAGAGAATTGGTGCAGACCATCATCAAAGAATACGTGGAGGAGCTCCTCCTGTGCCCCACCACTGAAGAAGGATGGAAGAAAGTTGCAGAACAGTGGTATCAGAGGTGGAACTTTCCCTACACCATTGGAGCCATAGATGGGAAGCACGTGGCCTGCAAAGCTCCAGCCAAGTCAGGGTCCTCTTATCACAACTACAAGGGCTTCTTCAGTATCATCCTCTTCGCCATGGTTGATGCTGATTACATGTTCATGTACATCGATGCTTCAGGCAACAGGTCTGCTTCAGATAGCCAGGTATACAATGCCAGTGACCTCAAGGATGGGCCAGAATGCAATCTCATCATGGGTTTTCTAGATCCAGACCCCCTACCCAATGACACACAAGATGTGCCCTACTTCATCGTGGGTGATGACACCTTTTCCCTCAGAACCTACCTCATGAAGCCCTACAGTTCCAGATACCTCTCCCGGGAAGAGAGGATCTTCAACTACAGGCTGTCCAGGGCAAGATGGGTGGTGGAGAACGCCTTTGGCATCCTGGCCAACAGGTTCCAGGTACTTCTCACCACCATGCAGCATCACCCAGGGACTGTGAGGAGCACTGTGGAAGCTTGCCGCATCCTGCACAATCTCATGCGCACCCGCTACCCAGTGTTGCAGGACAGGCTTGTGGACTGTCAACAAGGGAATGGGGACATGGAGCCTGGTGAATGGAGGAAAGGACGAAACCTGATAGACACTATGGATGTACAAGGTCCCAACAGAGCTTCACGTGAAGGGAAGAAACAGTGCAACCTACTGAGACACTGGTGCAACTCCCCAGCTGGAGCAGTGGAGTGGCAAGACAGGATGATAGATGATTAATGGATGCTTCCTTGAGCCTGTCGCATAACACTGATGACATTGTGCCATGTATGTTGAGTGGCCCTACAATGAACAGGGCATTAATAAAGAGTTTTGTTTATTTTGAAATGTGTTGATCAATGAATTGTTATTGATAATAAAGGGCCATAGGTGTGGCACCTGGGAGGGTGGACCATACAGTCCCACTATGCTTGCACTGGAGATTTATCAATCCCACAACTATCCTTACCCATCCCACAGCTATCCTTACCCATCCCACAACTATCCTTACCCATCCCAGAACTATCCTTACCTATCCCACAAGCATGCAAAGGCTTAACCCTTTTTTCAAAGTTTTCACCAATACTTTATTAAGTAAAAAAAATGAACCAAGTGTGTGAAGCAAAAATAACCTTTATTAACAACTGTCTTAAGTAAACTGTATGACTTTATTAAAAAAAGCAAAATGACCCAAGTAAAGTGTCTTCAAAGCAAAGATAAGGTGAACAGGTAACAACTCAGTCTCTGGCACTATTCTCAGTCACTCTGAGGCATGTCCATGGTCTCAGCTGTCAAGCGGCCAAGGACTGTGGAGGTGGCTGTGGCTGGAGTGCTGGTCTGAGGCGCCATTGGGGTGCCTGGCCCCGAGAGTACAACAGGGGATGGTGTGTTCAGGAAGCTCTCAGAGAGCTGACTCAGTCCTGTTAGGTTGAGAGGCCCTTTCTCAAGGACCTGGGATGTCAGGCACAGTACTGAAGACAGATTTTCTGTTGAGGGGCTTGGCTGTGGGGTGGAGGAAGGAGGAGTGTAGTGGGGCTGTCTGGTCTGCAGCTGGGCGAGGTGAGGTGTCTGTGGCGTGCGATGTACCTGGGCCTGGACTGGGAAGGGATGCCTCTCGTATGGGAAGTCCTGGTACTCGTAGCCTTGGTCGGTGAGGGGCTGTTGAAAGCCGTGGAAGGGCTGTGACATTGCCTGGGGTGGAGGAGCAGACCTGGACTGGGTGGGAGCAGGTTCATCTGGGTCTGGAGGGTTGTGAAGAAGTTTGGTGATCCTGTCCTTCACCACCTGGTACTGGGCCTCAGGCAGGTCCATGAGGGTCTGGCTCACGTACGTGATGAAGGGCTTGTGGTTAGAGGATGGCATATCGCTGTGGACCAGCTGAGAGAGAAGATCTGTGCTGGTCTTGATGGTGTCCCTGATCTCCAGCAGGACAGTGTGGCTCTGGCCCTCCAGTCTGCCTCTCTGCCTGCTTTCTGTGGAGGTGGAGCTGGAGGTGGGTGTGGGTTGGTCTCTGGCTGCTGCTTCTTCTTACTCCATTTGAGACAGGGGATCCTCCATGTCCTCTGGCATGGGGAGTGCAGCTGTCGGGGGGGTCTCTGCCGTGGGGTCCTCCAAAGACACCTGCCTGGACACGGTAGCTGTCTCCTGGTTGGAAGAGGAGTGGCTCTCTGTGGGCTGTCTGAGGGAGAGGGTTGACAGAGAGGCTGCTCCTCAGTGGCGGATCTCACCCTCCAGGAAGCTGCACTTGGCCATGATGTACATCTCCCGGTCAGTGAGCTTGTCAGCGGCCTGGCCAGATTTCTTCAGGTGCAGCTTGTCATACCATGTGCGCATGTGCTTCCACCATCCCAGGAGTATGTCTGAAGTGTAGCCCAGGCTCTCTGCCTTGTCTCTCCATGTTGCCTGCTTCCTCTTGGTGTCGTGATAGAGCCTGTGGCCCTTTCTCCAGAGGTACTCGTTCTCCCTCAGCCATTCCAGCACCTCCTCCTCATGGTCTTCAGAATTGGAGTACTGTTTCCTCTCTCCCTTCTCCTTGTCTTGCCTCTTCCTCCCTCTGGCAGGGGCTTCAGGGCCTTCAGCAGTAGGGCTTTGAGGGCTGGTCCATCACAGCACCAGCAGCACCAGCAGGAGAAGCATCAGCAGCACCAGCAGCACCAACAGGAGAAGCACCAGCAGCAGCAGCAGCAGGAGAAGCACCAGCAGCAGCAGCAGTACCAGCAGGAGAAGCACCAGCAGCAGCAGCAGCAGGAGAAGCACCACCAGCAGCAGCAGCAGGAGAAGCACCAGCAGCACCAGCAGGAGAAGCACCACCAGCACCAGCAGGAGAAGCACCAGCAGCAGCAACACCAGGAGCACCAGCAGAAGCAGCAGAAGCACCAGCAGCTTCAGAGTCAACGCCAGGGGGTGGGATGGTGGTTCTGTCCTTCTTGCCAGGGCTGGCAGGAGTAGGCACAGGCTTTCTCTTCTTCCCTGACTGTCGAACCATGGTGTTCTTTCAAGATGTCTCTGGCAGCAGGTCTTTCCTCTGAATGCTGACTGCTTGCAAGCTGCATCCTTTTATATCCACGGAGCTGATGTAATTCATCCTCCCTGCATTCACAGTGAACACTTTGCATCCGCTACGCATCTGCTATGCATCCTATTGGCGTCCGTGATGCCTCCGCATCATCCGCTATGCATCCGCTCCTTCCGCTACACGTCTGCTTCGCTATTCTCCCCCGGAAGCCCTGCGGATGTGTCATCCGCTTCAATCCGCTTCCATTCGGCTTCCTACGAATATCCGCTTATCATCCTTGCTATGTACTACCCCCATCTGTTCTTTTCTGTTGTTTTCCGTTCTGTTTATGCAAATTTGGGGCACTTTTGAGAGCGGATAACAACAGATGGAGCCACCCCCGAAATTTTGCTCGTCCGCTGTGTCCTTTTTGCATACGTTTTGCATCTGTCGGCCAGTGTGACCTAGCCTTTAGCAATGAAAAGTTTGGGCTCAATTGTGGTCAAAAGTCAAGGACTAATTGTATAGCATCTCCTGCTTGAGCAGGGGGTTTGAATACTGTATAAAAGACCTCCATGGTCCCTTGCAACTTTGTTATTCTTAATTCTATGGCATATGAGAGGTTATCACTTTTCTAGAGGTGTGCTTGATGATTATGTCCAACCAAAAAATAGCTTGCACTGATGATGTTACTAATTTGAGTCATGAAACATCTGCAAAAAAAAAACAAAAAAACCCCAAGCTCAGAAAGCACTAAATATCTCCTACAAAAGTAGCTTTCTCCTGATCATACTTATATATGTGACTGTTAGTAGAGGTGAAGATGATTCTTGACTCTTGATGAATGTATCTTTTCTTTTATGTAAACTGAAAGCACATGCACCATGACAAATTCCTTGTGTGTCTAATAACACTTGGCTAATAAAGAATTCTATTCTATTCTATTTTTGGATTTATGGGTAGATAGTTGTAACTAATATACTATAGTCATCCCTCAGTACTCAATGTTAATTGGTTCCGGGAGGTGCAGTGAGTACCAAAATCAATAAGAACCAAATTTCTCCCATAAGGAAAAATACAGTGAATTACGAGGCAACTGACACTGACAAGGTCTAGTTTGTGCATTGAATATCAAACAAATGATGAGCAGCAGGACAAAATTTTCATGTCAAAATGCTTCGAGTACTAAACTTGATGAGTTTCAAAGCAGTTGAGTACCAAGGTACCAACTGTAATTTGCCAAAGGCAGGAAATGTTTTAGTTCGGTTCTGAACAGCTGTGGTGGTGCAGTGGTTAGAATGCAAGTATTTCAGCAAATTCTGCTGACTGCCAGCAATGTGATTCTCACTCAGCCTTCCATCCTTCCAAGGTCGGTTAAATGAAGATCCAATTTGTTGTAGGTAATATGCCAAATGAACAGGGATTCTTAAAACACCTGTCCTGTATAGATTCTGCCCACTTGGTTGAAGAATACAGAGAATTACAGCTGAAGACCCCTCCATATTTCAAAGAGATGCAATGGTGAGGGGATATTCTTTATCAGAGCTCCATTACTTGTGATAGCTTGCCCTGGAAACAAGGGTAGATCTCATTCTCCTTTTGAGTTGTAAGTATTTGTAGAGTTCCTGGTGCCCAAATTATTATTATTTGACTCTGGCTGTCTCAGAAGTAAAAACATTTTCAAAAAATACAATAGACAAAATAAAAAATAATAAAATATGGCAAATATTGTAAGAACCAGACAGGATTTTTTGTGTTATTGCATTTATTATTGTATTAGCAACAACTGTTGCTTAATGTGGACTTGGGTGAAAAACTTATAAATTAAAAATAAATCATTAGTACCCTTTAAACAAAATACTCAGTCAACTGAGTGGGTGATTTAAAATAATAGTGGCACAGGAGCAATCCCTCATTTTTATTTTTATTTTTTCTAAGGGGTGGTTTCTGATTGAATGTCTGGGTATACTTGGTATTCATGATCAATCTGGATCATCATCATGGCTGCCTGCCCCCTTTTTAATTTTCTCCTTTTAGAGGGAATACAGGCCTTTAGGCAGCTGAGGCAGGGTGGTATGCACCGACAGAGGCAACACATGAGTGCTCCAAAAACACAAATGGTTGTGGTTGTTATGAGGATTTTGAGCCAATGGAAATCCGGCATCTATAAGAAGAGCCATGAAAAGTCCAGGAATGATTGCTCCTGGCCAATATTTTGAGCTAGCTCTTTCAGGTGATGGATGTCCCTCCCTATGAGTTCTGAGGTTTCGTTCAGACTGAAGCAACACATCCCTTTGAATATTTTGCAGCCATAGTTATGCTTCAAGAGAAGGAAGTCTATTGGTGAGGTTCTGGTGAAGAACTTGATCCACACCCAATCTCCCGGTTCATATGGATGCAGGGCTTCTTCCAGGGGTAAGGTCTGCGTCAGCGCACTCTGGGTCCAGAGGGTCTGTTGTCGCTTTTGCAGGGCTTCAAGATAAGAAGAGAGAACCATATCCCCCCTATCTAGGCAGAGGGAATGAGGATCGAGACCTTGTAAGGTATCGGGAGGCCTACCAAAAAGGATTTCAAAGGGGGAAATACCTATGTCCTGTCTTGGTCTAGTACTGAGATAAAAGAGGGCAATTGGGAGCACTTGTGGCCAGGAGAGGTGTGTATCTCCTGACAAAGTTTACCCAGTAGGGTTTTTATCTCCCTGTTAGCTCTCTCCAAGGCTCCTGGGGAAGTGGGAGAATAGGGTACATGTAGGTTTTGAGTAATACCTAGAGCCTGAAATATATGTGTTAGGACTTGGGCTATAAAATGTTTTCCCTATCCATGTCCAGAATGGTGGGGACCCCAAACCTAGACACAATATCCTTAAGGTGGTGCCTGGCTGTTTCTAGAGCAGTAGCATGGCAGCATGGGAAGGCCTCTACCCAGTGAGTTAGTTGGTCCTTACAGACAAGAGCATATTGATACCCATTTGCCTTAGGTAGTTGTATATAATCCATTTGGATGTTTTCAAATGGTTTCTGTGCCCAGGGTTTTCTTCCTTCATGAATTGTTTTTCTAGAGGTGGTATTATTTACTTGGCAGGTTTGGCATGTTGTGGCTATTCTTGTAGCCTCACTATAGGTTCCAGGTGCATACCATACCCTCCTGATGGCATACACCATAGCTTGTGTGCCACAATGTCCCTTTGTATGTAATCTTTGGCAAATTAGCCTAAGAAGACGTTGTGGGGCTATAGGTCTGCCATCTGGGACTCTCCAAAATCCTTGGTCAAAAACTGCTGAAAATTTCTTTTCCCATTGCTCAGATTCCCCGTTGTCTAGAAATTGTGTGTATGATATTTCTGGTTTTGTTGTTAAGGCTGGTGTGATGATGGTGTGAGGTAGAGGTTTGGTTGCCACTCATTTGGCTGTTGCATCTGCATATTGGTTTCCTTTCATTATTGTAGAGTCATTGGTTTGGTGGGCTTTACAATGGATGACTGCTAGCGCTTGTGGTAATTGGATGGCTTCTAAAAGTTTGGCTACTAATGATGCATGTATTATTTGTTGTCCTGCTGAAGTTAAAAAACCCTGTTGTTTCCATAGGGCTCCTGTTGCATAGCAGACTCCAAAAGCATATTTGGAGTCTGTATAAATGTTGGTAGATCGGTTCCTAGAAGTTTTGCAAGCTTTCGTTTAAGCTATAAGCTCAGCTGCTTGGGCGCTATGGGAAGGAGGAAGGGGGGAAGCCCAGATAATTTCTTGTAGAGAGACTACAGCTGCTCCTGTTACTCTTTTGTTCTGGTGCATGTAGGAGGAACCGTTTGTAAAAAGTTCCATGTCGGGGTTTTGTAGCGGGGTATCTGTTAGATCGGAGCACGGTAGTTCAGCATCATGCATTAAATGGAGGCAATAATGGAGATTGCCTTCTTCCTGTTCTGTGGAGAACAGGGTAGCTGGGTTTTGAGTATTACATCTTTCAAATGTAATGTGATCAGAGGTAAAAAGTTCAGCTTCATATTGAGCCAAACGCTGCTGAGTAAAGGCTTGTGTGTGGCTCTTTAAGAGAATTGCAAAAACTTAATGGGGAACTTTTAGCAGTAGAGGATGCCCTAGTACCAAATCCTTAGATCGTTTCACCAGTTCGACTGTAGCTGCCACAGCTCTTAAGCAGGGGACAGCCCCTTGAGCTACTGGATCTAGGGTTACAGAATAATAAGCGACTGGTT
The DNA here is from genome assembly GCA_015471245.1 of Laticauda colubrina. NCBI lineage: Eukaryota > Metazoa > Chordata > Lepidosauria > Squamata > Elapidae > Laticauda > Laticauda colubrina. The sequence goes on from BLBF01000025.1 coordinate 24,198,467, forward strand.
GGTGTGTGTGTCCAAAAGGCTGTGTTAGAACGCCAGAGACAACACCTAATTTTTCATGGATGAATAAAGTAAAAGGTTTCCTATAGTCAGGTAGGCTGAGTGCTGGGGCTGATGCCAGGGTTTGTTTCATAGTCTGAAGTGTTTTGTCCAGAGATTTGGACCATTCAATGGGGTCAGGCATGTTTTTGCCTGTTAGTTGAATGAGTGGTCGGGCTAATTCTCCAAACGATGGGATCCATGGGCGACAGAAGCCCAGTACTCCCAGTAAAGCTCTTACTTGATGTTTTGTCTGGGGTGGTTTCATGGCTAAAATAGTTTCTACACGATTAGAGGTTAGTCTTCTAATTCCTGGTGCAATAATGTAGCCCAGATATGTTATTTCTTGTTTTAAATATTGCAATTTGGAGGGAGAAGCTTTGTGCCCCCTTTCTGTCAGGGATTTAAGTAAGTACAGGGTATCTGTTTTACATGCTAGCTCAATTTGAGATGCCAGCAGTAAATCATCAACATATTGGATGAAGGTAGACTGCTGTGGTAGGGAAATGGAGGAGAGGTCTGCCTTTAATATTTGTGAAAATAGGGTGGGGGAACTCAGTATAGCCTTGTAGCAATCGAGTCCAAGTATATTGTTGGTCTTGCCAGGTAAAGGCAAATAGATATTGGGATGCTGGATCCACCAGAATGCTAAAAAAGGCAGAGCACAAATCAATGACAGAAAAATAAGTGGCTGAGGATGGGACCTCAGTGATTATAGTTGATGGGTTAGGCACTATGGGGGCTCTAGGTATCACATGATCATTTATGAGCCTCAAATCATGAACAAATCTAAAGATGGGGTTTCCATCTTTATCTACTGTAGATGGGGGCCATAGAAGGAGCATTCATGTCGCAGCCCCTGTCAGGTATCTGTTTACCTGCGAATCCTTCTACCACGCTACACCAACCTACACCAACAGTGTTCTACAGTGGCTGGGAAAAGTGTAGCGACACGAGAGAAGAGAAGATCTACTGTAGATTTCTTCACAGGAAAAATGGGGGTGTTGCAGGGAGAGGTACATTTAATGAGAACTCCCTACTGTAGGTATGCTTGGATTAATTTCTTTATGGGGAGAATTGCCTCTGCAGGGATTTTGTATTGGGGCACACATGGAGGTGGTCCCTGTTTTACTTGGATAGTAACTGGTATTGCTCCTTTAAGTAGTCCCACCTCTGATGCGTCCCAGCCCCATAAGGAGGGTAGTAGGCTTTTTAAATCTTCATGAAGCCCCATGTTGTTGGTTATCAGCATGATTGTTTTGCATGTGCCTTTTCCTGGGATTTCTAATTGTAGCCCCTGTTTGCCACATGTTATGGTAGCTCCCATTTTGCATAGGAGATCCCTTCCTAATAGGGATAGTGGCGACTGTGAATGCATGGTCTATTGTGAAAGGTACTAGCTCTACTAGTATGTTGTGGGTAAATTCTACAGGGATTATTTCCCCCCCCCCCACTCCCATTATGTTATCTCGAACCCCTTCAGCCACTGAAGCTTTATATGGTGGTTCAGTAATTAATGAGGAGGTTGCTCCAGTATCAACTGAGCAATTGTATTTCTTTCCTCCTATAAGAATGGTAACAATGGGTTCCCCTTCTGGGCCGTTTTTGAGGGGGATAGCCAGCCCGTTAAAGGTAGCCATGAATTCAGTGCTTTCATTGTCATGTTCTAGTCAAGAAAGGGCTAAATCATGTTCTCTCCTTTGCATCCCATTGATATCTATTGTTAGTGTTTATTGGAAGAAAGGGAGCACTGGGTGGTGTCTGGTGACTGAAACTTTGTTGCTCAGTGTAATGGATTGGAATATTGCCTGGTTTCGTGTTTCTAGGTGGTGGGTGATACCAGTTGCGGGAGGGGTTTTGCCTACATTGCCTGCTGAAATGCCCTTCCTGTCCACACCTATAGCAATGCTGGCATTTGCCTTGCAACCACCCTGCTTTATCGCAATGCCAGCATTTCTTTGAATTATAGGGAGTTCTACCAGGCGTTTGTCTGGCATTATGTTGCATTACAGCAAACATTTTCAAGTCTTCCTGTCTTTCTATCTGTCTTTTTCTGTCTTTCTCTTCCTCTTTCAACCTGTCTCTTTGGTCATAGACAAAGTTAGTGATCCTGCGCAACTCCGCTATGTCTAAGGTTGCCCAAGTTAGAGACAAAGCGGTGGAAATGTTCTTTAATATCTAAGGTGGACTGGTCCATGAAGGCTGAAGCTAAAATCCTCTGGTCCTTGAGGCAGCTAAAGTCTAGATGGGCATATGCAATAGCTGCTTCTGATAGGCGGACCCAAAAAGCATCAGGGTTTTCTTTTTCTCTTTGTATGGTTCTTTGGAATTCAGACCAGTTTAGAGGCTTTTTACCAATTTCCTCTAAAGCTTCTAATAAGTTATTTTTTGCTCTTGTGTATTCATCCCAATGATTGGTATCATTGTAGTCCCAGTTAGGGTGATGTACTAGCCATGCAATGAGGGCTGGGGCTGCCTGTCCAGGGATAGTTGGTAGTTTAGCTATTTGGTCTGTTTTTTCAAATAGTTTTAATAGCTCATCTTTTGTTAGAAAGATTTGTAGCAGCTGAGTCATGTCACCCCAAGAAGGATTATGGCTGTCTGTGATTGATTTCAGGGTTTGAATTACTGTTTGAGGATCAGCCCTGAAGGCTGGGGTATCTTTTTTCCAGATGACTAGGTCAGAAGCAGAGAAGGGAGTGTGGGTATAAATGTATTTTAATTGTCCCCTATTTAGCACTGGTTTGCTTAAAAGGGGAGCAATGAACCGTGCCTCAGTTTGTCCATCCAGGGAATGGGTTTCAGGTTTTTCCTGATTTTTTCCCTCAGTCAGGTTTTTTGTCCGAGCCATTTCAGCCCAGCAGTACCAATAGGGTATTTGGCTGGGTTTAATGCATGTTCTAAGTGCTTTCAGGTTTTTATGATCTAAAGTACAGCTATCAGGCCAAATTTGTCTCATCTCGCAATAAAGCCCACTTTTTGCAAATTCTTTTTGTGTCTCTTTTATTCATTCCAGGAAGGACAGGCACTTGCCTTTCATCCCAAGCCTCAAGTAATTTATCCAAGGGGGTCTCTTCCATTGCCCTCGAGCTACAACTTCCCATATTCCTTACCTGATGTGGGGATTATTTTGGTTTAGCCGGGCTACCGCCATCAATTTTCAGACAAAAAAGGTCTGGAAAGGACTCCGGTTTCCCTACACACGGAGTACGGGCCCCTTTCTCTTAGGGAAACTCCGCCATCAGTTTGAAGACCCCCCTAAAAAATGGGGATCTTGGAGGACCATCTGCCCCCTAGCAGGGGCCCTTCCCACACTCCACCATCAGTTTTCAGATCTCCCTTAAAGGTGGGGATCCAAAAGGACCTGCTCTGCTTTTTTAGGCAAACTATTTCCAATTCTGTTTGCCAGCAGCCAGTACGGGTCCCTTCTAACTGAACAGGGCTTTGCTTGCGGGATGCACCAGGACTATTTTTTCCTGCTTTCTATTTATTTCCCAACACCAGTTCCTTTCTCAGCCCGCTCGGTTTTTCTTACGTACTTCAGAAGGACTCACACTCCCTGATCACCCCTTGCGTTCCCAATCCAGCCGGTTACGGCTTGTTGGAGCTAGCAGCTGGCTGGGATGCAGCTGACATTCACAGAGGAGGTGAGGTCCTGCTGTTTCCGCAGAGAAAACCCACATTCACACACCTGGTCCACTCACGCTTCCACTCTCCTACCTAGTAAGGTTCAAAATTTAAAGTGGGACTCACCTACTTTCAAGCAGCTGTTGAGCAGAAAGGCTCACGGACTCCCTTTACTACCCTTATGCCTTCCAGGCTGGGTCCATGGATGTTGCCCCTGGACAAAGAAGGTCCATGCTGGCTGGGAATGGATCCACGGGCCCGGTCTGGTGGCAGGGTTGACTGGAAAATCTTTGTGGTCGCCAATTGTTGAAAGGCTGTCAAAGTGTCTTTCTTCGAGGGTTCGAATTTTCCCGCTGGGAGAGTTCCGGCACAAGGATACAGACAACTGCTTGAAAGCTGGATCTTTTTATTTTCAGGAAGGCTGTGTTACTAGGGCTAGCTAAGCTAACTTCGAATGTAAGTCCTTGGTTTTTATACCTTTCTCCTTTTGTGTTTGAATGTTCATTTTAGTGTTTAATATTTAATGTTTAGATACTAAAATCCCATCAGAGTTTATTTTTTGCTGGAAGGCAAACTTAGCAAGGTGCGAAAAATAAACTCTGCGGGAAAGCTGGATTTTATTATTGGGTTTATACTATAAAAAAGAGATTATACTATAATCTCTTTTAGCTTCATAATGGTTTTTCCATTCGTATTTTCGGCAATCTTCTGTTTGTTTCCTTTGTAATTTATTTTGTATCTTTTGTCTGTTTGTCTTGCTGATTTGGCATGTCCTGTGTTTGTAAGGGTTGTCTTTTCCTTATTTCCCTAGCTTTCTTAATTACTTGGCTTTTGTCTAGGGGGCTCCTTTCAATACCTTTTATTTGATTTCTTTTCCTATGCAAGTTTGTTTTATGGCTGTCCTGATGTTCCCTTCCGGCTTTTCCTGCTTGGGTGACACTTCACTTGTCCTCGTGAAGTTCCCTTTCCACAATACAAATAAACCACCAAGTTTATTTAGGCCTCAATCTCTGAGTTAACCACCGACCTTCAGTGCTAAAGACCACATAACTGCTTAAGAATGTAAACCATTCCCCACCATTCAGTCAGAATTGAAAATGCTTCATGGAAAAAAAGAAGACTGGCTGCCTTTTGGAAAGCATCTTTGGGACAACCATGACCTCATCCAGGGAGAATCTTCATAGATACCTAACTGGAGTCTAAATTATGGGTGCAAAGTTCTTCGGATGCACGTTGGTCTTAATCTGGAAAGGGTTAAAAACAACAACAACAACCCTAAAAGGATGACGCTGCTAAGCTGGGGTCCTTCCACACCAGTCCTCTACTTCTCTTCCTGCCTCGAAGGTTTCAAAGCCTCCAAGGCTTTGCTTTTGCTTTGCACCGCCCTTTGCGGAGGTTCCTCGGCTGTGCCACGCCCCCTGCCGCTTCGACCATTTGCGCGCCTGCGCGGCGGCGTGTCTGCTCGTGTCTTACGCCCGGGGGACGAAATCAGTTGCGATGGAGAACGCGGGGACAATGCCGCAAGGAATTGCGGGGCGGAAGAGGATCCCCAACCGGGAAAGGCCCACGGCCGAGGATGAAGCCCTCAACCTGATCGCTCGCGAGGTATGGCAGCACCCAGGGCTGGGCGGTTTCGTCCTTTCCCTTCCTCTTTTGGTCATGGGAGCTTCCCCTCTTTGGCCGCCTCTCCTGGGTTCGCTGGAGGGCCTTCCCTCCGCCTCGGGCGCCTGCGGCAGGCGGGACGAGACGGTGCCTTCCCTCTCCGGAGGGTTCGGTCGCCGCTTCCCCTGTCACGCCCCTTATTTTCGAAGATTTCTGCGTCGTCTCTTCATGGGGTGGACGGGTCGGGCGGCCAACTCCCCTCCTGTTAGTTAAGTTTTATCAGCAGAGGCACATTGTGCTCGTGTTTGGCTCTCTCCTTGAAATTAACAGGAAGTAGTGTTAAGACGACCAAATTGGTGCGAGTGAGAGAATGTGTGTGTTTTTCTACCCATATGTCCGAGTTGCCTTTGGTCTCCTCCATTGTGACTTGTCCTTGCATATACTTCTTGCAGTTCAAGATTTTTTCCCCCTTTTGAAATATATTTTTATATTTTGCATAGGGTACGTGGCTGCTATGTTTGTTTGTTGTTGTTGTTTTAAAAAATCCTGCCTTTATAAGAAACTCAAGGTGTCAAACATATATAATAATTCCTATATTGATTCCTATATTATATTCCTATAATAGGAATTCCTTCCTATTCCCATTTTCCCCACAGTTAAAAAAAACATCTGAGTTGGGCTGGTGAGAGAGAGAGAGAGAGTGCCTGGTCCAAGATCGCTCAGACTTTCATACGTGTATGGCAGGACTAGAACCCACCATATCCTGGTCTGTAGGCCAGCACATTTACCATGACCAGCAAAGTGGCTGATAAGCTTGTTGTCTTTAAATTTCACAACTTTTATATGCGTACTAATTTTCCGTGTTATCTTGTAGCACATGAAATTAAGAAATTAGGGTGAAATTGTGGATTTGAACAAATTCATTTCGCATGAAAAGATAACTGGAATAATGCTATCAAAATAATTGGTAATATATAATTTATATATTCTGAATTAAGTAGCATAAATATATAGAGTCTAAATATATAGAGTTGTTATACAGGTAGTCCTTGACTAATAACAGTTTGGTGACAGTTCAAAGTTACAACGGTGCTGAAAGAAGGGACTCATGACTATTTTTCATACTTAAGGCTGTTGCATCATTCCCATGGTTACATAATTACATTGGATGCTTGACAACTGATTCACATTTATGATGATTGCAGTGCCTCGGGTTCATGTGATCACCTGACAACCAAAGTCAATGGGGAAATCAGATTCACTTAACTGGGTTATTAATTTAACAACTGCAGTGATTCATTTAACTTTGGCAAGAAAGGTAAAATGGGGCAACACCTCACTTAACAAATATCTCACTTAGCAACAGAAATTTTGGGCTCAATTATGGTTGTAAGTTGCGGACTACCTGAATAATTTGTCTGAAAAGGAGATGGGAAAACATTTATTCATATGTTGTGATCAACACACAGTTTTATCACTGATTCTAACAGCTTAAAAAAATAGACTTGGAAGTGGTCACATGCTATCAGCAAATCCAACTTTCTGCTTAGTGCAGGAATTAAAGTAAATGCATTTTGGATATCTTGCATTTTACCCATTTTTCCAAATTTCTCAAAGACATATATTAATTAAGATGTATAGACTCAATAGGGATATCAAGATTTGGGATACCATTGGCATGTTCCTTTAATTCCTAGAGCAGAGGTGTCAAACTCAAGGCCCGTGGCTTAATGTGGCCTGCGATGTGTTTAGATCTGGCCTGCAGAGCCACCCTGAAAACAATGAAGGACCAGCCTGCAGTGCCTTGGCCCTGCCCAGGCCAAATGGGTGCTGATCTACAACCTGGTGGCAGCCATCTGGGCCAGAATGTGGTCAGCCTTAGTTCTACAAGGCCAGCTTGGAGACAGTGAGAGGCCACCCCTGCTCTGCCCCGGCCTTCCCCCTAGGCACGTGCATAGGAGGTGGTGTGCACTTACAGGGCCTGGCATCCCTGGGGATCATTAAAGGTGGAAACCATTCTGAAGTGTTCTTGGTCTAATTTTTTGTACATCTCAGAAATGCATTTTCATCGGGGCATTCATAGGCATTTTCATAAGTGTAGACTTTCTATATCAGCTTTATTTTGACTTTTCTGTCTTCATGTCTGGGAAAACATTGTTGCTTAGGGTTTGAGCCAAAGTTGGATTAAACAGCTCTATTTGTTCTTTATTATTGGTTTTATTTATATTCTGTGCCTATTTTTATCATATGTACTCATTTTTACCTTTGCAATTATAATTTAAAACATTACGAACATTACTAATAAATGGCCATTTTAAACAACATCATTGTAGAATATCACAGATATCAGAAATTTAAATTCCAAGAACCACTTCCAAGACTTTATTTAGAGAAAGTTGTTGACTAGCAGATACAATAGTGTTGATCCAAATCCAATATGGAAGAAGAAATGCTGAATACTTAACAATTTCAAGTAAGCATTTTTTACATCATAGAGTAAAATTTAACCTTGTATTTAATTATCTTATTTAAGTATTACACATTCATAGATTTGTTAAGTGTTTTGTGACAGGAAATTTCAGATTTAGTTGTTTTTGGTTCTTGACATCAACAGGATATATTTTTTTTAAAGGGAAATTGCTATGAACCAATAAAAGGAAACTGTACAAATAAGTCAAATTGCATAAAGTCTCCTGCATCAAGTTCCAATGTATGTTGCTCACATTTTTATTTTGGCAGAGTGGAATGTGAAGTGATTTATCATTGCCATTCTTTCTGTAACTTTGTAAACTGTGAAGTAAATATAATTGAATTCATGCATGGATGGACTTTTATAGAGTATTAGATATAATTGTAACAATTCTCTCATAATATTTCTAATACTTGCAATTATGATTTTAAAAAATCAAATATTTGTGTTTGTATTTTTGCATCATTGCAATTTTAACATCTTTTAGTTTCTTAATTAAACAGTGCTTCTGTTTATTATGAGAACTAGTGGATAAGACAATGAACTAGGAGATGGGGGACCTGGATTTTAGTCTTTAGGCACAAAGCTAGCTGAATGTTTGTGGGCCAGTCACTTTTTTTTAGTCCTAGGACAATGGTACATCACTTTGCCAAGAAAATTTGTCTAGAAAATTATCTTGATTTGGCCTTGTGGTTGCTGAAGACTGACTTAAAGGCACACAAATTCATGTACACAAAAAATCCTAATTATATAACTGAAATAAATCACAATGTTTAACTTTCTGATTGATTTTATTTATTTTTAAAATGTGTCTCCCATCTGACAGATTGAAAGTGTCTTACAGAACTTTTTATTATGTAAAAATTAATTAAAATATTCAGTTCAATCCTTAGTTCAATTACTTCTAGTGTTAACATTGTAAAAAATGGTGGTGTTTGGTACAGTTAATTCTCAAGGCCCTCCAAAAGAACTATGCTTTCATCTGTTTTGAAAAGGTCATGAAGGTGTGAAAAAAGTTGTATGGATTAGGGGAGTAGGCAATTTCAGAAGAGAGTGGTAATGAAATGCTTCCTTTGGTACAGTGTTACTGAATGTTTAATGCTAAATGGAGTAATTTCAGCTTAATTTGACCATAAATTCCTCTATGTCCTTCAATAGCAGTACAAAAAATTTTTAAGATTCCTAATTGGCTACAACTGCATGTCTATGAATATGTTTTTATTCTATAGTTCTTCAAATGGGTACATCATACAGTATATATATGTGTATTTGTATGAATAATTTCACTGTTCACATGAGGATTATGCCCCAGTCACTTCCCGTCTTGATTATTGTAGTGCTCTACATGGGGCTGCCTTTGAAGAGCATCTGGAGGCTCCAGTTAGTGCAAGTGCAAAGTGCAGATGCCCGCATGGTTTTGTGCAGACCCCAATATGTACATGTATTACCTCTCCTGCGGGAGCTGCATTGGCTACCAATTTGCTTCTGGGTGCAATTCAAGGTGCTGATTGTCACCTTTAAAGCCCTTCATGACCCAAGCTATTTAAGGGACTGTCTCTTGCCGGTCACATCTATCTGACCCTTCAGAACGGGTCCCATCAGAACGGCAGCGAATGTTGCGGGTCCCATCCTTGAGGGAGATACACCTGGTGGGACCTAGAAGAAGTGCTTTCTCTGTGATGGCTCCCTTCCTCTGGAACATCATTCCCCCAGAGATTAGACTGTTCCTCACTCTGATTCTCTTCCGGAAGGCGTTAAAGACCTGGTTCTGCCAGCGGGCCTGACATGCCCAGAGCAGGATGGAGCCCATTAAATGGCTCATGTAATCTGCTGTCGTGGGGGGGGGGAGGTGGGGTGAAATTTTACTATATTAATTTATTCGATTTTATGAGTTTTATTGTTTTTAAATTGTGGCTTTATATGTTGTAAGCCGCCTTGAGTTGCCATGACGAATAGGCAACAATACAAACCTAATAAATAAATAAATTATATTGAGTTCCATAAAAGAAATGACTGGCACGTATGTACAAGGGAAACCTTTACCTTTACCCAGGGTGGGATTCAAATATTTTAACAACCAGTTCTGTGAGTGTGGCTTAGTTGGTGGGCGTGGTTTGGTGGTCATGTGACTGGGTGGACGTGGCTTGGTGGTCATGTTATTGGTTAGGTGTGGCCAACTCAATATCACTCACATCGAGGCACACATCTCCTTGCCTGGCCTCTCATGACTGTGGGGATGATGCAACAATCATAAGTGTGAAAAATGGTCATAAGTAACTTTTTTCAGTGCCATTGTAACTTTGAATGGTCACTCCACACAAGCAAAGTACCAGCCAAGGAGGGGGAAAAAAACTCCAGAGATGTTCCTGAGACAGGAAGTCTCGTCCTGCCAAGAATGTAATAAAGGTTAACGGAGAGGCAGTTTCTGTAAGCAACACCAGAATGTTTCCTTCCTGCCTTCCTTACAGGATTAGGCCAGTAATTTCTTCTAACAACCGGTTTTCCAAACTGCTTAGAATGTTAACAACCAGTTCTAGTGAATAGGCGCGAACTGGTAGAATCCCACCCCTGCCTTGACCTTAGCCACTGTGTGCTTAATTATTAGGAAAGTTGTATTGTGGTTTAATATAGTTATTGAACAACTACAGTGTTCTGTTGATACAAAATGTTAATAAATCTCAAATCTGAATATTGTAAGAAAATAAAAGTTAGGTTTTGGCTTTCTTAGAAGAATATCTATGTGTGCACCATTATTGAGCAACTGTTAGTGTGCAGAATGACTATGCAACCAAATGGAAAAAATTCCCATCTCATTTATTTGCATCTGAGTAATAACTCAAAATGTACAAATGAACATTTCTGACATTTCCAAAAAAAAAATCACTGACCAATATAGCCACCCTTCTTTTCAATAACAATCATAAGCGATTCATGGAGTCTGTTAGTTTCTTGATCTGTTGATGATCAACTTTTTGTGCAGCAACAATCACAGTCTCCCAGACACTGTTCAAGAGAGGTGTACTGTTTTCCTTTATGGTAAGTCTCCCATTTAAGAAGGGCCCATAAGTTCTCAACAGGCGTTTTAGGTCAGATGAGGAAAGGGGCCCTGTTCGTATTCTTTCATCTTTAAGGCCTTTACTGGGCAGCCCACACATTGGAGTATTTCTATGCATGTGATGGAGCATTGTCCTGCATAAACAACATGGTCTTCTTGAAAGAGGCAGACTTTTTCCTGTAGCACTGCTTGAAGAAAGTGTCTTCTAAAAACTGGCAGTAGGTTTGGGAGTTGATTTAACCTGAAAAAATCCAACCAGCTCATCTTTAATAATAACAGCCCATACCAGTACCCCACCTTGCTGGCATCTGAGTCGAAGTGGAGCTCTGTGCCTGTTACTGATCCAGTCATTGGCCCATCATCTGGTCTGTCAAGAGTCACTCTCATTAGTCCATAAAAGCTTTAAAAAATCAGTCTTCAGATATTTCTTGACCCAGTCTTATGCTAAATCAGCTGCTCAGGCTGTGCTGAAGCTGACCAGGCTGTTCACTGCAAGGATGCAAATTGCTGGGAGGCAGATTTTTTTCTTGTTTTCCTCCCCAAAAGCCAAGTGCATCTTAAATTCCAGATCATCTTATTGTGCAAAAAATACGATATGTGCCTTGTTCAATGGTGGTTGGGTTTCAGCCTTCCTTACCTTGCCCCTCTGAGCACTGAACCCTTGTACTTCTCGACAGGGAGTTTGTAGTTCTGGAATTGGAGGATAATAGGTTCCTGGTAGCTTCATGTTTGATTCTTCTCAAATCTTTGCCAGTTAATGTATGTCTTCTTTTCTTGCAACCCTATTGATTATTTACAACAAAACGTTTAATCAGCTACAATATCTTAGCAATTTCAAGAGTGCTGCATTCCTCTGAAAGACTTTTTACAATTCTGACTTTTCAGAGTCAGCTAAATCTCTTTTGGCCCACTTTGCCTGAGAAAAGGAAGCTGCCAAATGATTATGTACACCTTAATATAGGGAATGGATCTCCTTAAGCCACACCTTCCCTCATTGCACAAATACACATCATTTGATATGCTTATATCCACTAAGGGTTCAAGTTTATACAGCTTGAGAGTGGGAAGTATAAAAATGAATGATATGCTCAAATTACTCACTTGTCTAATAATTGGGCACACAATATAGATCAGGGGGTCACCAATCTTTTGGACCTCAGGGACCACTCAATTCATAATTTTAAATCCCACTGACCACTGACATGAACTGCCTAATGACTGGCTGGGTGGGCGTGGCTAGGTGGTCATGTGACTGGGTGGACATGGCCAACCTGATGTCACATCGAGGGGTGCCCCACCAGCTCTACTCGCCCCCTTCCCTCCTAGTCACTCCTCACCTGCCTGCTCATGCTCCTTAGGACAGGGAGCAGTTGTTGGAGCTAAGCAGCCACTACAAGAAAAAGTTGGCTCAGTTCAAATTGGATCTGACTGAGAAGGAGACTCAGTAGAAGCACCTCACCTTTCCAAGCAGAGGAAAGACCTGAGGGAATGCAAGGCGAGGTACTGGCGCTTGGAGCTCAGCAGGTTGAGATGGTCAGCCAGTTCTAGGCCATTATCTAGTTCCACTGGAACAAGGCCCTCTGGCTCTTCACCACCAGCAGCACTTCCCTCCAGCCTTCACCCAAAGCCCCATACCAGGAGACTGAAGCAGAACCCAAGTTGGAATTTCTGCCCCCCTCTGACCCACATAAAAAGACCCTGAAGGGAGAGACTCTCTGCAGCAATACAAACGTTCATTGCACATATCCAGCCCAGGAGCCATAGTTTGAGGACCCCTGATTTAGTGCAGTATAAAAAATGCAAATAATTTTTCTGCGGCCCACCAAAATCTTTTCATGGACCACTGGTGGTCGACAGATAATTTCAAACCAGCTGTCAGTTGGAGTATGTCTCCTCATTTTCTTTCAATTGGGCAGCAAAATTAAATGTTGACTTAGATCCTAATCTCTACATGAAAGAGAGATTTCATTTAGAGAACAATGTTGCTCATTCCCCTTTTCCATACAGCTCTGAAAATATTCCACTGATGGAATATTGAGTAGCTTTTAATGTGGTAGACAATAGATTGGGAGATGTTAGCTGCAGTGATGGCCACCGATGTATGGGACTGCAGTTTCTTATTCATGGTAATCAAAACTCATACAATTAGCTAACTATAGTTCATGCATTGGAAACCTTTACTTTTTTCAACTTTCTTCAAAATATGTGGGTGTTCATGGGAAGGGACCTCAGTATAAATTAGAATAATTGTGCACTTTTTACACAATAACAGTTGGTCCTAGAATAGACTGTAAACCAGGGGTCTTCAAACTTGACAGCTAGACTTGTGGACTTCAACTTCCAGAATTCTTTCTCCAGTCATGTTCAGGAATTCTGGGAATTGAAGTCCACAAGTCTTAAACTTGCCAAGTTTGAAGACCCTTGCTGTAAACCGTACATTTGATAGGGATATATAATGCTTTGGATTCAGTTTTGAAAAGTTGCTTCAAACCATGGGAAAAAAGGCAGTGCAGAATTCCAAAAAAAAAAAAAAACATCATTAAAGAGTTGCAGAGAAATGTTATGTTCATATCCTTATGTAATATGTAAAATCTTTTTGAAATCAAATCTGACTCCTTCATAACTCCATTTTGCCAGTGTGTACCTCACTTAGGCACTTACCCCTGAAGCACTTCTGTTTGCCTGAAGTAATGCAACAGGCTGTCTGACATATATAATCTGTGCTAAATTGGATGTGAAAACAGAACTTAAAATAGCTCAGCTGAAATAACATCTGCTATCAAATTTCTCAAAGTATTTTTGAGAGAACAGTGGTTAGTTGCAACAGGATGTTAAAGAGAATGTATTTGAACGGCACTAAACTTTTGGTTTCTTTTCCTCACATTACCAGATTTCTACAACATTCTATAATATTTAGGATGATAAAAATGATAAAAAGTATTAACTGTGGTGTTAAGACTTTGTGGTGAAAGTTTATATTTCAAACATTTAAAATGATGTCATATGATGGTGACTAAGTTAAAGACTACATTCATTATTGTAATAAGTTGAATTATTCAGTAAAATGGAAAAACTAATTGAATACAGGTAGCCCTTGACTTAGGACAATTTGTTTAACAACCATTCAAAATTGAAATGACACTGAAAATTACTTGTGACCATCACAACGAACCCAGTCAGGTGATTAAAATATGGGTCCTTGGTGATCAGCAGTTTTTTGACGGTCCCAGGGTCATGTGATCACAATTTGCAATCTTTCTAGGGCGCTTCTGACAAGCAAAGTCAATGGAAGCTGGATTCACTTAACGACCTTGTTATTCATTTAACAGCTGCAGAAAGGAAAGTTGTAAAATTGGACACTGCTAAATTAATGATTGTATCACTTAGCAAAGGAAGTTCTGGCCCCAATAATGGTTTCAAGATTACATGTATTTTGTTTCCAAGAAATTTTTTTTTTAAATTAGTGCATTTACTTGGAATTACCTTTATATTAGCCAGATCAAGCATATGTCCTTAAATTGTTTTTGCAAAGGTTATTTTTTTGAGTAGTACTGTTCTAAAAACACTTATCATAATGTTGCTCTAATTTGTTGCAAACTATTAAACATTCAATTTAGTTTGCCTTTGAATGAGAAGACATTTCAAATGGGATTCTTTACATGAAGTCCAGTGATTAGAAAGAAATAGCATCAATCTGCCTGTGTTTCCCCCCAAAATAAGACCCAGTCCTATTTTCTTTCGGGCCCAAAAATAAGCACCAGGTGGTGGGGTGGATGTCTTCCCTGCGTACCTTACGACCATCACAGCCAGGCCTCCCATGCCCCGATATCTGTTCACTGCTGCCTGATTTTTTCTGCAGCGACTTGTGGCTGCTCGTGGCCAGATACCATATCATGCATCACACTGTTGCCGCCACTCATAGCAGGACACTGTGTGGCTTGTCATGGTGGCATGACCACTTGCAGCAGGAGGCCGTGTGGTGTGTTGTACTATTGCACGCGCAAGCGTCAGCACCGACATAATTTGCCGCAGGGTCCACTATGAGCGGCAGCACAATCCTGCGCAAGTGGCAGCACTAGTATGATGATCCACATGGCATCCTGCCATGAATGGTGTCACCAGCGCGATGTGTCACATGGCATCCAGCCACAAGGGGCTGCAAGCAGCCACAGAAGAAGTCGGGCAGTGACATGACAGGTGACGGGGTGCGGGAGGCCTGGTTGCAGTGATCCTAAGGTAAGTGGGTGCATGGGGTGGCTCCACCACCCGTGCCATAGCTGGACTTTTAAGCATGCACCTTGCCCCACCTCACCCAACCAGTCAGTGGGACAGAGTGGGTGGGGTCTTAACTAGGGCTTATTGGGGGGTAGGGCTTATAATTATAAATTATATGTTTCTCCCCCCCAGGAAGGTAGCGCAAGGAGAAATTTAACTGGTTAAAGTGTTGTTAAAATTTGCTTGGGTGATAGTTTCTAGGGCATTTTTAGGGTTTCCAGGTTTTTATGCCTTTTCCTTTGTCTTTAGGAGGTTGGTAATTGGTAACACAATTTTAGCAAAGGGAGGGGGGATGAACTGTTTATAAAAGTTCGCAAACCCCCAGTTTTGGGTTCATCGAATAGATCTTTGGTTTAAGGTAAATCCTGAGAGCATTTCTATGCTACATTCCGTGGGGCAATAGGATGGGAGCACATCCAAGCCCCTCTCACTGAATGCCTCCCTGAAATCCCAATATTCTTTGGGGATTTTCTTCTTACCCACCAGGTCAGATGTCAAACTCAAGGCCCAGGGGTGAAATCCAGCCTGTGGAGTGCTTAGATCTGGCCTGCAGGGCTACCTTGGAAACAGCAAAGGACAATCTCTCAGTGCTTCTGCCAGTGAAAATGGCACAGGATTTTCATTGGCAGAAGATTGCAGGAGGTCTTTGCAGCCAAAAACGGAGCATCAAAAAATCGCATGTGGCCATTCTGAGGTCCGTTTTTGCTTGCAGAAGTTTTCAGAAGGCTGTTGCAGCCGAAAACAGCTCAGGAACCTATTTTCGCTGGGCCTCCAAAGGTGCTCCCAAATGCAAGTGACATTGAGCTTGCCATGCCTACCCTGGCCACACCCTGGCCCCCTAAGGTCAAACTTTCATGCGGCCCTCAATGAAATCAAGTTTGATACCCCTGCTCTAGGCACTCGTTTGCCGTAGCTCCTAGCTCCCTCGCAGCCTTTATTCTGGGTTGGGTTTTGCCTCCCCCTTTTCCTGGCTGTGTGGAATGGATTTGTAAAAGCCCCTTCTTCCAATTCACATGAGGATTCCATTTTCTGAGTTAGGGTAATCCAAGCAAGAGGGGTTGCTCCATTCCGGGGGTACAATGAGCCTCAGTGTCTCTCGGTGATTCCCCCATCTACATCTCTACTAGTTCAGTTACAAAGTGAACTGGGCCTCCCCCAGCTACCAACCCATCTACTTGACAAAATGCTACGGGCATCCTCAATGTTCTCAGTCTCAGTCCCAGTTTTTCTACCACCTCGGGGCTAATCATGTACCTTGTGCACCCTGAGTCCAAAAGGGCTAGCATCTTCCTTTGGGCACCAGACAAAGGCACCCACACCTCCACTGGGATGGTCATGGGGGCTACATGCTAACTTACCAGGAGGTTGTCGGTCTAATTCCCCTCTGGGGTGGCTGGAATTCCCAGGTCCTCCTGGCCAGGAGAGGCATACTCAATGACCTCCACCCCTTTCAGCGCTATTTCACAGTGCTTTGCTGGCTGCTTCTCGGGTTTCCTGCCCCCAGCAGTTGTTGGCTTGGAGCATGAATTGGTGAGGCAGTCAACTGTTCGATGCCCCTCCTTCCCACACCTGAAACATGCCATGGATCTCGGTTTGGCTGCTGGCCTGCCTTTGGCATCTCTCGGGGCCTCTTTGGGGGGAAAGGTTTACTCCAGCTGAGAGTTCCATGGTGCCAGATTGATTTCTGCCTTGGCTGCCAACACATACCAGCGCTGAAGGCCTCGAATCCCCCCAAGAGACTCAACTCTGATAGATATCATCGTTAAGCCCATCTTTGTAGCACTCCATCAGGGCCTCTGAGGACCAGCCATGCATGTGGCAGGCGAACTTGCGAAACTCCTGGGTGTCTTCTGCTATTGACCACCGCTCCTGGTTCATATTCTTCATCCTAATCCTGACAGGGCATGCTTCTGTGTGAGAGCCCCCCATGCTCTCTGGCTCTCAAGTGCTTCATGCAGAAATTGCAGGGCATGGGTCAGCAGGAGGTCCTCTTTGTCTGCTTCCTGCAGGGCATCATCTCCCCACCAACGTCTGGTCACAGTCACCCCTGGGGGGTGCTTCTTCGGGTCTTCCATGCATCCTATGCCTAGAGACCATCTGGCTCAGACTGGTTTCTCCTCAAGCTGCAACTCCTCCAGCCACTCTGTCTCCTCCTTGCAATGGTATGGCTGAGGGGAAGTCGACCCCAGGGCTCTCCAGTGTTTCTGGTCACTCCCATGGTTGACATTGTGTGCTCAGCCCCCTCGGTAGACTAGATCTCCGGGTTGGCTGATAAAGCAGATCTTGCTTCATGTCGGGCCTGTCTCCATTCAAAACCCAAGAAAGTAAACTCCCAACTCTATTGAAGTAGAGAAGAGGTACTTTTATTGAGTTTGAAATGATAAAAGCGAAAGAAAAGCAAGATCTGATTCAAAAAGTGCAAAAATTATATACTTAAAGTTTCCCCAAATCCCGCCGCTCAAGCTGAATGTCCAGTCCACATTCAAGATAGTGTCATGTGGAGCACATCTTCAGGTGTTTTCATCCATCTGGAGTTCTGGGATGGTTGGCCTTGACTGGTTGTAAACAACTCCATTCGGCAGCACAATAATAGTTGAGAGCAAACCTCCCTTTTAGTTCACATAGGCCTTCATCACATCAGCTTACTTTCCAAACCCAAATACCATCCCCCCTCCCTGTTACTATGGCAAGCATCAAAGGGAAAACCCATGCTGGAGATCCGGCTAACATTCACACATAAAAATCAAGCTCGGGCTTATTTTTGGGATAGCTTGTATTTTCGGGGAAACACGGTAATTATCACCATGATTTAGTAGCTTTTTGCAATTTACTATCTAGAGATCCTACAGCTGTAGAAGTTTGTTTTAAATAAAATAATAAAATGTTTTCTAGAACAGAGAACAGTCTTTTGATAAGTCTGTTGTTAATAACATTTAATTTCCATAGTTAAACAAATCCTATTTTAAATATGTAAGTCCTTTGAAATTCTTATCCTGTTTGGATACTATAATCCTTGTTGACACAAGCTCTCATTTTTTGTTTGGCAATCTGATTGGCTGAGTTACTCTTTTTTTTTTTTAATAGAGAATGTTAGAAGTCTCAAGGGTCCAAACTCTGGACCTGGGCAAAACAAAAACTCAATTGCTCTGGGACTGTTAAACAGAAACATGATTTATTTAGGCCAGAGCCTTGACACTCAATGAGTCCTCTGTGTTGAAGTTTGTTGCAAAGTCAGTGCTGGGAGTTTCTGCCTCCCAATGTCTTTTTAGGTGGGGCCCACACCCTCTTTCTGCCTGGACACGCCTCTGTCTCAATCACCATCCGGTACTCAAGCCGTCAGTTTAAATCATCAGTCCCCGCAGAAGAGAGAAATGCTGCAAAGATTGCTGATTGCTCCTGTCTCATTTAGACAAAGTTATCTCATGTAGCAATGCCAGCATTACTCTTACTCTGGTGTGCATTGTCAGATGCGTGATATTTGATGCACATTGGTTAAAAAAATATTTTTTTACTACCATTTTTGCCGCATTTGCACATTTTCTAACTGAGGTAATTGCTAACATCTGTCAGATGTGAGGGTGCCCTCACACTTCTGGAAGATCATTAAAACTGGGTTCTGCCAGCTAATCTAACCTTGCAGTCCTACATATGTATTGTGTAATGCTGTCTTATGAAAATTAACTCAGAGCTTTGATATCTATACTCCAAGTGTTTGTGATCTAAATATACTGTATTTCCTTTAATATACTGTGTATTAGAATATACTTCTGTGTCATCAGAGCTGCAGACAAATGATTGGACAAATATTGGACAAATATCATAGACACAACTTATAAATGGAATTGGAGCACAGTAACACACCTGCCAGTGTGGGGAGTCTTAAACTAACAGATCTTTGATTTTAAAACTGAAAACAATAGAGGAATATGTCTTAACAATTTAATATGTGGGAAATTGATACTTCTTGTGTACAAATGAGCAAAGTTCTGTAATAGTGCTGAGAATTGCTATCTTTTGGTGTTTCTAAAAAAAGTTACTGACTCCCAAGGGGTGCAGTGGCTCAGCTGTTAAAGACTCTGAGCTTGTCAGCCAGAAAGCTGATAGCTTGAATTCAAGACTTAAGCACTGCGCAAAGAGGAAGCTTTCATTCCTTGTTCCAGCTCCTGCCCACCTAGCAGTTTGAAAGCATGCAAGATAAATAGGTACCACTTGGGTGGAAAGGCAGCAGTGTGCACCTTTGGCATATACCCTTGCTAGCCACCTGAACATGGAAAATGACTTTCGACAATGCTGACTCCCTTAGCAAAGAAATGGAGATATACACTGCACCCTAGAGTCAGGCACAACTGGACAGAGAAATGTTTACCTTCACCTTTTCCTGATTCCCTTACGAAGTTTGTCTAGGGGTGTCAACAGAGCATTTTTTCCCTTTCCTGTTAGGCTGGTAGAAATTCTGACATGTTGCAATTATATTTTTAATTTGTATCTCTGAAAGGAAGAAAATCAGGTTGTGCTTGTTTCTGCATTGCTCTTTAGCCTAATGATTGTTTGCTGTATCAGGATTTGCAGTTCCTAGGTGGGGTGGAGTAGTGTTCTAAATGATTCCTTCCCTCTCTTCCCAGTATTCACTCTGGGAAATGGAAGCATATATTTCCAGTATACATTCTGGGGAGCCTAGTATAATTCATACTGAAGAATTTGAAGGTAAGAGTGGGAGACTGAAGGAAATATTTTTCATAAACATGAGAACTGAACATTTTGGATAATTCTCCATCTTCAGAAAATATGGAGAAGAAAAAGAGAAACCTCGAGAAGCAGCACAATTTCTTCTTATTACTTTGGATGCTCCCACAATAGAAGTAGAATGATTTTTAGGTAGGGAAACTTTAAAACTCAAATAAACAGATGAAAAACAAATTAAATGATCGTTTTAAAAATCTTTATATAGAATTATAAAGCTTCTATTTCCTGATGTTGTTTTGTTTAGAAGATTAAAACTTTTTGCAATTCATTTTTGAATTCTTGAGAATAGATCTCAAATACTGGTAAGATGCTGTTTATCTTGTCTTATTTGAACAATGTAATAGGAAAACTAATATTAAAATTGAACAAAGTTTTTTGATTCCCCAGTTTCCTGATTAATTACTTACTTGTCTAAGAAATCCATTCCAGTTATGATTAGCTGCTGCTTTTCATATAATGACAAAGGATAAATAATGTATTTTGTACAAATAATGTAGTATAATGTCATTTCATTAAATTATTTAGAAGGGAAAATTAAAAGTAACCCGTCAATACTAACTCTAGGAAGGTGAAGTAGTACAAATTTCCAAACAAATGTTACTAAAATATCCATTCCAAGCAGTTGACAAATACTCAGTCTACAAGGGCTTGAGTACAAATATGGAACATGTTTGTAATGTTTTTAATACTTTAATACTTAAATATTAAGTAGAATAAGTACCTTTATAGATGTGGCACTAATGGAAAATTTTTCTTTATATTGGTATTTTATTGTTATGTACACATTTTATAAATTAGTTTTAGTTAACAAATATATCACTTTTGTTCTGAAGAAACAACTTCATCTATTATCTTCTATATGAAATTGCAGTGCCATTAAAGTCAGTTAAAAGAAATCCAGCAGAATAAAAACAGCGAGCAAGCATTTTCTGTTCTCTAGAATTGTTTTCATAAAGTTATTGAAAGGAGATAAAAAAATATTTTACAACACGAAAAAGCCCTTATTTACACAGTTCTTATGGGAGGATGATACTAAAATTTAACTTAGCTTTTTCTAGGTGAAAAATTTGTCAAACTGCTTCAACGTAGAATAAATAGTTGTTTTGAATACTTAAATGCTAGCAAACTGGGTAGTTTAAATAACCAGATAATGTGTACTAATAAGTACTATTTTATAAAAGTTTTCAAAACTGAGGATTAGCCTCTTTAAGAACCACTCACTATCAAGTTTGTGCACAAAGAACAAACAATTATCTATTTGTAAAAGAGTTTCCTATTATACTGTAAATAGGGAGAACTGCTTTCTCATCCCAAGATAGCTGGTGGTGGTTTATCTAAAAAAACAAAACAAAACCATCATACTATCTCAATGAGATACTTCTTGAATACCTGAGTAAACATCTGGCCTGGAAAGGGACTAGGCTTCCAGGAATCTAGAGGCAAGTGACTTGAGCCAGGATCTCAAGGGTTTTTCCACACTTTCAATTTTCCAATTTATTCCCCTGCCCATGAATTAATGGGGATAAATGCTCTTCTCCTATTGTATTAACATTTTCAGATGAAAACACCATCACAGCAATATTCAGGAATTGCAAATTTATGTCTAAAATAGATTGTGTATGTTTGTGTGCTGTCAAGTGAGTGTTGGCTCCAGTTTGATTGGCAAGATTTTCAGAAATGCTTTACCCTTGTTGCTTCCTAGAGCTGAGAAAGAGTGACTAGTCCAAGATCATATCGATGGCTTCCTGTCTAAGGGATTAGACAGGGACTAGAACTCATAGTCTTCAGGATTCTAGCTTGATATCTTAGTCATTACACTACACTGGCTATCATATAAACATAGTATAGTAAAGGTAAAGGTTCCCCTCGCACATACATGGTAGTTGTTTCTGGCTGTAGGGGGCGATGCTCATCTCTGTTTCAAAGCCCAAGAGCCAGTGCTGTCCGAAGATGTCTCCATGGTCATGTGGTCAGCATGACTAAATGCTGAAGGCTCATGGAATGCTGTTACGTTCCCATCAAAGTGGTCCCTATTTTTCTACTTGCAGTTTTACATGCTTTTGAACTGCTACGTTGGCAGAAGCTGGGACAAATAACAAGCCCACTCCGTTAAACGGTGCTAGGGATTCGAACCACCAAACTGCTGATCTTTCTGATCAATAAGCTCAGCATCTTAGCCACTGAGCCACCATATTCCTTAGACATACTATACATAACATACTATACAATATATATACTATATATTGCCACACACACACAGATATACTATATATATTATCATATATATTATATTATTACTATATATTATATTTAACATACTATACAGGCTTACAGTATGATAATATGAGCCTGGGCCTTCAAATCAGTTTAGGTATTGCTGCAGTCTTGTGACCCTTTTTTCCTTTGGTAGGGTGAAGCAAGACTTGCGGCAAAGCGTGCAGCACGAGCTGAAGCACGGGAAATTAGGATGAAAGAACTTGAGAAGCAACAAAAGGAGGTATGTGACAGCTTCTTATTGTCTCCATTATCTTGACTTCTGAAGTATGTTTTTGATATTTGGGATAAAATAGACAAATAATTTTTGAAAGAGTAATACTTGTTGCCTATTACAAGAATGTTATGAAATTATCACTTCATTGTTGTCTATGTAAACATGTTCACACTCATTTGTAAATACACATGATTTTTTTTAACAGCATGCATATTTAGAAGTAAAATGTATCTAGTTCTTCCTACTTGAAGACTTTACATAACAGTCTATTAAGGAATGCAACTTAAATAAAAAATTGTTGGTTATGTGCACAAAATTAGTGCAGGGATCTAGGTCAAAAAAGATAATGTCTACTTTATAAGGTAAGATACCAATTTTTTTTTTAGTGAACACACTGGCATACATTCGAAATGAATTTCTGATGCTCTCTCAAAAGAAAATATATATCCATACAGAGATATGCACACACATAAACATAAAAGTTTTCCTTGACTCTCCCCCTCCCATATTTGGTTCATTCAAATGTTAATATTTGAATCTGTGAGCAGTATTTCCTTCCTTCTCTTTTGCAATTTTCTGCCAAAACCAAAAGTCTTCCAATTGCTCATCTGTTTGCCCCTTCAACTCCTGCTTTGATGTCATGGCTGTCAGGGTTCCAAGAAGTACCCCCAACAGAATCAAAACTCTGAGGCAGGTTTCTTCCTTAAGGCATACATTTATTGTAAATGTCATATTGGCACATCTGGAAAACCCGAATCTAACATCCCACGTTTTTCCCACCCAAAGTAAAACCCAAATCCACATTTGCATCACATGGTCCAATCCCCTGCATCCACATCTGCATCACATGGTCCAATCAAATCAGCGCCACAACTTCAGCCAACTTCTGTCACTCCTTCCCAGGTGCAGGCTGGAGGTCCTTGGGTCCCAAGGGAAAGAATGTTATGATTATACATCCCACACTGTCTTCACCTCCTTCCTTATGTTCCCACAGCTTGCTCAATCCCAGTTGTGGCAGCCCTGTAGACTCTAGCATAAGATGTATCTAGGGCTGACAATGGCATCCTCAGCATATTTGGTCCTAGGCTTTTGTCACCTTCACTGCAAGAAAAGCTATAGTTCAGTGTGCTGCTGTTACTGCTGCTGAGATTAGTAAGGTGTATGCCAAATGCATCCTTATTAGTCTTTGTGCAAGGTAAACAATCTTGTCAAGTCACATTCATATGAGTACAGTTCATAGAACTCAAATTCTTCTTGGTAGCATTACCTGTTTAGGTACTTATTTGCTTATGGGATTCTGTCTTTCTTTGTTGTATCCTTATCAAACAAGGCAGGTAATTAAAGGGTTGAAAGGCTTTTTTTTTGGCTTTGTAAATTTCCTGATAGAGAGTCAGTTTGATGTAGTAGTTAAAGCATTAGACTAAAAACCAAGAGACCAAGCGACTGTGAGTTCAAGTTCAGCCTTGATCACAAAGCCAGCTGGCTTTGGGCCAGTAACTTTCCATCAGCCGTAGGAGGGAGGCAGTCGCAAACCGTTTGTGAAAAATCTTGCCCAAAACCTACAGGGACTCGTCCATGCAGTCTCCCAAGAATCGAACATAATTGAACAGAAGGAAATAGCTGAAAATCAGCAGAAGAATTAGCAAGAATGTAGAATCCTTGGTGCTCTTTGAGCTTGGTTGTTTTCTTGCAGACATTTTATTACTCAAAGCAGGTAACATCATTAGTGAAAATGTGTCTTGCAAGTTGTCCGAACAGAATGAGCAAATTCCAAGCTTCAGAAGCTATTATGACAATCCATAGTTCAAGCAGTAGAGAATTTCATGAACCAGCCCAAATATCAATCTAAGAGTCCAAATGCCAAGCATAGAGGGTTCTTTCCATTGAAAGGGCAAAGGTTTGGGTTTATATAGTCCCAAATGCTGGTAGGATTTGTTTAGAAGTGTTGCTACTTTCTCTATGTGAGGAATCAAGCTTATTTTCCCCTATCCTCAGCATTTTGTAATCGCCAGCATGCTTTTGATTTGAACCCTCTAGTGAAATCTACTTCCTTATTATCTGAATTGGATTTCATGTGCTCAGACTCCCGTGTCTCCCTGAGTGACCGCAGGTGTGTTTGAGACTATTCAGGCTGCTGGTTTGTCAAACTACCTCTTCAACTTTTGACTGTGAAGATTATTTGCACCCTACTTACATCGGACTTAGGGCCTTAGGTCTCAGGAGATCCATTCAGTGTCTCTTCTGGCAGAATCATTCATCACTATATGAAGCATTGGGTATACCAAACATCAAGTGATGCTTCATTTTAACCCACAAATTATAAAACAATTTTGCTTGGATTGATCCCAAGCTTGTTGTTTCCCATCCTGACTAACAACTTTAAACATTGGGAAAGAATAACAATTACTTTACATAACAGTATAGAACTTCATTACATTAATTTTACCATGTTTCCCCAAAAATCAATCTATTCAAAGTAAGTCCTAGCTTGGTTTTTACATGTGCACCCAATTTAAGCCCTACCCCCAAAATAAGCCCTAATTAAGATCCCGCCCACTCCAGGGTGTACAGGTAAAAATTAAGCTCAGGTGTGGATGGGGTGGTGGGGGAGTTGCCCTATTACTTACCTTCGGATAATTATCTGCAAATGCCTGTAATTTAAATTGTTCCTTTTTTATTTCCATACCTTTAATTTCTGTTTCTTGTCTAATATTTCTATTTAGCACTTCCAATGTCAACATAAATAGGAAAGGAGATAGTGGACATCCTTGTCTTGTGCTTTTTTAATGTTAAAAATGTTATATTCGATTAAGTTAAATCAATGGCAGAAATTATGGGATAAAAATTATAAATTAACAATGTCTATTGCATACAAAGAAAATCTTTATAAGATTTGTTATAGATGGCATTTTCTGCCCTCAAGGTTAGCAAAGATGTTTAAGGATAAATCTGCAAAATGTTGGAAATGTCACCAGATACCTGGTTCATACTATCATATGTGATGGATACACATGTGGCTTGAAAAACTGATAAAGCAACATATAGATTTGAGACATTTTTATTGGTCATTTTACCAGAAAGGTATAACAAAGGGAATGTATACCTGATTTTACATGTATTGATTGCAGCAAGAATAGTATTTGCACAACAGTGGAAAAGCGAAAAGATCAACAGATGAAGATATGATTAGAAAAATATTAGAATGTGTAGAAATGGATAAGCTAATACAATTAAGGAAAAGGAAGAAACGAAATATTTTTTGACTTGGGACTTATTTTGTAAATGGTTAGCTGATAGGAGCTAGAAACAGAGAAATATATGAAAAGATAAGTGACATCAGGAAGATATGTTAACTTTGTTAAACAAATAGTATGATTATTATTGATATTAATATTAATGTAATTGATATTAATGCAGTGAATACTTGTAAATACTGTGATTATTATTTCCTAAAATGATTTGTACCCAGACAACACATTGTTCAATTGAAATTGGAATTTTTGTATGCTATAAAATAAAAACTTATTACAAAAAAACCCCTCAATCTCAAATATCTAGGAAAAAGAGAGAATTCCTGCTGATATTTTTTGGAAGCTCTTTAAAGCAGCATTTCTAATGGATTGTTCCTCCGTAGGTTTTCTTTTAGGTGTTCAGGTGTTCAGACGTCTGTTTTGGGTTATATCAGCTTTGTAAAGCGTTAGAGTACAAATTTCATGATTTTATTTACTATTGAATTTTAAGTTAGAATTTAATAAGAATGTGAGTTTCCTGAACTGTGTTACTTGAAACATGAGTATATGGATACTGGGTGGGAATTGGTAATTTTGTGTTACTTATGTAGGGTACAGACCTAAGTATACTTATTGTCATGCTGTAGATGCCCTCTCCAGAGAGAAGAGTATTCATTTTAGCCTCTGACCGCATCATATCATATCCAAAAACCATTTTAAGTGCATTACAAATATCTTATTTCACTTTTGCATTTTAGAAGTGTATTTCATCCCTGTTTGCACATTTACTAGCATCTAGGAAAATGCATTATATAATATCTGTCCTGAAAAAATCTTGCCTTGATGTTTCTTCTTTTCCTCCTATACGAATTATAGATCTATCAAGTTCAAAAGGTAGGGCTGTCATAGTCTACTATAAGATTGCATGCTTTTTTTTCTCACACCAAGGCTTTGATAGTTGATTCTTTAGAAGCAGCTAAATACGTCATGTATTTAGCATATTTTATTTGAAAATTTATACTTAAAATATTTTCACTTATTTCCAAGCCACAGAAATTCATTTTTAACATAAGCTGAGAAGACTTGTTGCGATATATTTATTGTGTATTCAAATAGCAGAAGCTATTGCAATATGATTAAAGAAGAAACACAGATAAAGAACACCCAAAAAATAAACAGAACACCAGAATTTGTTCAAATTCTCTGGGCAAGTAGTAATACCAATTCTATTCGTTTCTGATATGTTAGCTGAATTTGGAAGTACCAAAACTGAAAAAGTCTCTCTATGAATAAACCTCTAAGAACTGTCTTATCTGTAGCTATTCTGTGTCAAATATTTAGTTAACAGACTGGGAGATAGTTTAATATGCAGTAGTGGAGATGATGCTGGCCTAGAAATAAGGAGAGTATGAGTTCTAGGTTTCACCTAAGCAAGAAAGTCACTTGTTTGACTTTGGATCAGTCACTGTCTCTCAGCCCAGCTCGCTTTATAGGATTTTTTATTGTTGGAGAAAATAGGAGATAGGAATATTTGATACAGTGCATTCAGAAAATGTTCAGACCCCCCTCACTTTTGTCAGTTTTGTTCCAGCCTGATTCTTCAGTTGTTGAAATTCATTTTTCCTATTAATCTACAGGCAGGACCCAACAATAATAAAGTCAAAACAAAATTTTAGAAATGTCTGTAAATTTATTAAAAAGGAAAAACTGAAATATCACATTGGCAGAAGTACAAGTAGTCCTCAACTTACGACCACAATTGAGCCCAAAATTTATGTTGTTAAGTGAGAAATTTGTTAAGTGAATTTTGCCATATTATCTTGCCATATTAAGTGAATCACTGTAGTTGTTAAATTAGTAACACAGTTGTTAAGTGAATCTGGTTTCCCCATTGAGTTTGCTTGTCAGAAGGTGGCAAAAGGGAATCACATGACTCTGGGACATTGCAACCAACATACACGTGAATCGATTGTCAAGCATCTGAATGTAAATCACATGACCATGGGGATTCTGCAACGGTCATAAGTGTAAAAATGGTCTTAAGTCACCTTTTTTTAGTGCTGTTGTAACTTCAAATGGTCACTGAACAAACTGTTGTAGGTTGAGGATTAACCTACACTGAGGATGTAGGTTGAGGATATTCAGACCCTTTGCAACAATACTTGAAATTTAGCTCAGGTACCTCCCTTTCTCTTAATCATTGCTGACATGTCTCTACACCTTGATTGGAGTTGGTCTGTGGTAAATTAGATTGACTGGACATCATTTGCAAAGGCACACACCTCTATAGAGGGCCTAACAGCTGACAATGCCTATTGTAGCAGAGCAAAAGCCATGAGGTCAAAGGAACTGCCTGTGGAGCTCAGAGACAGGATTATTGTAATGCACAGATCTGGGGAAGGCTACAATAAAATTTCTGCTGCACTGAAGGTTCCTAAGAGCATAGTGGTCTGCACAATTCTCAAATGGAAGAAATTTGGCATAACCAGGACTTTTCCAAGAGCTAGTCGCCTGATCAAACTGAGTAATCGGAAGAGAAGTACCTTAGTAAGAGAAGTGACCAAGAACCTGATAGTCACTCTGACTGAGCTCGAGACCCCATCCAGAGATGGGACAGAATTCCTGAAGGACAACCATGACTGTAGCCCTCCACTGATCTGGGTTTTATGGCAGATTAGCTAGATAGAAGCTTTTCCTCAGGGTAAAACACATGAAAAATACACCTGAAGGACTCTCAGACTGTAAGGAACAAGATACTCTGACCTGCTGAAACTAAGATTGAACTGTTTGGCTTCAATTCTAAACATTATGTCTGGAGGAAGCCAGCACCACTCCTCATCTGCCCAATATCATCGCAACAGGGAAGCATGGTGGAAGCAGCAGCATGCTGTGAGATTATTTTTCAGCAGTTGTTCTGACCCAACCGGGTTCCCAAAGAGCAAACACAGACAAAGGCAACAGCCCCCACCTTTTAAGGTTTAATAATGAATTCTGTTTTGAAGGTTGCTCTCCACTAATTAGCTCCGAAAGAGCCTTGCCAAGTTGTTTGTCAAGAGTGCCAAAAACCTAGAGATA
The DNA here is from genome assembly GCA_015471245.1 of Laticauda colubrina. Classification (NCBI taxonomy): domain Eukaryota; kingdom Metazoa; phylum Chordata; class Lepidosauria; order Squamata; family Elapidae; genus Laticauda; species Laticauda colubrina. Next base: position 24,227,071 of record BLBF01000025.1, read on the forward strand.
AGAACTAATTTACAAAATTCTCCAAACATGAACTAAGATGTCCACCAGTTGAGTTGAAGAGCTTCTTTGCTATGTGCAAAGAACACTTTTCCAAACCTGGATTTAATCCTCTTGAGGGAGGGGCCATTACCTTGCAGCCTTACTCCCGAGTTGCCTGTGCTGTTATAATTGTTGTTTCTTCTGAATAATCCTTCGTGCACATGCACTTGGCACAGGCTCCTCAGGAACCTCCTCGTCACTGCTGCCAGCCCCCACAATCTTTGAAGGCAGCAGTCCACTCCCTGGTGGTCCTGGCCCCTCATCAGAGTCATCACTCTCCTCAGCCATCTGCACTTGCTGCCAGCTAACCACAACAGCAGTAGGGATTGAGAGACTGGTCAGGGTTGAGGACAAGTAGAAGGGGACAAAAACACAGGCATATCCTCAATGAAAACCTGTTCCAAAGCTGCCAAAGGTGTTTCAAAGAAGTACTGAGTGAATGGCTTGACTACTTATGCCAATGTGATATTTCAGTTTTTTTCTTTTTAATACACTTACAGACATTTCTAAAATTCTGTTTTCACTTCGTCATTATGGGGTACTGAGTGTAGATCAGAGGTGTTAAACTGGATTTATTTGAGGGCCGGATCAACATTGTACTTCTCTGTGGGCTGGTGAGGAGCGGCAGGGAGATGGGACGGATGCCTCCTGAAGTACTGTGCTGGTCAAAACAAGGATGTGCATGGCCCCTTCTGCCCCATTTCAGTACTGAATGGTTTCCTGCAGCACTTTGCCAGGCAAAACAGGATCCTGGGAACTGCACGAGGCTCTCCTGTACTTCATTTCCAATCTCCATGGCCTCCAGCAGCACTCTGCTGGCCAAAAATGGACTGTGTGAAGGCTTTACGAGGACCCACAAGGCCCATTTTTGGCCTCCCTGACCACCAACAGCTCTCTGCCAGCCAAAAAAGGGCCAAGCCTAGTGCAGCCCTAGCTGGTGGAGCACAACCAGTTGTCCAAGCTGGGGAGAGGGAGTCCTTCTGGCAGTGGCCAGGCCGAAGGTCTGGGTGGAGAAGACTGAAAGACAAGTGGTATGGGAAGAAGTTGTAACCACCCCCTCCCCTGACCTCTGTTTTTGCTGACAGAGGACTGCAGGAGGCTGTCACGACCAATAACAGAACCTGGGAGGACCACATGTGGCCCTCCCGAGTGCCATTTTGGCTGGCAGAGGCACTATGGTCTGGTCCTTTGATATTGCCAGGCCAGCCGTGGAGGCCAGATTTAAGCATCCTGCAGTCCAGATCCAGCCCATGGGCCTTGAATTTGACACCCCTGGTGTAGATTAATGAGAAAAAAATGAATTTCAACAACTATAGAATCAGGCTGCAATAAAATTGACCAAAATGAAAGGTGTGTGAATCCTTGAACGTATTGAACGTAAGTTAACCATATAGGTATACAGATAATAGATCAGTTGGGATAAAAATCTAATAATAATAAGTGCCAGTGTAATGCTATTTGATATTAGGTTCACACCATAGCATTGTTTCATAACTGATCTACAGATGTTTTCAGAAAAAAAAGCATGAGAAAAGGCTTTTAGGGGCAAGGCAGCAGATTTAATTTTTAAAAACTAGCTAGGATTTTTTAAGGGTTTCTAAAGTTCCATTCTGTTGCATGGAATAAGTGAAAATATTGATCTTTCTAATATTTGAAAACTGCATATAAAAAGTCTGTAACTGGGCATCCTTTGTCTTATTGATATATGAAGATCTCTATGAAATATATTCATTTGTAATTCATTAGTTATTTGTCTCATCTCAAAAATAAAAAAAATCATGACAGACTAATTTTTGAATGGGTTCTTCTGCATGTTTCACTGAGTGATTTAGTACTAATGCTTCTTTAAAATAACAATTTGGTATGCAAATTAAGCTATTTCTGAAATATTTGTCTTCCTTTTCTTGTTGGATTGCTTCAATCTTGTGCTACGTTTAAGAGATCCCTTTTTGAATTTTGAAAGTATTCAAACTGCTTTTACCTGCAGTGTATATTGATGTTCTTCTGTCTCTAATTAGATCAGTTTTATAGTTTTTTTTAGGTTTTAATTAGAACCTGGGGGCTGGAGGGGAAACCATAAAATCTATTTCTAGCTGCTAGGCTACTGCTAGGTGAGTATTGCTACAAAATATGTTACAAATTATCACAGAGTATGTTTAATAGAATTTAAACCATTTCTAGTGATCAGATTTTCTCATCTTCCTTGATTCTGTTTTTTTTATTGCAATCACAAATAATTTCCTTTAAAAACACTTAAATGGTTTAAAAGAGTACTGATATGGAAGAAAATTTCAAATATTTCTTTCTTTCTAATTATTTCAAAACAATATGCTTCTTAGAACAATATGCTTGCTTGCTACCTCATTCATGAGCAATTTATGGTTATTTATCTTCTAGCCCAGTTAAACATATTTTGCAGTTGTTTTTCTCACCCTTTTGCTCATTATACACTTGAACACATTTGAAAGATGTTCAGTAATTTTATTATGAGAAAATGATTAAAGCATTAAACTAGGATGGGGAGACTCAGAGCCAAAACTATCCTCAACCATGGAAACTCATTTGATTGCTTGGGACCAGTTACTCTCAAGCTGCCCAACAAGTTGCCTCAAGTATAAATGTAACTCACCTAATGCCTTATTGCAATGTCTTAACATTTCATTACTATTTTACCTTCTTTAAGCAGATTGCATCTTTGCTAAGAGAAATTTGAGGGGAAAAATGAAATATACTAAGATGGTATTTTAAAAAATCTTTAAAAAACAGCATTTATTATGACTTAGCATATGCAACAACTACATTAGTATTCCAAAAGTTGGTAACATACTAGGTTTCAGAAATGCTTTGTGAGCAGTTGGTGGAATAGACTCCCCCCCCCCCCTCAGCTGCTACTCAATCCTGTTCCTGTAGATGGGCAGAACAAGAAAGGGAAATGGTTTTTCCTTCATGTTTATTCTTTTTAAAAACATTGCTAAGTTTCTCTTACTTCCTGTAAACACATAGACGTACACATAACACATTATTTAGAATATGTTTTCTATTCTAATCTTTCAAGTATCTGCATTCTCTCACTGTTATTTTGTTCAAATTTACATGTTTAAATAGTTGATTAAACTAAATTCCATTTTAAATTTTACTTTTTGTAGGCCACAGTTAATAATATTTCTCTCTCTATTTGTACCTCTCTTTATATCCTTAAACCTACTCAGAATAACTACATATCCTTTGAACCTGAAGGATCACCTGAGATTAATTTTCTATTATTCTTTCTTTTATTCTTATTTCTTATTTTTCAGATTGTGACCATATTGGTATAGCCTTCCTTTGTTAGTTTGTAGACTCTTTAATTTTGCCATGTTTCAGTACCATGTTTCCCTGAAAATAAGACCCGGTCTTATTTTCTTTTGACCTCTGAAATAAGCGGCAGGGTTTATTTTCAGGGGTGTCTTATTTTTTTGCCCTACATTTCAGGGAAGAGAAATGTATTTTTCTTCTGTATCAACATTCCAGAGTAGCTGAAAATGGCACTTCAGTTCTACCTCTGCTGCTACAAAAGTCATTGCTGGCACTCTCTGAGCATGCTTGGGGCCAGTGAGGAGGCATGATTGGAGCCATCGCTGCAGCTTCTTCCTGCTTTAGCTTTGCCCTCAGTCAGGAGTGGGCTGGTTCATGGTGAAATGGTGAATTTGTTTGGAGGTATTCCTTAAAGCCTCAGCAGGAAGGAGGGATTTCTTGGGTAGTAGGCTGAGAAAGTGGGGTTAATACATGAGGTGTGGGTACAAGTCGAGCTTGACATTTTACCTTCCTGCCTTTTGCGAACTTTTGGCTGCACACAAGGAAAGCAGAAGCAACAGAAATCCTGGCTTGTTTCTCTCCTCTAAACTCCGCCAGAAATGAGTTTTTGCAAGGCTCATCATGCCAGCACAGCCTCTTGCAGCAGGACACTGCAAGGCTTGTTGTGCCATTGCACTTGCAAGCAAGAGCACTGCCATGAGGTTCATCCCAGGATGCTGCAAGGCTTGCTGCATGCAAGCAGCAGCATTGCTGCGAGGTTCATCAACCGGCACAGCTGCTTGCAGCAAGGTGCTGCAAGGTTTGTTGTGTTGCATGCGAGTGGCAGTGCTGCCGTGAATGGCTCTGCCGGTGTGACAAACCTCATGGCAGTACTGCTGCAGGTTTGTGCAATGTCACAAACCTTGTGGCATCCTGCCATGAGAGGCTGCACCAGTGTGATGACCCTCACGACAGTGCTACCACTTGCACATGTAACAGCCCAACAAGCTATGAAGTGTCCTGCCACAAGAGGTTGCACTGGTGCGACAAGCCTTGCGAAGACCCATTTCTGGCAGAGTTTGAAGGAGAAAAGCAACCCAGGGTCCCTACTGCTTCTGCTTTCCTTTTGTCTAGCCAAAAGTTCACAAAAGGCAGGAAAGTGAAATGTCAAGTTCGACCCATACCCATACCCACACCTTGCGTATTAACCCCACTTTCTCAGCCTAATACCAAGCGACCCTTGCCTCCTGGGTCTTTAGGAATACTTCACAAGTGAATTCATCCACCATGAACCAGCCCATTCCCAGCTGAGGGAAAAGCTAAAGCAGGAAGAAGCGGCCCCTTGCGTTCTGCCATGAGTGGCTTCAGAAGAAGTTGGGCAGCAGAGTGACAAGTGTTGGGGTGTGAGAAGTTTGGCTGCCATTCCTAAGGTAAGTGAGTGCAGGGTGCATGAGGCAGCTACCCCCAACCTAGCTTGATTTTTAAGCCTGCGCCTCACCCCATCTCGTACAACTAGTCGGGTGGGGCTTAACTAGGGCTTATTTTTGGGGGTAGGGCTTATTTTAGATGCAGGTGTGAAAATCGGAGTAGGGCTTATTTGGGGGGTAGGTCATACTTTCGGGGAAACATGGTAGTTTCAGGAGTTGATTTATTACATATTGTTCATGGCGTGATTTTTCTCCCTGTATATTTGAATTAATATCACATTGGGCACAAAAAGAATTTGATTTGTGAAAAGAAACAAGCTCTGATTTCAAGGTCTGCCGTTTCCTTTTAATTTTTGGCACATTAACATTGTATTAGATTTGATTAAACAAAACAAAATATTTTTTAATCAGTGCAAAATCTCTGGAGCTGATATGTCTATATCGTGTGTATGTATGTGTGTGTGTTTCTGTGTGTATTTTCAGTACTTCTCATGTTTCCTTCCTCTTCTGTTCATAGAAATACTACGGTCTGTGTACAAAGTTTTCTGACATCGAACAGTGGATGGTAGGCTTTGTTAAAAAATCCAGTATTTTCAAATATTTATATTTCTGAACTTTAATTATTAGTGAGGCTGATGGTTTGGAAGAATGCTGACATTCTTTAAGTTTTCTAGTAATATTGCTGAAAAATGTCTACCCTAACAGTTACTGAGATTATTACTGAGAGGATCTAACCACATAGTATTTATTTATAGCTTTGCCAAATTATTCCTTATTTGATTTCTAGTACTGTTGATTAAGAAATGAGAAAAATTTGTGTAGATTCTTTCTAACTGAACAGGTCAAATGAGAGAAAAATAAATTCGGTGAGACTGAAACCATGTTTTAAATATGGACAACTCAGGACACATTCAGCAACTAGTTTTTAAAAACCTTGGATGTATCTAATAATAACTTAATATGTTCAAAATTTTACTGAGGGATGGGACTATCCTCTGGGGCTCTAGATAGGGACTTTCAGGAGGAATTATATAACTTTCTCACTGTCAGAGCAAACATATTACATAGTTGTCCCACAAAGTACAAAAATGGACTGTCTCATATTATTTGTAACTCTTTACAATTAACATTAAACAAAGCAATTAAAAGCAGAAGAATTAGAGGAAAAGTAAGATTATCCACCTTTATAACCAAATCCATTATATATGGCCCTTGAAGCATGCCTCCATGAGCAAGAACTGTGTTCTTGACTGGGAACATTTTCCTATATGAAATGCTAGATCATGCTTTTAACTATAAAAATCTTATGTCATGATGAGGTTGTATATGCTTTAGAAGCATTTGATACGAGACATTTTGGTGATTATTTGAGCATCTGTCCAAACCTCTCATTGATAAGATCACAACTTTTTTTCCATGTGAGCTTGAAAAAAATCAAACTAATTCTGCTTTAATGAACAGCAGGAAGGTGCTATGCTCATTCAAACTCAAAGCACTTCTCAATCATTTTTGAAGCATACACTATCCTACTTCCTGTCAAGGTTAAAAAAATTCAGGCACTTTATAATCAAATCATGGACCCATTGCTTATTTCCGTTTTATGCCAGCTCTTTTCCTTGAAATAAATTAAAACATGATGGGAAAGAAATCCTTAGATCTAAGAAATGTACAATTAAATATGAGTAGGAGAAAATAATCTATTGGTTAAACGATATAATGAAAATTTAGTAAATGAGGATATGCTTAAAGACATATGAATACCTGCTCTATGTTTGATCATCTTTAGCAATAGCAGCAGTTTTAATAGCAAATAATAAGTCTTGCCAAGGACTCCTTTCATATTACGCAAATATTCCATATAGGAAAACTTTATTTAGATAAAAAATAAAGTAAATTAACAATCTGAAGAAACTGTTTAATGGGAACACAAGATAAATTTGGCAGATCATTTCTTGTTAAAAATCTACTTTCCTATCTAGTCTTCTGTAGTTGACATTCTTCCTAATCTTTCTCAAACAAGAATGTCAAAAAAAGGTGGAAGTTGTCTCAAATGGCCATATTGAAAGATAGCCTCTTGAAGAAGTCACTATCCCTTATACATCTTGAATGCAGCTTCTTATCTCTTTCCAAACAACTTGAAAAAGCCAAAGATGCAATATCACATTTGTCAGAGCTCATTTCATAGACATCCCTACTCATCTAATAATCTTGAGATTTCACTCCCTGGATTCTGATCAGCTATAATAGGAATAGGATAATACTATAATACTGAATAGGAATAGTTCTGTTGGAAAAGAAGTCACGGTGATGCAAATGTGGTAAATGTGATTTTTCACTTCCCAACTGAGTGTTGCTGTGCCACTAGATAACGTATCTGTTTGTTGTTTTAGGTGTTTCTCCTCTAATTATTTTTTGTTTTACAATTTTAAAATTTTATTTCTCCTGCATTTTTTGGAGGTCCGGGGTATCAACATATATAATAATGACCAATAGGTGGAAGTCTATATTAAAGGATATCCTCAAAATACATTTCAACTGATAAAAAGAAAAGCTAGATCAGGTATATGGCCTGAGATGACCTGGGACAACCCAGGTTTTAATGACCATCAAATCCTGAGCCAAACAATCGTTATCCCCAAGGCATGGAGATTTTACATCACTTATACCACAATTGAGACCAAAATTTCTGCCACTAAGTGAAACATTTCTTGAATGAATTTTGCCCCATTTTACAACTTTTCTTGCCACGATTGTTAAGTTAGTAATATGATTGTTAAGTGAATCTGGCTTCTCCATTGACTTTCCTTGTAAGAAGTTTGCAAAAGGTGATTTATTTATAGCTTTGTCAAGTTATTCCTCATTTTCCTCTTAGAGTGTAGGTTTAAAAAAATGAGATTTTTTTGAAGACATTTTCATTAACTGGACAGTTCAGATGTCCAGTTACTGAAAGCACCTGAATTTTGATCACATGACCATGGGAATGCTGCAGTGTTCATAAATATGAAAACAGTCATTAAGTTCTATTTTTCAGTGTCATTAACTTTGAATGGTCACTAAATTAACTGTTGTAAATCACAGATTATCTATACTGATCTTTCATTTCAACAGGTTATTACTGCTTAAATTCAAACCAAAGTAATTTCCAAACCTCCAAAATGGTTTTGATCGTATAGTTGTTTGGAGGGATATCCTAGTAAACATAAATATGAAATATTTTCAGAAAGTAGTTGTTAAATTTTCAGCTATTATGCTTTTACTTTTGTCCTCTGGGAAACTTCTGACTTTTGCATATGGAGTTGGCTGTTAAAGCTACCTAAGCTACAACAGTGTTTGTTACTTGTGTGGACAGGTAACGGAGAGATTGATATATACTTAATATGTAGACTGCAGGACCAGGAGATTCAAAACAAATGTATCAGTGTCTGAAACTGGAACAGTTTGAATGTATACTTATAGAATTTTTTTACCAGCATATGGCTTACTGAATCTAGGACAGGAGTAATTGTTGAATATGGATAAAAGGTTTTTAATCCCGAAGCTTCTTTGTTCTTCTTGTTTTCAAGTGCAGTGTGGTTGAACACAATTTGATTTTGTGTTTTTTATTATTAATTTATAGTGTTAATGTACAAGGAGAAAAAGTACATACATTTTTGTTTCCTTTTTACTCTTTTTAAAATTTACTATAAGAATGTTTCAGCCCAGTATTTAAACCCTTTGTTATACATAGTTTGACATATAGAATTATTAATTATCAGTTTTTTTATTACATCAGTCAAGTGACTTCATAGAGCAGAACTGTCAGTGATTTCAGAATGTAAATCTGGGGAAGCCCTATCTTTCCAAAATCAGTGAAATTGTTATAGTTGTTCTCAGATGTTCAGTAAATCCATAATTATTTAGATTGTGATAAATTTAATTTTGATACATATTTCAAATGTACTTTTACATCTTTCATTCATATTCTGAAAATATCTTTTGTTAAATTAGTATCATCCTAAGATCAAAGATGAATATTCTTTTAATTTACTTGATCTATTAATATGAAATATCCCAACATTTCATTAGAGAGATATTGCAAATAATTTTGATTGAGATTATTTGAATAAATTGCAATTTAAATGCCACTTGCATTTAATTTAGGCAATTTAAATGCCACTTGCAAAGCTCAAAAGATTTAACAACATAATTGATCAGAAATATGAGCTAGCATTAATATTTCCATTAATATCCGATAAGTTCCACAACCAAAAGATATTTACCTGCAATTTTCAACCTGAGATTATCACAGAGGATAAATTTGCAATGTGAATAAAGATCAAAATTATATTTCCACCGTTAAAATTGTACTTCTCCATTATCTTCCAAATGGAGTCAAGCTTTTGTCATAGTACCAAAGAGATCACATAATAACATTCTAATTGTACCTACATAGATTATACCTGATTATCTGTGTTTCATTAAAAAGATTTTAATAACTTCTCTTTTCCCATAAACATTGAAATTTTTAATAATCTATGATTAAATTTATCTGGGATAAAACATTTGATATATTTAGAATAATAAGATTTTTTCTTTTCTCTTTCTAGATGTATGAATTATTTTAAGGATCAACTGAAAACTCAGCTGTTACACATTTCATGTAGAAACAACAGAGCTTATATGTATACTACCTTTAATTAAATAACCTATCACATAATAACATTTAATCTTTGGTATATAAAATAATTATCAATAATTCATAATATAGCATTGCCATATAAAAGCAGCCTGTATTCTACATCAATCACTGTCATAGTTGAAGTAATCTCAATAAAGTTCAATGTTCAATAAAGCAAGCCCATTAATACCAAATTAAAAATAAAATGAGATGAAATGTATCCATGATGTATACAATGATATACTTTTGAAGAGATAATTTTATTTGTAAAAGCTGCAGAAAAGAAAATTAATAATAATAATATCAAAATGAAGGAAATCCATATTTAAGTTTAACTTGCTTCAAACATTTCCCCTGCAATTACAGTGGATAAAGAAAGTATACACCTCCTTGTTAAAAGGTTTTGAGATAAAAACATCCTCAAGATGATACATCAAGACCTTTACTGCATTCACATACATAAGATAGTTCAAAATTCATACTGTCTTTATAAAAACATTAAAATTTTGTTGAATATGTTTTATAAAAATATTTTAATCCTGGAAAAATTGAGTTATCTCTTTTAGTCATTGGTAGTGTTCTTAGAGAATCAGTTTGATGTAGTTAAGGCATCAGACTAGGATCCTGAAGACTGTGAGTTCTGGACTTGCCTTAGCCACAAAACCAGTTGGTGACTTTGGGCTAGCCACTTTCTCTCAGTCCTAGGAAGCAGGAAAGGGCAAATGACTTCTGAAAAGTTTGCAAAGAAAACTGCAGGGACTTGTCCAGGCATTGCTAAGAGTCAACGTTGACTCAAAGGCAACCTCCATGTTCCTAGAACATGATCTGATACAGTTATCTTACATTTATTTAAATAAATCAGTTACAAGTTGAACAACAGAAAGTAATTTGGGAAGGAGCAAATCTGATATGGAACTAAAACAAAAATTATATTCTTGCTATGAAGGATTTAAGTTTCCATAACCTCTAATATAAAAGATTGTAATGTTTTCTATATGTGAGAATTGGATTTAATTGGGGTAGAAATTTTATTTCATAAAAGATTCTGTGCTGTCTTGTCATGCTACTATAACGTTCTGTAGTAGAATCTCAAACAACTTCCCTCTTTTCCTTTTTTTCGCATTTGGTAGGAAGACAATGAGCATTATTCCCATAAATCCAGAAATGCCTCGGTTAGTATTATTTGTTTTGTATAAGAAATACTTATTTTAAAATGAATAATATTGAACCATATTTGTCATCTTTGAAAAATAATTAAAGCAATTACTTCTTTTGAATTTAAGGAAATGAGGAGCAAGATAGGACCACCTAGGTTCTTGCACAAATTTCCTCTAGTTTTCATGGTTAAAGTTGCATTGTGGAACAGCTACAGCTTGTAAATGAATGATACCTTTCCATTATGAAAAAAGTGCTTGTAAATCCAAGCTTAAATTCTGTGCAGTGAGCATAGTTGTTGAAAGCAGTACATATAATGTTAATGATGGTGAAGGGATTGTGCAAAAGAAAATATATACAATTTGGATGTACACTCTCAGATATGGCTAAAATTGTTGCACATGTTTACTAATACTAATAATTAACAAGAGCTTTGGTGGGTAATATACATTTCCTTTAGCCTTAGTTCGAGGTTTTTTTAGTTTCTTGTAAAAAACATAATGAATTAATGATTGCTTAAATAGTTTTCTAAAGTTTGTTTTACTTTAAATGGAGACAGGATGTTCAGGACTCAAATTATGTAATTATTTGAGGACTTGTTGCATCATACTAACTCAGTGCAGGTAATCCTTGACTTAAAATCATTAATTTAGCAATTGTACAAAGTTATAGCAGTACTGAAAAAAGTGGCTTATTATGGGTTCTTGCATTTATGACTTGAAGCACCATCTCTGACAAATGATCAAAATTTGAGTGCTTGCAACCAGCTTGTATTTACGTTCCATAGTCCTGGGGTCATGTGATTTGCCATATTATATTGTCGTGTAAAAACTAAAGTCAATAGGGGAGGATGGATTTCCTTAATGTCCTGTGACTCAACAACTACACTAATTCGCTTAACCATAACAAAAACACTTCATAAAATCAGGTGCAACTCATTTAACAGCCTATACATTGTGATTGTAAGTTGACAAATAGCTGTATGTGTAGCTGTATGTAAAAGAGCTGTATCTCTTTTATTGGTGACTTTTTTACTTACTTTTTCTTAGGTTTCAGATGAAGATGATCATGTTTCTGTGCATAGCCGTGGAAGCTTAAGGGTTAGTAATTAGACTAAATGAGACATTTTTATCATTGTTAAAGATTTCTCCCTTTTGGAAATTGTTCGCAGTTTGAGCATTGTCTTCAAACATGATGTTTAAGATAACCACTAATTTAATTTTTAAAACTGATTTTGTAGATATGATTTATGCATATCTCAGTTAAATGAGCAAAGGGAGGAAGAAGCCGAGTATAAGGACTTGCCTCTGCTCTCTCTTCAAGAAAGCAGAACTCTTGAAACACACATTTTTTTCAAAAGGAAACTTTTATTGAGAGAAAGCAATAGCAAGTAAAGTAAGGCAGGATCTGAAGTTCCCGCGTAGAATGGTTAGGTTAAACATTGCTGAAAACCCCTCCCCTATGTCCAGTCGGAGGTGAGCTAAGCCACAGGTGTGAAGTTGTTATAAGAACTCAAGCTGAGAAGTTGATAAGAAGCTGTTCTTAGGCACTGCTTTGCCCATTATTTCGGAGCTGAAATAAAACAGATGGCCCAAGGTCAACCCCTCACCCTTTCCTAAACAGGTACATCAAAGTGACAGAAAGACCAGAAACCGGAAAGGGATTGTAAAGGGCAGAGGTGGGTTTCTACCGGTTTTGTCCACCTCTGTAGAACTGGTAGCTCTGAAGAGCAGCAGACATAGAACTGGTTCTATGTCTGCTGATGTTTTTGCCCACCCATCCACCTGGGCTCTTACCTGACCTTTATTTCCTGCTTTTTCAACTTCAGCTGCCGTGTGAGGCACAGCTGCAGTTATAAAAACAGGAAAAAAGTATTTTTTCAAAGGCTGCTTCTCGGCATGCAGCGCTGCTCAGCTGTCCAGGTACCAGGCTGATGATGATTTACAGATGCATGTGCAGTGTGCAGGGAAGCACATCGTAAATCACTGAACCTTGTAAATCACCAAACCAGTAGTTAACCCTGTCGGATCCCATCCCTGGTAAAGGGGTATACAAGCCTACCTCCCTGCTAGAATGGTAATGTCCTGATAGGGATCCAAGCGACCTGACACAGAGAATTGAATGTGGTTATTCAATTGTGAACAACTCTTGTAAAGGAGAATTGAAAACTGAAAGTAAATGCTGCTTTATACATTAAACATTACTGTTTTCAACATTGAATGTGTTACAGTGTCAACCTAAAGGCAATACAGGTAGTCCTCAACTTTTCATAGTTGTTAAGTGAATCAGTGCAGTTAAGGGAGTCACAGCAGTCATTAAGTGAATACTTTTCTCCCATTGATTTTGCTTGGTGGATGCCAGCTGGGAAGGTCTCAAATACTGATCACATAATCCTGGGAAACTGCAGCTGTTGTAAATGCCTGCCCAAATTATGTCCATGAAAATCTTGTAATGGTCATGAGGGCGAGGATAGGTCATAAGTCATTTTTTTTCCAGTGCCATTGCAACTTCCAATGGTCACAGAAACAAACTACAAGAAGATCCTCAAAACAAGTACGGCCTGGAAACAGAAAATGACCGGCCCACAGTGTTTCTGGTAGCCAAAATAGCATGCCCCCCCCCCACGTAGCCTCCAAAAGTGGGTGCAGGAGGGCGCGCAAGGCTGCTGTGCAGCCCGTTTTCAGCCTGGATAGCCTTCTGCAGCACTGCTTGCCAAAATGGGGAGCAGGGGTGTGTGTGCAAGCCCCATGTGACACGTTTTTGGCATGGACAGCCTTCTGCAGCACTTTGTTAGCCAAAATGGGGCATTGGGACCCACACATGGCTGCTATGCAACCTGTTTTTGGCCTGGACGGCCTCTTGCAGCACTTTGCATGCTAAAATGGGACATGGGGTGAGGTGCTACCTGTAGCCCCCTGCGTGGCTTGTTTTTGGCCTGACAGACTTCTGCAATATTTTGCTGGCCAAAATGGGGTGGGGGGGCTGCGTGCAGCTCATTCTTTTCTTGGACGACCTGCATTATTTTGCATGCCAAAATCGGATGTGGGAGGGCAGCACAGCCCATTTTCAGCCTGAATGGCTTCCTTCAGCATTTTGCCAGTCAAAATGGGGTGCAGAGGGGCATGTGCAGCTGCTGCACAACCCATTTTTGACCTGGACGGCCTTCAGAACTTTGCCACCCAAAATAAGATGTGGAGGGGCCGCGCACAGCTCCTGTGCACCATGTTTTGGCTAGCAAAGTAGTATAGGAGTCTGAAAACAGGGCGTGGAGGAGGGACATGTTAATATTCAAGTCTATAGCCACTTATTGGATTGGTTGTGTAGATTTATTTTGTTAGTTATGTAGATTAATTTCAAGTTGACAGATAAATGTTGTTATATCATGTTGACTTATGACCACAATTGGGACCAGAACTTCTTTTTCTAAGCTAGGCAGTTGTTAAGTGAGTTACCTTAATTTTTTGCCACGGTTGTGGTAAAAGTAAGTAAATCACTGCAGTTGTTAAGTAAGGCACATGATTATGAAGAAAATCCTGTTTCCCCATTGACTTTGTTAATTAGAAGCTGGTGGGGAAATTTGAACTGGCAATCACATGACACTGGGATGCTGCAACTGTCACAAATACATGCTGGTTGCCAAGCGTCTGAATTTTGATCAAGGGAGGGAGGGAACACTGTGACAGTCATAAATGTGAGGACTGGCAGCATGTCATTTGAATGTTCAATGCATTGGAATTTTAAATGGTGAGCAAGTTAACCGAATGGTTGTAAGTTGAGGACTACCTGTACTGAATATACTTTCAATTGAAGCTGTTCGTGGACTTGCATTTAAATTAACATTTAATTATTAAATTAAATGTTCTTTTTTCTTATTCACTCTAGGTTGAAGAAAGGTCTGAAAAAGACTTTGAGAAGGTAAGTAATATGTAGTAAGATTGAGTGTATATTAACATGTACTAGTTTATATTACAAACTAGCTGGATACCCGTGCTTTGCGATGAAACTTTGTGATCAGGCTATGCAGGAGCCTGGGCTTTCCTTTTTTCCCTTCCCCTTCTCCTTTTCTATCCTCCTTTCCCTTCCTTTCTTTCTTTCCTCCTTTCCCTTTCCCTTTCCTTTTCCTTTTCCTTTTCCGTTTCCCTTTCCTTTCCTTTCCTTTCCTTTCCTTTCCTTTCCTTTCCTTTCC
>BLBF01000025.1:24241817-24281014 GCA_015471245.1 Laticauda colubrina
CTCTCCTCTCCTCTCCTCTCCTCTCCTCTCCTCTCCTCTCCTCTCCTTTCCCCTTTTCTTTTTCCTTTTCCTTTCCTTCCTCCTTTCTTTTCCTTTCTCTGTTCCATTCCTTTCCATTTCTCCATCATCTATTTATCTGTCTGTCTGTCTGTCTATATCTATCTATCTATCTATCTATCTATCTATCTATCTATCTATCTATCTATCTATCTATCTATCTATCTATCTTTCTTTCTTTTCGGCAAAATTGTTGTAAAATACAATCCTCCAACTGTTGTTCCAAAGATGGCTTTTTTTCAGGAGACAACTGGACTTTCTGGGTTTTCTTTGAAAATGTTTTGCTTCTCATTCAAGGAGCTTCTTCAGCTCTGACTGGATGATGGGTCAAATTACTACAACATAGCTTCCTGTTTGGAAGTGTAGTTTGCATCCTTTTAGAGAGTCGTTGAGGCAACTTGGAGGTTGTCCTTGGGACACCTGAGTGATGCAAATGGCTGTGAGGTTACTAAGGTAACGAAATGTGAGGCAATTGGCAGTTGGAACAAGGTTCTTTTCATGTGGGAAGGGCGATTAGAACTCCTTAGCATCAGAGTGTGCTAATAATAATAATAATATATGAAATACTAATGCTCTGATGGTCATTTTGAAAAATCCTTTCTTAGTGAGCATCTAGAAGCCAAGTGGAACATACGTGCCAAATTTCAAGTTTCAACCCCTGATGGGATTTTGGAGCACAGTATGAAGTGCACCTGTTTGGAAAAGAGGTCAATGACATCCAAATCACTGTATTTTCTGAGCTTTCTAGCAGCTCCACTATAAAGATTTCTTTACAAGGTGCTCTGGGGTTCACCATTGGTTGTATGAGACCAGGAGTTTTCCCTGGTTGCCTTTCTCCAAGGAGCACTTGGAACAGCTAGTGAAATCGTGTTCAATGCCTTTCTTTAGGGTAGGCCACCGGAATTGGTGCTTTACTAGATGGAGTGTTTTTACAATATTGAAATGCCCCATTTGTTTTGGAGTCGTGGCTCCTTTGTAGGATTAGGGTACATTTGCTTTCAAGCACATAGAGTGTATCCCCAACCCAGGAAAGACCATCAGGCATCGTATAGTTTGTTTGATGGTTTTTAACCATTCATATTCAGTTGAATCCTTTAGCATTATTAGCAAGTTGTCAGCCATCTGTTGGGGGAGGGGAGATTTTTTTCTGTGGTCTGGTGGCTGGCAGGGATCGCTAGCTGGTTAGAAGGGATAACTGGGCTTATGACTTCCCCTTTTGAGCTATTATATTGGGGTAATCGCAAGAGGGTATCCACCAGAAAGTTTTTCCCTCCAGGAAGTATCGTTGTTTGAAGTTGAAGTGAGTGAAGTATTGGGCCCACCACACTTGCTTTGGGGACAGCTTACAAACTCTAGATTTTTATAATCTGTCCACACTTTGAAAGGGATTTATTGCCTTCTGGAAAGTAAGAGTGGAAAGTAAGACTGTCTCCAAGTAAGAGTTGCCCACCTCACTGTGTACGCTTCTTTTTCCTAGACTGCACTCCCGTACTCTACCTTTAGTTAGAGGTGTAGGCATATGGTTATAGAGTATCCTGGACATTTTTCTGGAGCAGGATAGTCCCAGCCATCATAGCACTAGTATCAGCTTGAATAACAAATGGGGTGTTTGAGTCGGGCTGTTAGAGGACAGGTTCAACAGCGAATAAATATTTAAGTTTTTTGAAAGTCATTTCCATGTTCCATTTAAGGGGCTGGCTTGGTTTGGGCTTTCCCTCTCCTTTTCATTTTAGGAGATTTGTTATGGGGAGCATTATTTGGGCAAAAGATGGGATGAATTGCCAAAAGAAATTGGCAAACCCAAGGAAACTTTGGAGCTATTTTCAGGTGTGCGGGATCCTCCATTCTAGTACTGCTTGTATCTTTTCTGGGTCCATCTCCACTCCCCCTGTGAAATATGATTCCCTAAAAAGTCAATTTTGTCTTTGTGGAATTCACACATGGAGAGTTTTGGTGCAGAGTTTCTTTAGCACTGCTCTGACCAGTCTCACATGTCCTCTATAGTTTCAGTGTAAATTAGAATGTCATCTAGCTAAACTAGTGCTTATTCAGGACTTCGTTAATGAGTTGCATAGAGACTGCAGATGGTCCGTGTAACCCAAAGGGCCAAACTTGGAATTGGAAGTACCCCAACAGGCAATTGATTGTTTTCCACTTATCCCCCTCCTTAATATATATGCACTTCCCTCAGGTCTACTTTGGCAAATATCTTTCCTTTGGCTAGGTGGACTACCTTTTCTTTCATCAATAGCAAGGGCTAGACGTTCTCAATGCAAATTGCATTTAATTTGTACTATCCCTGGAGAGTTTGCGGTGTGCCTCAGAATAAGCAGGTGTAGAAGACTTCATTGTTTAAACCACCTTGAAAACTCTCAATCAGTATGTCTTAGAGCCAGTCTTTTAGTCTTCAGGCCAGGCTCCAGAACTCTTGAATAAAGGTGGCAATAGGTCACCTCCCTTGCTTGATGGTTTTGATTTGATTTCTGGCCTTTTGTCTTGGCGAATGAATCCTTGAACCACTTCCTCAAGGCAGCCATGAACCTGTCGAAGTTGCATAGCTACACCGCATCATCATCCTGGAAGGTTAGCATCCACTCAGCTGCTTCTCCCTCCTGGGCCATGGTATAATATTCTTGTATGTAGTTCCACACTTGGGTGAGGAGGAATGCCAGTTGTTTTGGGTTGCTGTTAAATTTCACCTCCAGAGCTGGTGGTCTCTTCTCTGGAAAGGTTCAGCCAAGAAGGAGGGGGTTGCTGGATCAGTTGGGTCACCCCTGGCTGATGTGCTGGAGCTGGTGGAGCGATGGCCAGAGCTGTGGCTGGTACAGGTGCTGCTGCAATCAGTTGAGCTTTGGTAGCGCTAGCCACTCTTAGGCATCTTGGGCCTTGACAACCTATTCGAATATGACCTCATGTGAATTTGACTCAACCTCCACTGCTCTGCATCCTCTTCAACACATGGTGTTTTGTGGTGGCTTCTTCAACTCCCCTGAGTGAAAGTTAAAGGTGTCTCTTCCCACTCTTTGGTTTTTCTGATCTCTACGGACCACCAGGGCTCTACCCCTTCCCCCAATTCGGATTAGTTCCCATTGCTTCTAGGTCTTGAAGTGGCTTCTTTCCAGGTTTCTATCTCCTCCTCCTCATTCTCATGAGTTGACATTCTGTACATAGTCCCCATGGTAGATGAAGGTTTCTGGTGGCTTATTATTGCAGATCTGGCTTAATGTTAAGCCTATCCCAGCTTGGGCATTGTATTTAAGAAACAAAGACCCTCAACTCCATTTGTAGTGAAATGCACACTTTTACTAAAACCAAGTGGTTACAACGTAAGCAAAGCCAGGTCTGAGATTTCCTGTAAACCTGGTGATTTTCCCTTCTCTCAGACCCTCTTCCTTGATAATCTTGGTCATGTCCAATTAGGTTCAAATTAGGTGTTTTGGTAACAGTTCTAAAGTTTAGTGCCTCTTTGGTGGGTGTTTGCATTCTGCCTCCAGGGCAATGTCCTTAGATCTTTCAACCATTCTCTCTGGTGGGCATTCTGTTTCCTGTCATCCCCTCTCCCTATATTCTCCTATCCCCCCCCCCCCCATTCTTTATGGCATGCTGCTATCAAAGCATGCAAGGCACACAAAGGACGGGATGCAGAGCATGGGGTATCTTGGGGTGAGGAAGACCTTGGGAGGCCTGAGACAGATGGGCCTGTGCCTGCACTAGGCTTCCCAGGTTCTCCCCCACTCCTGAACTTTACTTAAGGACTTGTATATTTGTTTAACTAATATACTGGGGAGAGCAGGAATAGCTGGTAGTTACATGAGGCAAATTCATTTAAAATTGTTCCTATTTTCAATGAGAAGGCTTCATTATGGTCAAAATTCAAAGAGTATCTGTACAAATTTATAATAAACTGTCTCGTAAACATCACTTATGTGTATGTGTGTATATATATATATATATATCTTGTGTGTGTGTGCGTACGTGTAATTGCAGGGAATCCGAACTGGATCAAGCTTGTCAGCAGCTACCTTAGCCTCCCTAGGTGGAACCTCTTCTCGCCGAGGCAGTGGGGATACTTCTATCTCAATTGATACAGAAGCATCTATTAGAGAAATTAAGGTAAGGTCTTTTTTAATGCTGAAAGGCTTTGTTTGGTTTCCAGTGCAGGATCTGATCATAATTTGGGGTCTGTTCCATATAAAATTGAGGTCTAAACACGGTAAAGAAGAGTCACATCATATTTTCCCCAGCTTAGAAACATAGAATCATAGGGCTGCAAGGGTCTTCTAGTACAACCCCAGCTCAAGGCAGGAGACCTCATACAATCCTGAATAAGTGTTGTCCAGTCAATGCTTAAAAACCTCCAGTGATGGGGCACTCATAGCTTTGGGACGCAAGCCGTTCCATTGATTAATTGTTCTCACTCTTAGAAAATATGTCTTTAGTTCTAGGTTGGATCTCTCTTTAATGAGCTTCCACCCATTGCTTCTTATCCTGCCCTCTGGTGTTTTGGAGAATAAGTTGACCCCCCCTTTTCTCTATGATAGTCCCTCAAGTACAGGAAAACATCTATCAGGTCAGCATTAATTGTTTGATAGCTAGACCTATCTAGTTCCCTTAACTGTTCATGATAAGGTTTGGCCTCCAGACCCCTTATTGTATTTGTTGCTCTTCTCTGCACACTTTCTATGGACTCAACTTCTTTGTTGTATTGTGGAGACCAGAACTGACTGCAGCGTTCAAAGTGTGGCCTCGTTAGTGCAGTATAAAATGGTACTATCATTTCTCATCATTTTGATACTGTTCCCTGTTGACCCATTGGTTTTTTTTTTTTGATAGCTGCAGCACACTCTTGATTTATACTTGAATAGTGGTCCAACAGATCCTTCTCTCAGGTACTATCGGTTGAGCCAGATGCTGCCAATTCTATATCTACATATTTGGTTTTTCTCCCTCAGCACAGGACATTATTTTTCTCATTATTGAATTGCATCTTGTTGGATAGAGCCCAATGGTCAAGTCTGTCAAGATCCTTCTGAATCTTGAGTCTTATCTTCTAGCAATTCTTTCCAGCTTAATGTCATTTGATGAGTTCCCCTTCTGTCTTCTCATCTAGATCACTTATGAAGATGCTGAAGAGCACTAACCTAGACAGAACCTTGTGGTACCTCACTTCATGCTTCCCTTCATGTAGATGTTCCCCTGAAGACTACATGTTGGGTGCAGTGGGTCAACTTTGAATCCATCTAATGATGTATTTTCTGTCCCACATCATTCTATCTAATCTAGAGGTAGACAAAGCTGTCTACTTTGTTGAAGTTTTACCGAAATCCGTGTATGCTGTGTCCATAGCATTTCCCTAGTCCATTAATTTAGTCACCATCAAAAAAAAGCAGTAAGGTTTGCCTTGCATGATCTGTTTTAACAAAACCCATGCTGGCTTCTAGTAATTGCTTCATTCATTTCTAGGTCCTCATGAATCTATCGCTTGATTTTCTTTTTCAGTGTTTTCTCAGATATTGATATCCACTGATTGGCTTATAGTTCTTGGAGATTGGAAACAACATCAGCTCTTTTTCAGTCTTCTCATAGTTCCTCAGTGCTCATTAGTTCTGAAATCACATGTGCCAGTTCCTTCAGAACCCTGGGATCACAAAACCCAGTAATTTGTACTTGTACAGGGTAGATAGGTGTTGTCTTACCAATTCCTTGCCTATTTTGCATTCCTGTTCTATTTCCCTTGGTATTGCTTTTGATAGGTTGGGCTTGTGCTTCCTCTTGCATAAAGACAGATGCAGAGAAGGAATTAAGCAGTTCTGCTATTTCCCTGCTGCCTGTCATCTTCTTGCCACCTGCTCCCATTGGTGGACCTATTGTTTTCTTGACTTCCTTCTTGTTCTTACATGTCAAAATAATTTTTTTTGTTATTTTGGCATTAGTTAACTCATTCTAGGCAGCTTTCCTGACTCCATATTTGTAGATTTGGTCTATTTGCTGATGGTCTTTTTTGTCCCTCAATTTCTCAGAGAGCTCTTTGTGCAACGACACTGGTTTTTATTTCTCTATGATATTATTTCTGTTTGGGCCATTATTATTTCATTTTTCAGATCATCTTATTTTCCCTCTAAAAAATGAATTTATTTATTTATTAAATTTGTTTGCCACCCTTCTTGTATCAGAAGAACTTTGGGTGGCTTATAATATTAAAACTCTAACATAAATATTTCTAAAATAATACAAATAGAAATCACATTCAAAACAAAATTATATTTAAAAGATGTGGAGGGAGGGAAGAGGATGCCTGGGAGAAAAGGTAAGATTGCTTTTTAATTCATCAACCACCTCCAGTATGATGCTTCTGCATTAGAACCCCAAGCATCTCCTAGAGCAGGGGTTCCCAACCTGGGGTGCGAGACAATATTCTAGGGGGTGCGAGAAAAGTCCAGGTAATTAATAGGTTATTGGCTATATGTTGGCATTTTTATTTTCTTTTGCAATGGACTAACTTTGTTTTCATTTTAGAGTTAAGTATCGTTATTTAGTGGCCATCACATACATAGCTGAAAAGATTCAATCCTACCATATATTTAATAATTAAATAGTTCACTCCTACCATATATTTACCATATATTTCAGGGGGTGCGAGGTTCGAGTGAAATTTCTTTTGGGGTGCTGGGCAAAAAAAAGTTGGGAACCACTGTCCTAGAGCTAGGTTTTGATGCTCTTGCAAAAGATAAGAAGGGTGGGAGCCAATCTCACTTCAGGCAGTAAAATGTTGCAAAGGACAGAAGCCAAATTAGACAAGTCCCTTCTCCTGAACCCCACCAGCTGGAATTCCTTGACTGATGGGCCCCACAGCATATCTTTTTCTATTTGTGGCTCTGAGAGTCCAGATAGATTGGGTATGTTCAGTTCCTGCTCTATTGGACTGAGTCTGCATCAAACTGAAGCTCCACCCTGCACTGGGGCCACCCCCCAGTTTTCAGTTCAGTCCAGCCAGGACGGACGTGAGTTGCAGTGTGGATAAGTGGGGCACTCCTGGTGGGATGAGTTGGTTCCTCAGTTATCTGGACCCATGCTATGCAGGGTTTTAAATCAGCACCATGAATTGCACCCAGAAGCAGACCAGTGGCCAGTATAGCTTGTGGAGCAGAGGCATAAATTACTAGTAAAATAATAAAGGCATAGAATCCTCCTTTTTTATTACACCAAGTTTTCCATTGTTTTATTTTTCATAACATTTTGCAATTTTCTTCAGAATATCAATGAATTAAAGGATGAAATTGAGAATGTAGAAGCAAAATACATGCAGGGGTTGAAACAGATGAAGGTACAAATTTATAAAAGAGTAGGCATGCAGATTTAACTGATTTAGTTTCCAGATATGAAAAAGAGATCTGGGTTGAATTTTATCTGCATGAATTTAATCTGGAGATTAACACCCTATATCAAGGTGTGCATAATTATTAGGCAATTACTTTTCCTCAGGCAAACAGAGATGATGTGTAACTGTTTCTGAAAAGTCAAAAATTGTAAAAATTATTTCAGAGGGATGCAGTACTCTTGAAATTGCTAAGATATTGGGATGTGATCACAGAGCCATCAAAGGTTTTGTTGCAAATAGTCAACAGGATTGCTAGAAATGTATTGAGAAAAAAGGATGTATATTAATTGCCAAAGATTTGAGAAGAATCAAACATGAAGCTACCAGGGACCCATTATCCTCCAGTACTGCCATATTCCAGAACTGCAACCTACCTGGAGTGCCCAGAAATTCAAGGTGTTCAGTGCTCAGAGACATGGCTAAGGTAAGGAAGGCTGAAACCCAGGCACCACTGAACAAGACAAATAAGTTGAAATGGCAAGACTGGGCCAAGAAATATTGGAAGACAGCTTTTTTTCAAAGGTTTTATGGACTAATGAGATGAGAATGACTCTTGACGGACCAGATGGATGGCCCTGTGGCTGGATCAGTAACAGGCACAGAGCTCCACTTCAACTCAGACATCGGCAATGTGGAGGTGGGGTACTAGTATGGGTTGGTATTTTTAAAAATGAGCTAGTTGGACCTTTTGGGGTTGAATCAACTCCCAAACCTCACTTTGACTTTCTTAAATATTCAGATTTTAGGTTTATTAACATTTTGGATTGATAAAGAGCACTGTGGTTGTTCAATAACAAAATTAATCTTCCAGAATACAACTTGCCTAATAATTGTGCACACAGTGTACATTTTGAAGTACCTAACAGTGTCAAAAACATAACAATTATTAATTTTTTTGTTTTGCATCTTTGTTCCTTTGGAAAATATGAATATATTTTGAACATGAATGTTTAAGCAGTTTTTGTAAGATAGGTCATTTGATATAATATGCAGGCAAATATCTCTCTCTCTCTCTCTCTGTATATATATATGTGTGTGTGTGTGTGTGTGCTGTTCAGCTTCCTTCGGGTATTATCCCACGTCATTGTAGTGCTATTAAATTATCAGCAGAATCAGCAGAATCAGCAGAATTATTATCAGCATTATCAGAATTATTATCAGCAGAATCTCATCTGCCATCATCAGGCTTCTGTATTGAGTTTGTATGTATACAAACATACATTGTATGTATTTGAGAGTGCAGGCTTCCAAATGATTGACAGTCTGGTGGAATCATCTCTTTCTGTTAAAGTTGTAGCAACGTTTAATGTAGCAAGAGATGATTCCACCAGACTGTCAATCATTTGGAAGCCTGCACTCTCAAATAGAAAGATCTCCATGCCACAAGCCAGGCAAACACCTGGGCAAAAACAGACTCCCTCTGATAGCTCCAACTCAAACACCCCCCCACCAGGCACCCAGGTGAAACCCAGCTTGCTAATGAATAGCAGCTTGCTAATGAAGAGCAGCCATCCTTTCACATGGAGCCAAGCTGCACTGAAAGCCTCCAACACAAGAACAGAGTGTTGCCAGCCAATCAAAGCCACAAAACAGACAGAAGAAACCAGAAACATCAATCAATCAAACTCCAAGTCCAATGAATACAGATCCAGGCTCCCAACCAATCAGAATGGACCAGCCTCAAATTTGAAACCAGGAACTAACTCTATACAGAAGCCTGAAGATGGCAGATGGGATTCTGCTGAAACGTTGCTACAACTTTAACAGAACTACAATGACGTGGGTATATATATATGTATATACATATGTGTATATACATACATACACACACACACATATATATATATTTGTTTTTTTAAGCTTTCGCGGGTACTTACATGTGTGCTGTACAGCTTCCTTCGGGTATTATCCCACGTCATTGTAGTGCTTTTAAAGTTGTAGCAACGTTTCAGCAGAATCTCATCTGCCATCATCAGGCTTCTGTAAACAAATATCTGTTTACAATCATTTGGAAGCCTGCACTCTCAAATAGAAAGATCTCCACACCACAAGCCAGGCAAACACCCCCCCTCTGATACCTCCAGCTCAAACACCCCCCCACCAGGCACCCAGATGAAACCTGGCTTCCTAATAGATAACAGCCGTCCTTTCACACGAAGCCAAGCTGCACTGAAAGCCTCCAGTGCAGGAGCAGAGTGTGGCCAGCCAATCAAAGGCACAAAACAGACAGAAGAAACCAGAAACACCAATCAATCAAACTGCAAGTCCAATAAACACAGACCAAGACTCCCAACCAATCAGGATGAAGAAAAAACCATCCTGGCACAGCATAGGCTCGCCTCAAATTTAAAACCAAAGACTGTGAGACTCTGACCCACATACAAACTCTATACAGAAGCCTGATGATGGCAGATGAGATTCTGCTGAAACGTTGCTACAACTTTAAAAGCACTACAATGACGTGGGATAATACCCGAAGGAAGCTGAACAGCGTGCGCGCGCGCACACACACACACACACACACACACATATCAGTGTTGAAGTTCAGAGGATTTAGAGTTTTTTCTTCAAAAAAAATAGTGCATTGGTAAACATGTAAGTGAATGTCAAGAATTCTTCACTGTTCAATCATTCAGTTCAATTATGTTGTATTTTAAATGTCTAATATCCTAACATATCCTTGAAATTCAGTTGGCATGATTAGTTTGTGACAAATGCTGATTTTAATTTAGTTTTGTTAATTGTGAAATCATTCAGAAAAGTTTTAAGTAGAGTTTTGTCTTAATGCCACGTTCCTTGTGACATACCCTATTTTAATACTTCTGTGGTAAACTCAAACAAATAACATACTTCGCAAGAAAGTTTGTCTGTCTTACCTGTGATACATTACCTATAAGATTTAGGCCTGATAAATACATTGAACATATTCCTTTGAGTTTTTCTTTATCTTTAGGACTCTTCAGCTGAAGTTGAAGAAAAATATAAGAAAGCTATGGTTTCAAATGCTCAATTGGATAATGAGAAAACAAATTTTATGTACCAAGTAGAAACCCTACAGGATGCATTATTGGAACTAGAAGAGCAGCTTGCAGAATCTAAGAGGCAATTTGAAGAGAAAAGCAAAGTAAGTAGTAATAAGTCTTCATATTGCCTTTATCAGCTGTATGAATGAAGAAAACACTCCACGAAAGGTCTAGATTTTAGGCAGCAATTGTTAAAATGCTCTTTTTCTAAATGAATATTATATTTGTGGTAATATTGACAGAACTGTTGACTAAATATAACAGATAACAGATAATCAGAGTTGGAAGGACCTTGTAGGTAATCTCGTTCAAACCCCGCCCAAGCAGGAGACCCTACACCATTTCTGACAAATGGCAGTGAATATAAAGGTGATTCAGTTCCATTCTTCATCTGTTTATTTATCCAGGTAAACCCTGTGAGTATGACCTCACTACATAAAAGATTATGTCTAGGCTATGATACAGACTAGAACATATAGTGGCATAAATTCATGAGTGGCTTAGAATAGAAATCTAAATTTCTATTCTCTAAATAGAAATATAAAATACATGACTTAGATTAAATAAAAGGAAAACATGTCTGATTAAAAGCATTTTGAGTGCAGATGCAAAACAATATTATCTAATTATAAAATGCTCACATTTTGTAGGATTTTGAGAGAGAGAAACATGCTCATGCTATTTTGCAATTCCAATTCATGGAACTTAAAGAGGCTCTGAAACAAAAAGAAGAACTACTTGCTGTAAGTACACAACTGTGGGTAAATAAGACTTTTGTCATTATATAAGAAGATAAGGACGTTTTGCTCACAACCCATGAATAACAAGTATATTGAGACTGCATGAGTAAAATTCACTGACAAAAGTGATTTTTCCTTGTGATATTCTTCAACTTTGTTAGTACTTTAAAAATCAAAATGGATGCTCTGAATCTGTGTGAACACATCAGTTTTACTGGCAAAATACTTTCTAACTGCACCAATAACTGTGCCACCACAACTCTTATCACCACAAAGGCTTCAAAGGCTTTGCAAAGGCTTTAAGAAATGTTATGATTTAAATAGTAGGCTGATCTTGACTTTTCCCAGCTAGTGAACTATTTGTCTCATTGCAGGCATTTTAAAAAGTGGCCCTAGGTGAAAAATATTGTGTGTCCTTCCTGTAAACTGATCAGTAAAGAAGAGACCATTACTAAAAAAAAGTGCCATAGAATCAGATGAACAGTTTAGATTATCAAATCCAATAGATTGCTCGGAGCAATAAGCCAAACTAAAGATTTCCTGGCAAATAGCTCTTTTGTGCTTATTTAAATCTGGAAAAGAACGGAGAAGTCATTACAATTTTCAGTTTCAATTTCTTACAGTCATAGACTAATATAAATAGAGTGCTACATGATACACAATATCAAAATAAAGTTTAAGACAAAGTTAAAATATAAGACTAACATCTATGAGTATAGTCTAGGATGCAGTCTACATTAAATTATAATCTAGACATTAAAATTATATTTATAATATTTAAAATTACAAAAAGTGGTAATATTTATCATTTAAAGCATTACAGTTACATAAAATGTGCAAACTTTTCAGCAAGATCACTTCTTGCTGAATTGATTTGTGTGGTTCATTTCATAAATGTAATTAATTCAATGATAATTTGACTGCATATTCCAGTTTCTTTGCTGCTGTACAATATCTTGGAAATAGTTTAATCTTTGTTGTGTAGGTACATCACAGTACTAAGACACTTTGTCCCTGGTGGATCCTCTTGTTTCTTCTTAGATTAGACTCTATTATATATTAATTTCTTAGCATATTGTGTTCTGTTAACAAACTAGTACATATCCAGAGGAGAACAAGCAAGATGTCAAGAGGTCTGGAAGACAAAAATTAAGCTGATGGGGAATACTTTGAGATGTTGGATACATTTAATCCAAAAAGAGAAAAGTAATGAGAGATATATAGCTGTCTTCAAGTTATGTGAAGGGCTGTCATATAGGAGAGAGACAGAATTGTTCAGATATGTTCCATGACAAAACAGTGGGTTCCAAATTGAAAGAGCTCTTCAATAGATAATTTAATTATTTTTATCTTTTATATTTGCTTTATTACTAATGTATTGTTTTGGCCATCTGTTAGGAATATTCTAGATATTGGGAAATTGGAAAGTCTGTGGACTGTAATGATCTTGAAATATTTTGAGATTTCAGTGTAAATCCATGTATTGAATGTATAGGTAGACATTTCATGCATCCTTTTATTTAATTGTTCTTTGTGAATGTTGCAGCCTTGAATATTCACCTTCTCATTAACTTATCTTCTCTGCTTTCTATCTTCTTGTTTTTTCTTGCATCTCAGGAAATCCGACAACTGCAACAAAAACAAGAGGGTTTTGTCAGGGAAATAACTGATCTTCAAGAGACAGTAGAATGGAAAGAAAAAAAAATAGGGGTAGGATTTTTGTAGCATTTTTTTTCAAATTTTCAATGTTCTGTTTTAAGTGAAAAAAGTTATAAATTCTGAAATAAAATGGATCAGGATCAGAAGAATTTATTGAACTTCTACAGAGCATCAAGTTTTTAGGATATTTAGGCTACAATCTGAATTTTTTACTCAAAGGTCTTCCCAAATTTTCGACTAGGTTTGATTCCAAAATCCATTTGGTAAGTTGAGAATATAACCATTCCTGCAGTTTTATAATAATAAGCAGAATAGGTAACAAAGTAAATTTGGTGATGAGAATTCCCACCTAAAAACAGATTTCGGAAGAAAAGTATATAGTACTTCATATAGGCACAATGTAACTCGGTTGGCCAATTTTATTTGAGAGCCAGTTGGTGTAATTGGTTAAGGCACCAGACTAAAAACCAGAATATGGTGAATGTTAGCCTCTTCTTAGGCACAAAGTTGCAGTTAAGGGCAAACCACTTCTAACCAAATTGCACTTGCCAAGAGTCAAAAAATAAATGCTAAGTGACTTCCCACTTTAGGGGGTGGGGCAAGGGCCTGGGTGCACTGCTTTTCTGTGGCCACATCAGTTCTTTGGTTTGGCTTCCCTTTGGTGCCTTTTGGAAACAGCTGAACACTGAGCTTCTCCAGAGGATTTTTTGGGCACAATTCCATTTTGGCTGTGTTGTAGTTTGGTTTTGTTGTTTAATTTTCTTCTATATTTTTAAAATAATTTATAGATATTTCTGTTTGGATATTTTTATTGTTTATTATTTCTATTTTGTAAACTGGTAAGAATTTGGGACTTTTGTGGCCTAAAAATGTGGACTTTTGTGGCCTAAAAACATTAGGTAACATGGTAGAATGATATCAGTTGTGCAGTTGTAGTTGCAAAATGCCTTTGAAAAGAAATGCAGTGACATTTACATCTTTATATAATATAGGAAAAAGCAAATATAAAAACCAGTTTAGTAGTTAAAGGATCAGGCTAGAAACTGAGCTAGGTGTCAGGGTTTGCAGCCACCATTGTGGCTGGTTTATGCCTCTCCAACACCTGTTGAAAGTCCTTGGCTCTCACGGGAAAGAATATTGTTTTGGCTACATATCCCCAATTATCTCCATCCCCCCCCCCCCCCCCTTTCGTTCTTACAGCTCCAACTGGCCTGGCTGTGGCAGCTCTGAAGATGCTCCCAAAATGGCTTCAGCATAAAAATGGCTTCAGGGCTGACACTTGGTTCAGAGATAAGTCTAGAAACAGGCTAAAAACTAGAGAGAGAGAGAGAGAGAGAGAGACTGTAGGTTCTAGTCCTGCCTTGGGCACAGATCTAGCTGGGTGATCTTGGGCTAGTTACTTTCCCTCAGCTTCGGAGGAAGGCAGTGGCAAACCTTCTTGCCAAGAGAAACTTGTTCAGGCAGTGTCCAAGAATCAGACATGTATTTCTTGCAGATTGATATTAACTGTATTTTTTTAGTCTAACTAAAATATACATATTGTCTGAGAATTTCAAAAACTGGCAAAATTAAAAACAAAATGTAGTGAAAATCATTCTATAATTTCTGAAGTTTTAAATAGAGAGCCTACATATGTTGATTTTGGGGAAAAATAAGATGCTTCATAATACAATATTGTTTTGCAGAACAAAACAATACTATAAAAATTGAACAGAGCTTCCAATGAGACTATCTTAAGTTGTCTTTCTTACTTTATTTTTTCAAAGACGTCTAGTAATATTGATGCTTAGTAACTTTTTCAAATGTAGGTTTGGAGCTAAAAAGTTAGAAAATTTTGTTATGCCTTTATTAAAAAAAAACTTCTAAAAATTGTTGGCTTGATGTGTGGTGAGATGCTGCCCTCTCCTTTGAAAAAGCAGACTGTTTTTAGTTTGGTGTGATTTCTGAAGATACTCTTACATTGATGTGGGTGCAGTGTACAGATGTGTCAGAGAGAGAAGAGTCAGACATTAAGGGAGTGGGACAGTACTGTGCCAAGTATGCAGGGCAAGAATAAAGAGTCATACTGATTTGTGGCTAGACATGTAGGTGAGGGCAGGGTTGCACAGTTGTTTCTAGGAAATGACATTTGGATTACAGTTGTAAACAATTGTGCTTAATTTTAATAGAAATGAAGGCAAGGCTTAATTATGAATTATGCTGTTATTGGAATATATATGACGAAGAAATAGATAGTTTGTGGGTGTCATGGTCAGTTTAAGGAAGTCCTAGGTAAGTTTAAAAATTATTATAGTTGTCTCATGGTTCTGAATCCAGGGGATGGGAAAGTTTTCCTTTAATCTTTGCTATTCTTGACTGCAGAACAGAATCTTGTAGGGGAAACAGAAATGAGTAGCTATTTTTAATATTTTTGCAGCTTGATGAGCTTGGATTATGAGATCTATCGCTTATTTGGAAATTGGTTGAACTCTAGAATAGTTGGGGAGATGGGTAATGTCATCTGGATTCATTTCATCAAAGTTTCAGATTTCTGTGTCTGAGACAGAGATAGTATGAGTTGTATTGCTATCCTTGTTGGACACTCCATTTTCTATCCAATTCTAAAATGTGAGAGGCCCAACATTAGGTTGAATAGATCAGAGACCTTATTGGTATACTATGCACCACACTGCTGAGCAATTTCTCTGAGTTATCTTGGATCACTCTGAAGCTTTTGTTTTTCAATATTCAGACTGAGCTCCAACTTTCAGGAGCAGTTTAGGAATATATAATCTCTATGCCTTTGATTAGTCTCATATAGTATCTTTAGGAATATGGGGCAAATTTTGAGTATGAATATAGTAGAATTCTAGAATTTACTAATGCAAAATAAATTCAGTACAATTCAGCAAAAAATATTCCTCTTTTTGAATATGGTTTCCAAGCTACAGATTGGGATTATCTAGAAAGCATTTTTTGCTAGTACATTTTTCTCTTGCTTTTTAGGCCAAATAATAGTCCCCATGGATTAGTCCTTCTGTCATCACTACAGAGGTGATTGAATAATTCCCATGTTGATTGGAATGTGTCAACCATCCCAACTCGGTCATCTAGCAATGAAAGATTCCTGGCCCATTGTTCAGCCAAAAGTATACTTTACTAAATCCAAAGTGGTTACAGAAGTAGCAAAGCTGGAGGAGACGGGGCCAGCTGCCAAGCTGATCAGGTGTGCAAAACTATTCTCCTATGAGCACAGCCATTTCTGAGCCGCTTGATAGGCTCTTCGGGGTCATGATTTTCTGGAGGGGGACCGGGAAGAGAATGGTGATCTGCAGAGCGAGTTTCAAAAGGCGGTAGAAACTTGAAGGCAGGAGAAATCCTGGTAGATCAAGCGGGGAAGAAGACAGCCTGTAAACAAGAAAGTCATATGTGAAACTGGAAAGTTGAAGAAACTTAAAACACCACCTTAGAATATTTACTGCGTTTATGGATTTTTGTTGTTTGGAAATATTTTGGAAGGAGTGACAAGACTTTGTTGTGGTTGGGGTTAAAGAAGAAGAAGAGGAAGGAATATATAGTGATAAAAGACATTTGTGAAATCAAGAAAGAAAAAACTCTTGGAGACCATCAATAAAATAGACCATATTAATTAGGGGATACTTGTACAATGTCTGAAGTGAGAGATAAAGAATATCTAAAGCGCTTAATTATTGAGAATATGTATTATTAGTATTTTGGTAATATTATAATTACTATCATTAAAAATAGAATTATCTATGTTGTTTATGTTATATATGTTGTGATATAGATAACTTTTCAAGATTAGAATTAATATTTTTCTCTGTGCCTACATTAAGATACCAACATTTAATATTATGTAACATCCCTTTGATTGTTATTATTTTTAACATGATCCTCACTGCTATAATAATGTGTCAAGGTTAGATAAATTAATATAAAAGAACAAAGATAGCTAAACCAAGACAAACTTGATAAACTGGAGATAGAATGGATAACTTAATAGTAGTAGGATATAGTAATGGGAAAAGAAGTGGGAGTGTTGGTTTAAAAGGTTGTTAAATATGACCAGCATATTTTTATATTTTTACTAATTTATTTAAGATTGGGACAGGGAGGAAACAAGTGACACAGACTTCTTCGGCTACCTCAAGCCCATCTATAGTCAAAGATAGATTGAATAATTATTGCAATTATAAAGGACCAATTCATTTGAAGATTTACAAGTGATGCTGCAATCAATGCGGGAAGCCATGTCAAAAAAACAATGAAGAAGGAGATTGGGGAGGTAAGAAGTGATATGAGCGAACTTAAAGAAAAGATGCAAACGATGGATGGAAAATTAGAAACTTTCCAAGAACAGATCATGAGAAATGAGCAAAAGCTACAAGAAATGGAAGGGAGAATGAAGAAAGAAGGAAAAAGAGTGGAAGAAATAAATGAGAAATTAACCTGAGCAAATAAAGAATTTGAAATGATTGTTATGGTTTTAGAATCTGAGAAAGCAGCTCACTATGCTTTTAGAACATAAAAGAAGAAAAAGATTTACCAGAGATGATGGTAGAGTTATTAGCGAAGGCTTTTGGATAGGCAAGGAGGAGATGTTGATTGAAATGGATGAAATGGATGGAATCCATACAAATTACATAAGACAGAACAATTTACCAAAAGAAATCCATGTTAGATTCATTAAAAAGTCAATCCAACATGAGATTCTCCACAGGACGAGAGATGATCCACTAGAATATAAGGGGAAACAGATGATAGTGCTCAAGCAAGTACTGAGAAGAATCAAAGAGTTGAGAAGGCTCTACCAATTCTTGACATCCAAACTGACCAGACACGATATTAATTTTAGATGATTGATCCCAGAAGGGATAATGATTAGATAGCAAGAAAAGAGAATTAGAGTGGATACTCTAGATAAAGCGGAGGAGTTTTACAATCAAAACTTTGATAGCGAAGAATTAGAAGAGGGGGAAGAAATAGAGGAAAGAGTCAAGATTATTGGTCATAGAAGAGAAAGAACTACAACACAGAGAAAGAAGAAACGAGAGAAGAGAAGAAACAGAAAAGAGAAGACCAAAAGAACTGAGAGTAGAACCGAGAGAAGCTAGAATAACAAGTATAAAAACTAGATATCAGTAGAAGAATGCAACAAGAAACCAAGATCCCATCTTTGAACAGCTTGAACTCTCCCCAAAAAAGAATTTTTTTTAATAAACTGAACAGAATGAACCTGGATTCAATAGCAATTCATGAGGTCCACATAAAGGAGCAACATAAACATTTATTGAAGTATCCCAAATTAGGGAATATGTTTGCATCGTTATCACAGTATAAGAAAAGAGTATTATTGCTGTATACCAAAAATAAATAAAAACGCAAATAAACCAGGAAGATGGCTATCATATAAACTGAAAAAACAGAAAGAAAAAAGATAGATCAATAAACTGCGGACCGTTGAAGGAAATAATATCCCACCACAGTGAAGAGAAGAAGAAAATAATCCAGGACTTTTACGAGAAATTATATAACAATAATGAATATTATATCAAAGAAAAAATATTACAATGTTTCAAGAAAGCTGACTTGCCAAAAATCTCAGAATAAAATGTATGCTGAATGTGAATAGAAAAAGGTCAGAATTAACAGAGGCATTGAAAAAACAAATGAATAATAAAACACCGGGCCGTGATGGACTACCTGTAGAAGTGTACAAAGAACTACAAGACTCACGAAACAAAATACTACTGGAGATGTTCAACACTGTTAAAAGAAGGGAAATACCATCGTCATGGGTGGAAGTAAATATTACGTTGATTCCAAAGGAAAATACTGACCGAACAATAATTAAAAATTATAGGTCTATATCGCTACTGAATATGGATTATAAAATATTTATGGCAATAATTGCCAAAAGACTTTAAAAGATTTTTTAATGAATTTATACATGTCAACCAAAATGGTTTTTTGGCAAAAAGACAAATCAGAAATAATATGAGGACAATCCTAGACATACTAGAATATTATGAAGTTCACAGTGAGAAGCAACTGGCACTGTTATTTTTAGATGCACAAAAGGCATTCAGTAACATTAATTGGAATTTTATGTTAAAGCAGTTAAAATACATGGATTTTGGCAACAATTTTATAAATGTGATCAGGGCTATTCTAAACAAGAGTTACAGTCAATGGGGAAGCAACACAAAGCTTCCAAGTTAAGAAAGGTACAAGACAAGGTTGGCGGTTATCACCATTACTGTGCATATTAACTCTAGAGGTATTAATGAGAATGATTCAAAAAGACAAGCAAAGGGTTAAAAATTAAGGAAGTTTATAAATTGCAAGCATTCGCATATGATCTTGTTTTTAATTATAGAGGAACCATTACAATTGGGTTTGAGGCTTATGGAAGTATTGGAAGATTATGGGGAAGTAGCTGGATTAAAAATAAATATGTTAGGATTCTGGCATATAAAGACAAAACTAAAATGATAGTTAAAAATATGTCAAACTGAAAGACAATTTGGTTGAGAGAATAAACATCCAGATAGCAAAGAAAATGGAATACTTGGAAATACAGTTAACAATCAAGGATACTTACACTAACTTAAATAGTCAAATAAAAACAGACTTAAAGAGATGGAAAAACCTGCAACTTTATTTTATGGAGGGAATTGCAGCAATAAAAATGAACATTTTACCAAAAATACTTTTATCTCTTCCAAAATATACCTATAAAATTGGAGAAAAAAATATTTTGAAAAATTGAATAAAACAATGTTGAAATATATTTGGCAAGGGAGGAAACAGAGAATTAAATTAAAATTATTACAAGAAGCTAAAGAAAGAGGAGGTTTGGCATGCCTGACTGGGAACTGTATTACCAAGCTGCTACACTTACTTGGATAAGAGAAGGGATAAATTTAAAAAACAAGAAGCTATTAACATTGGAAGGTCACAGTTTGCAATTGGGATGGCACACATTTTGTGGGTTGAAAGACATAAGGCTTACCTGTACTTTCAAAGGCATCATATAACACAAGCTCCGCTTAGGGTATGGACAAAAATCACACAACAGAATTACATGGAAACATCGGCATGGCTCTCTACATTGGAAGCATTGGTACATCCAATTTTTTTTAATCTGGGGAGAATTGTTACATGTAAAGTTTTACGAAATGAAAAAGGGAAATTAAAATTTAGACAAGAACTAAAAGAAAAAGGGTACAATTGGAATGGTGGGCATAGTTACAAATTCATTCACACTACAGGAAAGATAGAAAGAAATGGGGTATAAAGAGAAAACTGACAACATTAGATAAAATATTATTAGGAACAGATGAAAAAGCAATAAAGACAACCTATAAATACTTAATGAAATATAAAATGGAGGAGGAACAAGTTAAAGAAGTAATGGTAGCATGGGCCAAAAATTTCAGCTATAATATTGAACTGGATAAATGGCAAGATCTGTGGGGAAAAAAATAGAAAACTAACCTTGGCCGCCTCATATAAATAGAACTTATAAAAAATGTTTTATAGGTGGTATCTACCGCCAGTAAGATTGGCAAAAATGAATAAGAATATAGCACCACAATGTTGGAAATGTAATATAGCGCTAGGTACCTATTATCACATGTGGTGGCCACATACAAAGGTTAAAGAATTTTGGAGGCTGATAAAGGTATGGCTGGAAGAGATGCTTGACTGAAATATAGTTTAGACCAGAGGTGTTAGATGTGTTTAGACCAGATGTGTTTCTATTGGGAATTAAAGAAGAAAGATATAGTAAAGGATTGATATATTTGATGTTGCATGCTATAACTGCTGTAAGATTGGTCTATGCCCAAAATTGGAAAAATGGATATAATAATTAATATCCCCACTGAAAATGAGATAATAAAGAAAACACTAGTTTGTGCAGAGATGAACAGATTGACATTAGAAATCAAAGATAAGGACGAGACGGGAAAAAATTTGGAAGAGAAAACTTTGAGTTTTACAGTATTGAATGTGGAAGATACATAAAGACAATGAAGTATAGCTGACAAAATGATTGTATAAAAAGAATATAAATGGAGTTTATGTTGTAAATATAAATATAAATGAATGTGTTAACACCCCCAATTTAGTCATGTATGACAAATAGGAAACTATCTGTTTTATGTAGTTTTACATTATAGTATGTATGTATGGCAAAGACAAATGCCAGGAAAGTCCCACTGTGTCCAAATTTTAATAACTATTTAATAATTTTTTTCTTTAAAAAAAAGATAGCAAAGCTGGATCTGGCAATTTCATTGACCTTGAAGTGTTATTCTTCTATTAAGATGGGATGGAATGATGACTTTGTGGTAGGATGCAGGGTAAACCAGTGTCAGCTTTCAAAAGGCTTCAGTGGCAAACTGGATAGAAGCACTTGAGGTTTTAGGCAATTTCAGTTCAACTGTCACTGGATTTATGACTCTGGTGATGGGGAATGGCTCCACATATTTGGGACCAAGTTTTCTATAGGGCTGTTGTGATTGCAGATATTTGAAAGAAAGGCAGGCTTTATCTTCATTAAAATCCTTCTGTGGACCCCTTTTCTTATTGGCTTGTCTTATATGCTTGCCTCACTTCATGCAGGGCTTTGCGGACCATAGGCCAGGTGTTCTGCAGGTTTGGATCCAACTGGCCAATGATGCTGGTTGAGTGTGTTGAGGGAGTTGTAAGGTCCTGCTTATCCTCCTTACTCAAGAAAATAAAGACTCTTGAAACTTTGGCATTTCAAAAGAAACTTTTTATTGAGCAGGAATGATAGCATGACAAAGGAAAGTAGACTTGTGAGTTCCCTCAGGCAATACAATTAGAATAAAGGCATTCGTAACCCCTCCCTTCAGTCCAGTGTGGATTCATCCAATCCACAGGTGTAGAGATGTTATTGTAATGGCTGTCCTGAGAACCTGATAAGTGAGCATTCTCAGGGTCATCTTCTATCGCCTTTTGAAGTGAAACAACCCACATGGCTCTCCCCCCTTACATCCCCCAAAAGGTGAGAAAATCCCAAGATGCTTAGGTGCCAGGATAAAGGTTATAAAATAGCAATTGTAGAAAGTAGTAATAAACAAATACTTTCGGGATCCCCCTTTCCCCAGTTGAATGGCTATTCACGCAAGGGATCTGACGATAGTGCTGGCACAGGGACAAGGTCCAAGCCAGTGGTTACTCAGAACGTTGTGAATCCAGTGTACTGGATTATTGTAGACAACCTCGGTGAAGGGTAAGAGCTCAGCCCAATTGTCTTGCTGATAGTTCACAAATTAGCAGAGGTATTGCACCAATATGCCATTTGTATGTTCACAGCCTCCATTCATCTGCGGGTGATGGGAGAAACTGAGGCCCTGGGAGGTGCCAAATAATTTCAACTCCTGCCAAGCTTGAAATAAATTGGACACAGCAATCTGAAATTATAGGCTCAGGTGCTCTGTGCAATTGATACATGTGTTGCACAAATACATGCTAGAATTTGCAGATGGAATCTTGGGACAAGTCACAAAGTGGTCCTGTTTGGAGAACAGGTCCATGATAACCCAAATCACTGTTTCCTGTGCTTTTTTGTGCACGGCCATCAGAACTAGCATTTCAGGGTTCACTGCCTTGCAGGCACATACAATTTACTCCCCATCCACACCAAGTCATCCCTTCGTGAAAGTTCTTTCTTATGTAGTCAGAACCACTTGTCCTTTGCTAGAGTTTCTTTTAGCGCTTGAGCTATGTTGCCAGCTACCTGCTCTTTTGAGCTTTATATTGCTTTGTGAGGGCTAGTGCAATTATTTGTTTGGAAAGGATGATGGAATTGACAACCCTCTTTTTGGTACTGTTGTATTGGGGCATCCTGGACAGGGCATTCATCGGGAAATTCTTCCCTCTAGGGAGGTTAGCAAAGGGTGAAATTGAACCAGTTGAAGTATTGAGCCCATCTGATTTGTGTTGAAGTATTGAGCCCATCTGATTTGAGTATTGAGCCCATCTCCCATCTGATTTGTTTGGGAGATAGCTTTCTGGCGTTTTTTAGCATTTCCAAGTTCTTGTGGTCAGTCCAGACTTCAAAAGGGACCTTGCTGCTCTCTGGGAATTGTCTCCGGGCAAGAAGAGCCCAGCAAATTCCATAAACTTCCTCCTCCCGACTGCCCAGTGCCTTTCTCAGAGAAAGCTTCAGAGAGTTTGCAGAAGATATAGGCACAGGGTTGTAGCCCTTCTTGTAAGTTCTTTTGGAGGAGCACTGTCCCCACTGCCACATTGTTGGCATCTGCCTGAATGACAAATGGGTTTGTCCAAATCAGGTTGTTTCAACGCTAACTCAGCTGCAAAAAGGGGTTTCAGTTTCTCGAAAGCAAGTTGGCATTCCATTGTCCATTTAAATGGTTGGTTTAATGATTCCTTTGATTTTTAAGAGGTTTCCTGATTGACAGTTCTCTTTGGGCAAGGACTGAGATAAACTGTTGGTAAAAGTGAAGCCAAAGAAGCTCTGCAACTGCTTCCTTATACGAGGGGCTTCACACTCTAGGGGCTTCACACTCTAGGGGCTTATACGAGGGGCTTCACACTCACCTTCCCTACGTCTATTTCTACATCCTCCTGGGAAATCTAGTACCCCAAATAGTCTCGTCTTGTGAAATTTACACTTGGAGAGTTTTACCTACAATTCGCCCCCCCCCCCCAAGTTTCTCAAGCCATGCCCGTAGTAGTTTCCCGTATTCTTTCATCATCTCAGTGTAAATTAAAATATACACCAACACCCCTTTGTATCATTTTTTTAATATTTGATCATATTTATATTTGATCATGTAGCACCTCATTGATCAACTGCACGGACACTGGGGGCTCCCTGTAGTCCAAAGGGGAGCACTCAGTTTTGGAATTAGCCCAAAGGTCAGTTAAATGCTGTTATCTACTCATCCCCCTTCTTAATCTGCACCTTGTAATGAGCCTCCCTTAACTCCAGTTTGATGAAAATTTTTCGTTTGGCCAGGTGCCCTAGCATGTCCTTTATCAATGGAAGGGGGTACACATTTTTCACACAGATAACATTAAGCCCACTGTGATCCATGCATAATCTAATGTGTCATCCTTTTTCTCTTGGAAGAGCGCGGGTGCAGCCATGCGTGACTTTGCTGACTGAATGAAACCCCTGGCCAAATTCTTGTCAATGAAAGATTGGATTCTTCCAGTTCCCAGGGCATCATCAAGTACAGTTTGGGTTTGGCAGCTTGGCCATAGGGACATTCTCGACAACACAGTCCATGGGTTGATGGGGGGAAAGCACATCAGACTCTTTCTCTGAACACTTCAGTTAGGTCCCAATATTCCTTGGGGATTGATAGATCCATTTCTTCCCTCCATCCAAGCTTTCCTTGTGCTTTCTGCTTTCCCTTTTCTAATCAACATCTTGTGACAGCTCCTTATCATTTTTATTACGGCTTCCTGGCCAGAAACTTTCCTCCACACCTTCAACTGGTTTCACTCCCAGTCTATGGAGGAATTTCACTTCTTGACCCATTTAAACCACAGGACCATGGCTTCAGTCATCCCCTGAGCCACAGTGAATTGGATAGTCTCTATGTGGGTTCCTATGTTACCTCCACCAGTTTAGTTAGAAATGTGGCTGGAGTGCCCACACCACCACTGTTCCATCCTGCTGAGAGGAAGCTATGGGGTTTCTTAGTTCCCTCAACCGCATTCCCAGCTTTTCCACCACACCTGGGCTAATGAGGCATCTGGTATACGAGAGTCTAGTAGGCCACCTTCCTTCATTACACAAACATATATCATCTGATATGCTTATATCCACTAAGTACTCAAATTTATACAGCTTGGAGATGGAAAATATGCATAAAAATGATGGTCAAAATACTCACTTGCCTAATAATTGGGCACAAAGCGTATATCTGTGGTTTGTGAACTTGTGGACGTTCCCTTCTTGGGAGGTACCTCTCAAGGTTTAAAATACCATCTGGAATCAAGGTGGCATCTGGATATATGTTTCTCTGTGGGGTAGGTATGTTGTCTTGGCCTATAGGTCAAGAGATGATGCGGAACTTCCTGTATCTTCTCTTACTCAGTGTGAATGATAGTCATATTATTAGCACTATGTGTCACTGTCTTAATTTCAAAGTTGGATGAATCAGCCGAATCCACTGCTGTAATTTAGAAGATGACCATGCATCAGCTGGTGCAATGTGTATTATGAGAGTTTTTTCTGCCCATAAATGCTACTTTGAAGCTTCTCTGTTCTCAGAGATGGTAGTGCATATTTCATATTTTCATAGTCCTTTAGATAGTTGGAGATATATTAATTGACTTCCTTCTGTTTCTTTCATGCATTTATTATATCTCAGCATTTAATTCTATGATATTTGAAATCAGTTTCTCTGACTGAAAGAAGGACCAGCTTTTGTTACCTTTGCCTTCTTCTTCATTCCACAGTAAACTGAATAATATCAAAGGAAGCCTTTCCATTCCATGACTTTCCATTCCCTAACAACAGGGGTGGGATTCAGTCGTGTTACTACCAGTTTGGCGACTGGTATGACTTGCTGCGCATGTGTGTAAAAAAAAATAGCTGTGCTGCCCAGACAGCTGAAAAGCGCTGTGCGCAGGTGCACAGCATTTGAAAAGCCTCTTTTTTTCCTTGCTTTTTCAACCTCAGCTGTGCCACACAAAGCAACTGAGGTTGAAAAAGCAGGAAATAAAGGACAGGTAAGAGCCTGGATGGTGAGTGGGCCAAACAACAGCAAACACCAGAAGCATCCCACTCCTGCCTAACAGCATATTTAGAAATCTACCCTTTAGCCAAGAACATTAATCTTGCTTCTCAAGGACATATGAAAACTAGAGTCCAGGAATTCCCTTAATGCATATTATCAATAAGCAAAGCATACTAAAATGAATTAAAGCAAAGTATCTTTTAAAAGTGTCCAAAATTGGTTGGCTATTACATTCCTTAGCACTTTTTGTTAAAAAAAAGGCTGTCAGGCAGGTTTTTAAAAAGATGACTTCAGTATGTAACTCCAACAATGTGAGTAAAATAACCTCTTCTATTAGAGATTTATTAACAAATGGATAGACAAGCAAGTTAGGACCATTAAGTTGCAGACTGGTCTTCAAATTTGTTTTTATCTTCATTTAGAACATTTAATCTCAGCAACTAACACTTCAACATCATCTGTCACTGGATCATTTTCTGTTATTTAGCCTTCAGAAGAAAGAGGGTTGAATGGTGTTTTTTTTTATAATATGGTTAATATTTATCCTTAAAAGTGAGTTCTAGATTTAGGATATTTCTTAGTACAAACAGCAAAACTGCAAATTTAAAAATTTAAAACCTTTGGTCATAAAGTCTTTAGAACAGAACTAAATATTATTTTTCATTAATATGCAACACATTACATTTGCATTACACATAATATTTCTCTTACATTACAGTAATGAGTATGTCAACTGTAACAGTATTGATTATCAGAATGGAAGGAGGAGCTCCTTGTTGCAATTCTGTGTGGTATATAAAGCCATAGCCATAAAAAGACATTGTGAAGAAATTCAAATAGAACTCGGCTTGCCTTCATAAGTTAGTGACATAGTGTTTAAGTTATCCATTTACAAGGGAAATTGAAACATGAAACCAGCCATTAACAATAGCACTTAAAAGTTATATGCTGCTCTGCTTTGCAGCACTCTTTGAACATTTGACAAATGTCAGCATATTGTTGTCCCGTCCCCCCCCCTAAAAAATCTGGATTATTTTATTGACCTTGGAAGGATGGATGGCTGAATCAACCTTGAGCTGTTCAGGATCGAACTCCAGGTTGTGGGCGAGTTAGCCTGCAATACTGTATTCTAACCATTGCGCATCAGGGTTCCCTTAATGTTAGTTAAGAAAAAAATCTATAAGCATTCTTTCTTCTTTTATGCAAATCTTTTATCTTGTGCATCTAAAATTACTGATTCTTATTGCTGATTTTCTTAATCTGTATGTCCTCTCTTTTCTGATTTGACTGTCTTTATCTTCTGCTTCTTCGTTAAATACTTAGGCATTAGAAAGGCAGAAAGTTTTCTTTGATTCCCTAAGAAGTGAGCGAGATGATCTTAGAGAGGAGGTGATTTTGCTGAAGGAACAATTGAAGGTATGATGAAGCAAACGAATAAACACAAGCAAAACAATATAAAGTATAAAAGGTATTAAATAATAGCATTTTATTTCAGTGTACCAGGAAGAAGCCTTCCTTGGGTGTTCCATTATTTGATAAGATTAAACTAGCTGTGGCTCATCATTGTTTTCTTAACAAATTGTATTCTCTTACTATGCTGCTGTTGAAGTGCATTTAGCTACATTTGGAAATTAGGAAGAATTAATATTAGATAACAGCATATACATAAAGATATTGGAATGGGACTGTTGATCATGCCACTTCTGTAGCCCAAAGCTATATCATGAATTGTTTTCACTTAGGATAGTAGCATAATCTGTGAAAATCACCTCTTGCTGCAAAAGTTTTCGTACTGTTACCTAGTTATTTATTATATTCATACTAGTCTCATACTTTGCATTCATGTGATTTTATTATTAATTATTTCAATTTTTGCAAACATACTTTACATGGAACTGGATGTTATAAATATATTTTGTTTTGCATTCACAGCAATATGGAATAATCACCAATTTAGAAGTAGCTACCAATGGAGAAATCTCTGAATGTGTTACTAAGGATGGACTATCAAATTCTTCCAATGTTGTTTCAGAGACAAGTCATGTCTTTAAATCCGAGGATTGTACAGAAGGTAAGCATTTGCATTGTACTAAGATACCATCTATGATCATTTTTGGTTGAAAATGTTTCTAATCTAACAATAATATTCTGCATGGTGTACACGTTAACTTTTCCTGAATACAACAATCACTTAAGGCCATTTAATTTTTTTTAAAGTGTTTTTTGGTGAGAAGATTTTCAATTGGGTGTTGTTTAATTCCCAATTTCAGGAAAACTAAATAATTTAAAGCTAGCTATATACCTGTTGTAAATTTCATTTCAATATATTAAGCATAATATATATTATGTGTATATATTATTCATAAACATTAGCTTTGCTTTGGTTCCCAGCAGTGTATATGAAAAGCACTTGAAAATATCAAATTTTAGGTATTAAATATAGATGGTGCTTAACTTATGACCACAATTTGGACCAGAACTTTCCTCACAAAGCCATGTGATCATTAAAGGAATCATCTCATAACTATCCCTGATTTTACAACCTTTTTTTGTTGTAAAATCAAAAAGCAAATGGTTAAGAAAATCTGGTTTACCCCATTGATTTTGCTTGTCATAAATGTCATAAGGCAGCTGGGAGGATTGGAAATGGTAATCACATGATCCTGGAATGCTGCAACCATTGTAAATGCTGGTTGCTAATTACTTTAATTGCAATCATAGCCCACAGGCACTCTGATGGTCATGTGAGAACCAGCCATGTCATTTTTTTTAGCACCATCATAACTTTTTAACAGTTGTGAAACAAATGGTCATAAGCTGAGGCCTGCCTGTAAAATTAATTACATTGCTATTCATAATAGTTGTTTATAATTATAATTTATTAATCACAGTGAGATTTATCCCAGTCATGTATCCATTAACATAGTTAAGAAAATTTTGTGTATTTAAATTACTGGCTCTGCTATATTTAAAAAATTAAAAAACAAGGAATTTTAATTTGTACAATCCACTTAAAGTAATACAAATTCAACAGAGTTGGCAGTGATGCACTTTTCTGTTCAGATATTTTAAGTTGTGTTCTTCCGTTGCCTTCATATAATTTGCAAAAATGGATACTTTTTAACATATTACTAATTCTCTTTTGAGGTTTTAAGTGCAAAGGTAAGTGATAGCATATTTAAATGATGTATCTATATTGTGATCCCTTGAACTTTCTTATAATGATCTTTTAGGCAGAGCAAATGAAGTGGAGATGGAAAATGAGATTTTGGAGAATATGGGGAAAAGAGAAATGTTGCAGAATACTGAGCATGAGGAAAACACAGAGGACACTAAGGATCAGGAAATCAATCTCAAGTGTTTGGAAATAAAGACATTGCCTGCTGATGAAAACATAGAGACTAAGAAAGTCACTGAAGCCAAAATTACATCAACACTGAAATTAAATAGTGGTCTTGAGGATCCTGTAAAAAGTTACTCAGAATGTATCCCAGAAATTGTTGATTCCCTTGAAAAAAGATATTCAGATGAATTAAAGGTTGAAGGGGCTTCACCAAGTCATATTTTAGAAGAGAAATTGTCTGATAGAGATATAAATGTAATTCATAATCAAAATAATATGACAGATCCAAGTATTGAGATTAATCAGGAAATACATGCCAATTTAGAAATAGTTCCACAACAGCAAAATAAAGAAAAACAAACAGGTATTGTAGTTGATGAGTCAGAAGGGAATAGTGAAGTATTTTGGGAAGCTTTAGATTTTATAAATAACGGCCACATGGCAATTTCTACTTCACCGGAGTTGGTAGATGTTATCCTTATGAAAGCCTCCAGTATTGATCTTAATATTGAACAATCAAAAAATGGGGTTGTTGAGGGAGATTTAAACAGAGAATGTTTTAAAAATGAACAAAAAATAAATGTTGTAACAAAAGGGCCAAAAATAGAAATATGTGAAACAAATGAGAATGAGGCACAAAGTACGATGTTGCAACAGGAGGACCAAGTAGTAGATTCTGAAGAAGAACAAAAAAGAACATCAAGTATTATGAAAGTTACTTTGAATGAGTTTGGAGAGGAACAAGATGAACTTAAACTTGAAGAAATCCAATCACCACCTTCAAAACATGATGCAGTTGTTGACAAAAAAAATGAGCAAGAGTTAGGAGCAAATAAAGAAAATGTTGAAGATACGAAGGCATTACATGCTTATTTAGATTTTGAGGGAAAGAATAATGAATGTACTGTGGAAGATGTTCATGTAGAACAATCTGTTGTAGATTATATAAATCAAAGCAAATGCCAGACCCAAGAAGAAACAAATGCAAACATAGAGAATGATTCCAGCTGTAATGTAAAATCAGCTTGCGTAGATGGAGCTCTGGCTGATATTGATATGATAAATAAA
Source organism: Laticauda colubrina (assembly GCA_015471245.1). Taxonomy (NCBI): domain Eukaryota; kingdom Metazoa; phylum Chordata; class Lepidosauria; order Squamata; family Elapidae; genus Laticauda; species Laticauda colubrina. The sequence goes on from BLBF01000025.1 coordinate 24,271,838, forward strand.
GAAGTTGCTGGTGGTCATAAAGAAGATTTATCTGCAGGAAAACAGAGTGTAGATAAAGAAGATAATACTATTCAGTTTGCTGTAACTACAACTACAATGAAAGAAGGTACTGAAGAAACATGCACTAGGAATAAAGAGAGTAAAAATTGCAAACAACTGCATGAAGAAATTCCCAGTATTGTGCCAGATATTGAGGAGGTTGGTTGTCTTGAATCACAGAAGACTGAATTCATTGAACAAAATGAGCCTGAGAATGAAGAAATAATTGTAGAAGAATATCATGAAGCCTTAGATGTTGATGCAGCTTCTTTTGGAGAATTTAAAACTTCTGAAAAGAGAGATGATCTGAATAATAAAGATAATGAAAAGGTCAAAGCCAGTTTATTAAATGAAATTGGATCTGAGGCTTTTGTGGAAGAAAGTGACAGTATTCAGCAGCTGGAAGGACATAAATCTGAAGAAGTCAAATCTGTGCAGATTGATTTCTCTGTTTCTGAAACAACAAAGTCACAATGTGGACAGCTGGAAGAGGAAAGTAAATTGTTGGATGAAATCAGTTCAGTACAAATAGCTGATTATACACCCGAACAGTTGGCAAACCTGGAGAGTGCTATGAATGAAAATCAAGAGGAAACAGAAAGGTATAATAAGAAGGGAAAAGGTAAATCTCGGGAAGACTGCATTATATCATAAACTCAGGAACTGGATCATTGTTCCATTATCATTAACCTGGTATCTGTTAAGGAACAAAAATACATCTTTAATGTTTAAAAAAGTCAAAATTTGAAAGAAATTCTACTATTGAATTAATGTCATTCTAAATAATGCAAAGTAGTTAATAATGTATGCATATGGAGGCTACCTTTTTTGTCAAGTTTCTTGACAAGCTTAATTACAGTCTAACCAAAGCTATTATCCTAATTTCCAATGAGCTGCTTTTTAATACTCCATCAAATACAGTATTTGTTATTTAAGAATTTTAATGAATGCTAGGATTGGAAAATTTTTGACAATGATTAGGATGCTTGCTAGCTTTTTGATAAAATGTCACTAGTCTGATACATTTATATTTGATTTCAAGTTATTATACGGAACTTTAGCTTCAATACTGTTACACTTTCTGAACAAAAAGACAAGGTCAGGCTGAATGAATAACAATAACATTATGACAATTGTTAGAGAAGCAGTAAGTTTTTGCTGTGTATGTTTCACTCACTTCAAATTAATACCATTTCTGTTGCAAAGATATACGCATAAAGCACTACTATTTATAGTAAGAAATCATTTACTAAGAATCATAGATTTCAGTAACATCCAATTCAGTATTTTCTTACAAAATTAAGCTCTTATTGGTTTAAATCAGTGGATTAAATTTAATGTCTCTGCAATTGATACATAAATGACACGCTATTGATCCAATTTAGTATTTATAGTTTTGTCTCTCTTCCTCTGTCTCTTTCACTGTAATCTATGTAGGTTTATGTATGATAAAAACTTTCAGTTTGCTTTATATTTAGCCTTTGTATTAAGTAATATTAACTGCAAATTGTAATCTATTTCCTTTAAAAAAACCTATCATTTGTTCTCTGCATTGTCTTACAAAGAAATAAATATTGAATGTTGAATGCAAACCAATATTTTCTTATATTGGGAAATCTACCCCTTTAATTTTTTCTGGAATAAAAGCAGTCTTGATTGTCTCAGTAATAATTATCTCTATTTAAATCACAAAATGAAAGATAATAGCTACTGCAGTTTTATGATAAAATTATTTAACACAGTGTCTTATTTTCCTAAAAGAGAGTTAATAATTGCTAAAATAAATCTGAAAGTTTTTCATTTGTGAGCATATAAAACTTTTTAAAACATAAAACATTTATGAATGAATAAACCTGGAACACTTTTATAAACATAAATTAATTTTAACTTCTGCTTTACCATATGAAAATTAAGACAATGCAAATTCTAAAATTTGTATAGCTATAATTTGTATTGTATAGTGTAACAATGTATTACATAAAAATAGGAAAACATTAAACATATAATATAGTATCTAATGTATATAATGGAAATAAAGTTTTATATTTTAAAATGTCTCTTCTCATTTGTTTGTAAACTTGATTTAACTGGTAGTTCTAATATTTTGTGCAACTGCATAGACATATTATAAAAACATATTAATAGTTTTAAAGAAATTGTTTGATAATTATTGCTCATCCCCTATGCTCAGAAATGTGTCAGTAAAATAAGCATTCTACCTTTTGGTAGCGAAAAGAGATGAGGGCTGATGAGACAAGACTGCAGAGAAGAAACTGTCATTGAAGAGGATTATTATTTTATCTGATATGGTTATACTGTTCAGTTGTTTCACTGAATATGTGTATACTGTAAGGAATTCTTATTTATTCCTTAGTTTCATGATGTATAATTAATTTTCTTTTGTATCTTAATCTTAAAATTTTATTTTCAGCTTACTCTTAATGTGGTAGCTATTCATTAGAAAATATTTTTCTTTACATTAATGAATTCTCAAACAGTGCCCAATGTATCATTACAGTGCCCCATCATGTATTCTCATATGATTTCCACCAAATTCAAATATTCTTGCTTTCAGTAAATATATAAATTATTTACTAATTTTAAGTTATTAACTTAATAATGTGGAATTATTTCAGAAGTGTCCATTTTTGGAAGCAACTTATATTTTTTAATTTTTTTATTGTGTTACTAGTTAGAGCCCTCTAAAATATTGAACAGTTTACTATTTGCAGCAAAAAGAATAAATTAGGGGAAAGCTAGTTTATGATTTCCAAAATAAATTGAAAAGCACTTGGTCTTCCAAGCTTATAATATAAGCAGGTTGGAGGTTCTGTATTCAACTCCATGAAGTGCATCATTTGGTTGCATAATCACTTTGTCAGAATAGAATTGTTCACTTTTATCCCATTGTGCTTATCTGACAGTAAAACGAATTGCTCCAAACTGTTAGGGAGCCACCCAGTACAAATTATTTGAAAGGGAGAAAAGGTTAGGTGAAGAGAAGAAGATATTTCCAACTGGTACCAATTAAAAAAAGGATATAGTTCCAAATCTGACCTTTAGCCATCAATCTTATCTCTTAATGTTTGGCATATGTGGATCTAAAGACATTGTTGTGCTGTGAATGTAAATAATAGTAGATACTGCTACTATATGGCTGCTAATTTCCCATTTATAAAAATAATCTAAAAGGAAAATTAAAAGTTAGGTAGCAGAGAGAGGCATGAATGCCATATTGCCCCTACCTTAAAAAAGATTTTAAAGAAGCGATTTCTATATGTGTTTGTAAAGTGGCTTGTGAATGACCATTAATTCTTTTTAACTTACATGTTTGGAATACTTTGTAATTATTTTATATAAAATGGGTAACATTTCACATTTTGAAGTAAAATGGATATTTTGAAATCTAGACTTATTTATGTGCAATTGAAAACAGTAGCAATTTTTTGGGACGCTATACTTGACAAATCTTTTAACGTGAAGAAACCATCATATGCAAGTGTTAGATTCCAGTTTATGAAAAACATTGAATTTTATATTGTTAAAATCTAAATCTAAAACCATCTAAAAATTTAAAACCATCATATGCAAGTGTTAAATTCCAGTTTATGAAAAACATTGAATTTTATATTGTGTCTGAATTCAGTATGTAGGGCTGAGCAATGCTTTGAATTCTGGTGCCTGAAAGCACCTCTAAGCATTCAGGAGAATGAATGAATACAGTTGTCTGCAGCATTTTATGCAGATGCCTCTTCAATACTGAACAATTCCCCCCAAAAGCTATTGTAGATAGGTTCTAGATTCATATTCCCACATAATCTGAGGTCCCCTTCATAACACTTGAACTATGCACATGATTATTATGTTTCAACGTTTATGTTGTAAAATTACATATATTTGAACAATAAAAGATTTGTGAGATTTTTGTATTCCAGTGTTTGACCATAGAATACCTGCATGCTAACAGTAGAAGATAGCGCTTTGCATGCTGCTGGGTGCTTCTACTGAAGTGACAAGCATGCTTTGTGAGATTGGTATAACCTCCCTTGGTTGAAAATCCCTTCCCAGCCCTGTCTGTGACATCATTTATCATGGTACGTGCATAATTTCATTTATCGTTTGCCCCACTAACCTTCATCATTACCTTTCTTTAAAAATGTGTAAAATATCAAGTGTTTTGTATCTTTCTCTCTCTCTCTTATAGACATTAGATTAAAAAGACTTTTGGATGAGCGAGAAGTTTTACTTCAACAGGTAAATAAAAGCTGAATACTTTGTATTTAGTTTGAGTATATTCATTGTTGGCTCATAAACTACTGATTTATATGCTATATTTTTCATGGGGTGAAAAGAGTTGCATGAAATGGCTCCACTTAATTTTTCAAGCTATGAGAGTATATTTCTGTATTCTGCTGAGCTGTAGTACAGATAGTCCTCAACTTACAACAGTTCATTTAGTGACAGTTCAAAATTACAATAATGCTGAAAAAAGTGATTTATGACCGTTTTTTACGGTTATGACTTTTCCAGAATCCTCAAATTCAGATTCTTGGCAACTGATTTATATTTATGAACGTTGCTGTGTCCCAAGGTCACCTTTTGTAACCTTCTGACCAGCAAAATCAATGGGGAAGCTAAATTCACTTAACAACCAGGTTACTTACATATCAACTACAGTGATTTATTTAACTGTGACAAGAAAAGTCATAAAATGGGGCAAAACTCGCATAACAAATGTCTCACTTAACAACAGAAATTGTGGGCTCAATTGTGGTTGTAAATCAAGGACCACCTGTATGTTAGCATGCATCAAGTTTATTTTATTTATTTTCTAAATTAAATATAATTAATTAATTATAAATTAAATATATCAATTAAAATAAATTTATAAATTAAATATATTTTTATTTATATCTATTTATTATTAAATTTATATGCTACCCATCCCATTGATATAGCAACTCTGGGTAGCTTATAATATAATGAAAGTGAAAAAGGTAATACAAGGCAATTAAAATGCTCTAATTTGGACTGAATATAATATGCAGATTTAGCAACTGGAATTTGAATGCTAAAAAAGGGTTCTTTAAAAAAATCAGATGTTTTTGTTCTAGCTTCCCCCATCTGCTTTTATCATTACTTTGTGCCACTCTCCACCAAAATACATTCAAATTGTCTTACTGGAGGCTTTTTGTCTCTCCATTTAAGAATTAAACAGGTATAGAAAAGACTTGTAGCATCACTTATCTTTTCCATAATTTGCTTCATGGCTTTTAGATATTCTTCCCAAGGAACACTTTTAAGAAGTTAGGAGATTTTGGAATTACTGCAAATGTGGGTTGACATAATATAGATATTAGTTCTACATTTAAAAAATAATAATTTCCAGATATTGTTTTTTATAGTACAACATACAATTGATTCATCCGCAGGGAACAAATAGCAGAATATGAAACTATCTGTTGGATCAAAACTCAACTTGTAGAGTTTTTGTAATCCAATCTTTATTTTTATAAGTAACTCAGGACAGCAAACTTATCCAACAGCTCCCTCCTTTTTTTCCTCCACCACAACAATCCTACGAGTAGGGTTGGGCTGAGACTTGCCCAAAGACACCCAGTTGGCATTCATGCTTAAAGTAGAAGAACTCACAATCTCCCAGTTTCTTGCCTGGTGCCTTAACCACTAGACTAAACTGGCTGTCACAGTTTTTCATTTAAAAAGATATGAAATATAGTACTGCTATCTTGATAACTGCATTTGGCATCTCCAAAATCTTTTCTGTATTTTTTGAAGGGACAGGATTGGTAGCTATCATTCTTCAGTGTTATGTTACAAATGTCTGCTGCATAAGCTTAAAAATTATCTTGCCGTTTTCCTCCTTTATAACTACTCCTTCATAAATCAAAACAGAAACACCAAGTGGTCTTCTGAAAGTTCTAATGATTCTATTCTTGTGTAACCTGGATCATTTTTCCTTGGATTGATTTTTTTTATGGCTTTCAGATTAAAAAATTAAACGGACAACTGGAAGAAAAACAAAATAGTAAAATTGAAAAGTTACATTTGGAAGATGGAGTCCTAGAAAATGGCCCAGACATGCATGTGATTGATCTTCAAAGTAAGGTTAATCCCCAATTTAAAGTTTTTAAATTTAGTACTTATTTTTTTCTACTTATAGAATGAATATATCAGATGAAATAGGCCTCAGTTATTCATGCAGAGATACAATAGCTTTTTTTCTGAGCTGTCATTCTAAACTGCTGGAGTTAGCTGTATACTAAGTCAAACTTAGTGGGAACACATATTGTAACGTGGTGAAGTGAGTGGCATTTCTCTCTTATGTTGGTAAAAAAAAGGAAGAAAAAAAAGCTTTTTCAGAAGGTTAATCAGCTGGGAAGAGCAATTGTGTCATGCCCATTTGGGTGGGAAGAGTGCATAAGGGTTTAGAAAAATTGCAATGATGCCCAGTACCAAGTTCATCATATTTCAGAAAATAAATATGATGTATGGCTGCATCCTAACAATTCAGAAGCTGTAGGAGCAAGATTTGGCAGCAACATAACGATTAAGACTGATAAGGAGTTGGGCAGCTATAGCGAACGGTGGCAATCATTCTTATTACTTTTACTTGGGATAATTTAGTTCTTTCTGACTGTCCACACTGATAGTCGCAGTTATTTGATCAAGAATCAACTTAATACACAATCTCAGAATTCCATCTATGTCCACCAGTGAGTCCCAAATATCAAGAAGTGTTCTTTCTATCCCAAAACAGCTTCTATCCAACTGATTTTTTTTTCTGGGAGACTGGAGAAAGAGATGATTTTGGTTCATTTCACTTCAGTTCCTCATTTTCTCCCTCACATGAAAATCTGCTTGAAAGCATTGGAGAATCCTCTCAAAATATGGAAAAGTATTACTGAAATTTGAAGAGGGAGGGAGAACCATCTGTGGTGGGTAACCTCCTTAGCTGTGTGATTAACGCTAATGGGTGCTAAAGAAGTTACAGTATTTGAGAATTATTTTGATGTCAGACATGACTTTATATTGTTATTTATTCAGGAGATGCAAACAGACAAATCAGTGACCTGAAATTTAAGCTTGCAAAATCTGAGCAAGAAATTACAGCACTGGAACAGAATGTAAGTTTACAATAGTCTTGATAGTATTCTTGAATTACCTGGTTTGGTGCAGTTATTTTTATTTTTTATCTAAAAGTGTTGGAGGAGAAATTAGATTGTCTCAGCTCACTTGTTTCAAAAACATCTTCCATGAAATTAGTCAATACTGTTTAATTTTAATTGTTTAATTTTTAATTCTGAATATATTAACTAAATGCTAATGTATGATAATTTGATTATGTAGTATTTGATTCATATTATGAAGTAATTTATGGTGAGTTGCCATATTCTGGCTTTCGGATCCAAATACTTGCTCATAGAACGAAAGGGTTGAAAGAAACCTATCTGGACCAAGCCCTGGCCCGGTGCAAAAATCTACTATATCATCCAATGTTTCTGGTGGGTAACCTTAGCAAAATTGACTGAGGATTGGAGTGTTTGGGAAAGGTGAACCCCACTATTACCTGTTTCTTGAAATAGTTTTGGGCAACTGTTGTGGAGTTCTGTAGGCCTTAGGAGATGGGATAAAACTCTAGCATGTTTATTTGATGTTGGCCTTCATTCATATTAAGTTCTTCCAAGAATCTTAACACATTTATGTGCGGATCCAAGCCCTATGGCTTTTTGCAATTAACAGATGGAAATTTTATTTTTTTAGTGCCATTGTAACTTCAAACAGCTACTCAAAGAATCGTTGTAAGCTGTTAGGAATAATCTGGAAATCTTCAAACATCCTGGATCATTTTGCTCAATGAATAAATATACAGTATAATTTGGTTGGATCGTAGTCTCTTTAACTGGTTTTAGGAGTTGTATGAAGACAGATCACATTTTAGGTCCAGGTTTGCATACAAATATTAAAAATTCAAAAGGATTTACTACGTTTCCCCCACCACCAAGCTTTTCTTCCACCTTTGATCCTTAGCAGGGTGCAGTCTGTGAAATTGCACAACAGTGTGTGAATGTGTGTTGTCTTTTCCTTTTGAACAAAAAATTCTCCATCAAGTCTAGGAGGACGCCAGGTGGATAGAAAGGAAGGGTGGATCCCTGGGTCGATCCTTCAGCCCCCATCAGAGAATGGGGTGGGAGTGGGGGAGGAAGGGCATGGTGGAGGACCCCCTTGGAGGGTGGAGGTTCCTTGGAGACTTAGCTTCCTTTACCCAGGATCAGACAGCAGGATCAGGTATAGGGGTCTCTGGGTAGTTTGTGGAGCAGGGTACCCAGAGTCCAGATGCTGCCCAGAGTTCAAATCTGCAGACAATAGGCAAGTAGGAAAGGACAAACAGATGGGCCACCCAAGACAGTGGCTGGCTGCTTAACATTCAGGAGCTGTTCTCCACTGACTCCCCCCTCCCACACTATTGAGCTGGCCAAAGACTGCCAGAATGAAAACCCATCTGCTCAAGTCTTGTCCCCCCAGCCCCCATTCACTTGAGAAGCAAAGAGGGCCTGAAAGAGGCTGTCTTCCCAGGTTTCTCTTTGCCTAGGGCAGCAAATGGTGTCCATGGGGTGAGGGCTCAGTGCGGCTCTTAGCACGTGAATCAATGCAACACAATGATTTTCTATGCTGTCCAAGATATTTTTAATATGGCACACAATGTGTTGATAACCACTGGGACCATTGCAGCTGGTTTATGCCATAATCTTTCAACTTCAATTTTCAGATTTTGATAGTTTTTTTTATTTTCTTTCCAATTTGTCTTCTATTCGGCTGTCTTCTGGTATTACCATATCAATTATCCACATTTTCCTCTTTTCAACCAGAATTAAATCTAGTGTGTTATGAGGCAAGACTTCATCAGTTTGTATTCAGAAATCACATAGTATTTTAACCTGTCATTTTTTTACGAGTTTTCCAACTGTTCCAACACCAATGCAGTTGATGTTCCCACCATTTTTTCATTATTGGCATATGATATTTTTTACAAATGAGCCAGTGAATTATTCTGGTAACTGATGTCATTGTTTATAATGAGTATGTATAATCTTCTTGCATGAGCCAAGTATATAATCT
>BLBF01000025.1:24281024-24315385 GCA_015471245.1 Laticauda colubrina
TATAATGAGTATGTATAATCTTCTTGCATGAGCCAAGTATATAATCTGTTTCTTCTACTTTTTTGCACAATCTGTGCTTAGAATCATTGGATGATTTTTCAGTTCTGGCTTTGATTGCATTAGTATTGAATAGTTTGCTGTTGAGCAGCCAAAATCAAGCCTTCAGTTTCTTTTTTAAATGTTCTAGCTGTAAACCATCATCAGGGTTTATCTTTCACTTTCCCTCAAAGTTTTGTAGAAATTGATAACTTTTAATACTTTTTCCTTGCTGGTATTTGCATTATTTCAATGTTCCTGTTATGTTTCCTGTACATTCAATAAGTTCCAATTTTTAAGTTGCTTCAATGCTTGTATAGTCAACTAATGCAAGCTTTTCATCTTCAACAATTTGTTTTATTTTAAATAAACCTCTACATCATTTCTATGGGGCAGGTATAATTTATCAATATCAATAGTGGGATGAAATACATAGTAAAAATATTCACTTTTTCATTCTCACAAGATCACATTTTTCAGTCAGTAGGAACCACAGCATTTCTCTCCTGTCAGTCCCACAAATAATTCAGTCATATGCCACAGAAAGGTTTATAAGTGATAACCAGCACCTTGAATTACATTCAGAAGCCTTGTGAGCAATGGTGGAATATGAATATCGAATGTCACCAATTAGAATGACATGATTCCTTCTTGAATTGGCACCCTGGTTACTTAGTGAGTTATGTTAAAGCTTAGATATGGTAAGCGACCAAGAGAACTTTTCTAGATGTATATCTAATGATGCAGGGGGTGGGAGGGAGGAACACCTGATAACCCTCAATTATGCATTCTAAAAGCCAGGATTTGGGCCTTGCTCACAGGCTCACCAAGGCATATCAGGGCTGTGTGGGATGCAGCTGTGAGAGAAGGCAGGCAAGCTGGCTGGGCCACATGGGAGGCAGCTAGGCTGGTATTTGGGCCTTGCTTACAGTCTCACCCAGGCAGATCAGGGCCACTCAGTTGGGCCTCAGGGAGAGCACTGTGAGGCGACTGTGAAGGCAAGCAAGCTGGCTGAAGGCAAGCGAGGGAGCCAGACAGAGAGCAGTAGCAGCTATGCCGTGTGAGCAGGTGAGATGAGTGAGTGGGCAGGGGGAGGCAGCCAGTGGTGGGATTTGAGGATTCACCAAACTGTGCAGAATCTCCACAACTGGCTTGCCTGAAGCCCACCTCTGGCATATATTCTGTCTCTTTTATTTCTTTATATCTCTTTGTATCCACTTTTCTTTGCCAGTCATATGTTTCTTCTAATTGTTTTCTGCAATTCATTGTAATTATTCTGCAAAAATATATTCTACATTGTGGTGTCAAACTGAATTTCACTGAGGGCCGCATCAGGGTTGTGGCTGACCTTGGGGTATGGGTGGGTAGGTGGGCGTGGCCAGGGTGAGCATGGCCAGCTTCCCTGCCTCCCTCTTTCTCGTTTCCATCTCCTTCCTTCCCTCCTTTCCTCTTTCCCTCCCCTTCCTCCTCTCCTTATTCCTATCTCCTTCCTTCCTCCTCCCCTCCCCTTTCTCATTCCATCTCCTCCCTCCCTTCCCTTTCCTGGGGAAGGAGACTCCCCCCCCCCCAAGCTTTTAAATGTGACCTTTATTAAGAGCCGAGGATGCCCACTCAGATACCTGCTGCTTGTTTTTTCCCAAAAGAAAAAGAGAAATCCCTAGCCCAGGGTCAGCAGCCTAACTTTTTAAGGATTTGAAAAGCTTTTCTTTTAATTTTGGGGTCTTGCTTTTTGGGACAACCCCACACTTCCTCCCCATACCTCCTTTGATTCTAAGAAAAAAAATTAGGGAAGGAAGAAGAAGAGAAAAAAAAGATACACACTCAAACATACAGAGGAGACGAATCCAGCGTCGGAGAAGGGACCCTTACAAGCCCAAGTCACTGCTGCCTTCACTCCCATTGCCTTTTCTTCCAAAGAAAAAGTCCCCATCCCAGAAATGATGCTCCCAGAGCTGGACAGCCATGCTGTGAAGAAAGGAAGAAACACCTTGTGACTTAAAAAACCCAACCCCCAGCCTCCTCCTCCCCCATGTGGCTGCTTCTGAACTGAAGGAGGCAATGTTTGGAATTAAACAAGGTGAGCAATCGAGCAGGGAAGGCAGAGGAGGGGAGATCAGGTATTTAGCTTTCAGCTCCCCTTTTTCTCCCTTTCCTGCAAGTGGCAAGAACCTCAGGTTTGCAGGATCTGAGATTTACTTTCCCTTGCTACCTTTGCCCACTTCCCAGCCAAGGAATGCTGTTTCTTTTGCTGTCTCCTCCACATAAAAAAACTTGCTTTCTTTCTCCTTCCTTCTTTCTCATCTTCCTTCTTTCCATCCCTCCTTCCCCCCTTCCTTTCCTCCCTTCTTCTCATTCCCATCTCGTCCATTCCTTCACGCTCAGAAGGCGATGAGGGGAGGGGAAGAGATTGGCAGTGCTGCCAGTGGCTGTGCTTACCGTGGCTGTGGCTTTCCCACATGGGGCAGGGTGGGAGCAGTCCTAGTGAAAGGGAAGCCACGTGGGCTGCAAGGCCGGGCTGGCGAGCAGGCCATGGAGGCGCTGGTGGTGGGCACAACTGAGCTATAACTGAATGGCAGCCATCCAGCCTGGAACATGGTGAGCCTTAGATCTGGAGGACAGCCCTGGTGCCAGGTAGAGGCTGCGACACCCCCCCCCCCCCAACTCGGCCCTGAGCCCTGGTCATGCACACAGGAGGCGGCGAGTGCCCAGTGGGTGGGGCTGAGGCAACAGGGCAGTTCCTCACCAGCTCCAGGGCAGCCCTGCAGATCTAAGGCTGATTGCATTCCAGCTGGATGGCGGCCATCAAGTTATAGATTAGCGCCTGGCCAGGGGAGTGGTCCTTCTTTGTCTCAAGGGCAGCCCTGCAGCCTGATCTAGCCATATCATGTCCAGATCTAGCCCATGGACCTTGAGTTTGACACCCCTGTTCTACATGAATTGACCTTCAACAAATGTGCTAATTACATTCATTCTGTAGATTGTGCTTCTCTTGGTATAGCTTGAAACATAACCATGAAACCTTCTACAGACAGAACTGTAGAGTCTAAATTATATTCTCAGGAACGTTTTAAAAATCTTTAGTAGAGATCGAAAATATGCAATCTCCATGATTATTTTTTTACTCATACGTTAATATTTAAAAAGTTACAATTATGGATGAATGGTTTTTGTTTTAAATCTTTTCAGATAATATCCTAATAAGATGCAGCTGCTCTTATAGAACTAAAATTTGAAAAATTTCAGATGTGGCAATAACCTCATTTAAAATTTTCCTCTACTATGTTTTATGATGATTGTTGAAAATATTCTGTTTGATACTTGGATAAGGAAAATCCTGAGATTAATTCAATTATATGTTAAATTTTAGAATATTTAAAAGATTGTACAAGTTTAATGGAACTTACTCTTCAAGTCCAATTTCTTTCTCATTGACAGTTATACTCAGATTAGCTGTTATAGAAGTCAAATAAATAAATTGCCAGAATCACTCAGTTATCCCTGACAAATTGCCACTGAGCTCTTATTTCATCATCTCCAAAAAGAAGAAATAACTGCTCAAGACAGACCATTCAACTATTTAACAGTTCTTACCATCAGGAAATTCCTCCTAATATTCAATTTGAATCTCCTTTATTCAATTTCAGTCTTTAAGTCCTTATCCTAGTCTCACTTTCAATAGAGATCAGATCCACTATTTGCCTGAGGCAGACTCTTAGGTAGACGAAGATATCATTTTCCCCTATGCCAGTTATACATGCCCAGTTCCTTTAACCATTTGCTGTAGGGCTTTATTTCCAAGCTCCTTATCATCCTAGTAACTGTCCTCTGTTCCCTTCATTTACCTGATTTATAACCGTTGCCTGGTGCCTCAAACCCCAGGAAAATTCCCACCTCTTGGAGGAATGCGAGGGGAAGAGGGGGCCATATGGATTGCAATGCCGGAAGATAATCTGAGAAACTTTTCTTATCTGCTTTCTCAGAGACGCTGGTACAATAATATCTTCACACCTGTGGATTGGTGGAATCCAAATTGAACTGTTGAAAGGGGTTTCTAATTGCCTATATCCTAGTTGTATGCCCTGAGGAGCCTCAGCCTGCTTTGAATTTTGACTTACTTTCACCCCTTTTCAATAAAATATTCCTTTTGAAATACAAAGTTTTCAAGAGTCTATACTTGTTTTGAAAGGAGGGGGGGAAGGTTGTTCCTCGCATCCTGGACATAAATTGTTTCAACTTCTACCCTCAAGATGACGCTATAGGGCATTGCACACTAGAACAACTAGATACAAGGACAGTTTTTTCCCAAATGCCATCACTCTGATAAACAATTAATTCCCACAACACTGTCAACTTATTTACTAAGATGTATTACTATTATTCCTCTACTACTAGATTATAATACTTCCTAGTATCTATCTCTTCCCACTTATGACTATAACTGTGTTGCTTGTATCTTTACAATTTATATTGTTTTATCTGTTCCCTAGAATGATTTGATTGTTTATTAGTAACCTATGACTATTACTAAGTGTTGTATCTTATGATTCTTGATGAATGTATTTTTTCTTTATGTACACTGAGATCATATGCACCAAAGACAAATTCCTTGTGTGTCCAATCATACTTGGCCAATAAAGAATTCTATTCTGTTTAAAAGTGTAAAGTCTATCATCTTTGAGTTACATGCAGTGCTTTTGCTAATGTTTTTGAAATGGTTGTTGCATTACTTAAGATGTTGAATAGCACTGGGCTAGATTGCAGTGGAATATAAATCTATTAAATAAATTATCCCATCCAGGAACCCTCTATTTGTAGAAAAAATATATAGGAATGATTTGGGTGCAGTTATTTGGTATGGTGTTTTCTAATCTAGATTAGTATAGAGCGTGAGGCTGCTGAAATATTTCTTCTCTTATAAAAAGAGAAAGAGAAGGTCTGTTGATCACCAGTTCTGATTCCTTGCCAAGCACAGAGGTTGCACTAGTATATCTCTCCATCTTGTAGCCTAAGCTTCTCCTGTCTGTGCTCCTGCAGGCTTGAGCTACACATTTGCACCCCTGTTCGGTTATTGGGCCATTTCCGTTTCCTCTGTTTAAATCTCAGCTGATTAAGGGGCTTGTCATTTATCCATTCATTAACCTATTCTTTAAAAGGTTTTCTCATTTTTTTCTTCTTGGGGGAAGTGAAGAAACCACTCCACTAAATAATCTATTCCATTGATTGACAGCTTTTACTGTCAAGTTCTTAATATCTAATCTTCCTGTAGTTTTCACTTTAAAAGTAAAAGTCCCCCCATTTCCCCAACAATCAGTCACATGGTTCAACCAAAGTGCTGTCCGTTTGCTTAGAAATTTCACTCTTATCTTCAACCACCTGTGGGCATGTCTTTGGTTTTCAAGGGAAACTATTTTGTTTTGGCTATGAAACCCCAGCTATCCCTGTTCCCCCACCCCCACGCCTCAGCACCATTGTGGTAACACTTAAGCCTTCAAGATGGCCTCGGTCAGGCCAGCTTCAAAGTTGACAGTGACTGCTTTCCTCCTGGGTGTCTTTGCTTCCTCTCTGCTGGTCAGGAATAGAATCAGACCTGACCACCTTGTATCCCCTCTGGAAAAAACAAAACTGTAAGTAAAAAAGATTGCCCACTAACTGAATTTGTTACTCAGTGCCAGTTCAAACTTTTCATTTTTCATTCCAGAATATTGAGTTAATTGGTGTGGAAAAGCACCAACTCTTGTTCCTTACTCCTTTTGGTCTTTCCCATGCTGGTGATGCAGGTTTTCCTGTTTCTCGATCTCAGTCAGGGTTAGGAAACTCCTCAATACACTCCATCAGAAACTTCCCCCATCAGAATTGCCATTTGGATTTGATTTCAGTGGTGAGCATTGGGCCCTATCCAACAAAATGCAGATCAGTGGTGAGAAAATAAGGTCTTAGGCAAGAAAAACCAAAAGATAAAGTACCGAATAGGTGGTACCGGGCTCAACAGTAGTAACTGCAAGAAGGATCAAGATGTCCTAGTTGACCACTACTTAAGTATGAGTCAGCAGTGTGCGGCAGCTGCCAAAAAAGTTAATGTAGTCCTAGCTGCATTAACAGAGAGACAGTATCAAGATCAGAAGAAGTGATAGTTTACTTTACTTTACTGTCATTGCACCTCATACAATGAAATCAAACACCATCTTCAGTGCACATAATGACCATGACCATGAAAATAAATACAAAAACACATCCTTCACACATTGAACTGAAAACTCCCGACACCACACCAACACTGCACTATACAGCAGAATTCAACAGAGCTACTGCCCTGGGATAGAAGATCTTTTTCAGCCTATTTGTCCTTGTTTTTATTATTCTGTACCGTCTGCCAGATGGTAATAGTTTAAAAAAAGGGTTCCCAGGATGAGATGGATCTTTGAGAATGTTTTGAATTTTCTTAAGACAGTGGGAGCTATAAAGCTCTTCCAAAGAGGGGAGAGGGCAACCAATGATCTTCTGGGCAATGACATTAACCCTCTGGAGTGCTGTATTGCTATCTATTGCACAGGTGAAATTCTGCATCCAGTTCTGGTCAACACCAGAACACCAATCCCTAGAAAGTGTGCAAGAAGAGCAACAATGATAGTAAAGGGTCTGGAGGCTAAATTATATGATGAACAGTTGAGAGAGCTAAGCATTTTTGAGGAAGAGTTTGTCCTTTACTCTTATCCTAATTCCCTTCCCCTCCCCCCCCAAAAAAATTGCCTTCTGATGGGGGGGGGATTATCTGCAAATCTTTACTATTCTTTTAATTGAAACCCTGAAAAATGGGCTGAAATATTTTGAGCTTGCCTTTTCTAGCTACATCCCCACATCATTAGGAGACTCTCCAATTATCAGCCATACTCCCTACCCTATAATACAATTTATAATACAATTTAAACTATTCTACTAAAGAAACAATGGGCAATGTACTTTAACAATATGTTTTCCCATGTATAATTTTCTAAAAGTGATATTTTTTGCACAAAATAAGTCATAGTGTAACTATGATGCAACATCTTCATGTGTCTGAAATATTTTTGGCATCTTTTCTGTTTAACATCAACTTGTAACCCTAAAAAAATGCTTGTGTAACATGATTTAACCGTCTACCTGTCAACTCAGGAGGTTTCTTGTGCCAGCTTTAAGAAGATATTTCAAATGTTTTTAAATGCTCCCATGTTTTGAACAGAAATCTTCTCAGCCAATTTTTGGCAGAAAACCAGTTCTTAAGGTAGCACACCTGTAATTCTGACAACCTTCCTAAGGTCTTACTTTTTTGCTGTCTTAAACCCAACTGTTTAGATTTGCAGTTGCATTCATTTTGCCAGATTTCCAGCAATCTATTTTTAATATTAGCTGATCAACATCTGGATTACCTATTATCATATTTAGTTGTATCAAATTTCAGTCAACTTCTGTGTTAAGATTTGGCCTCTTCTGAGGGAAGAAGATAAAAATCAGCTTCATAGATGGATGATATAGCTATCCTTTGGAGGCTGGGTGGCAGAACAAATCAACATGTTACTAGACCATTAAAATGACACTTTTCAGAGTGTCATCTATGCAAGCAAAAACATGCCTATTTAAATCATTTCTTTTCTCCTGAGTGAGTGAACCCTAGCTTTTTTCCTAAGAGTCCAGAAATATTCTCAGAGGCATTGCATCATCCCTAGAGAAGCTATAGAGATTTTTAATAAAAGTATCCTAGCCCCTTAGTATTGTTGAATTTTAAATATTGTGTTACATGTTGAGTTCATTACAACCCCATTTGGGACAATTGAAGAACAGAAAGAAAATTCCTCTAGTTGTTATCTCAACTCTTGAGTATTTCAGAGTGCCACAGTCTGTCTGGGGATCCATAATGACAGAGTGAAGAGGGGTCACCCAATGGCGTCTCTACACATCTTGCCCAAATTTGAGCTAGGAGCAAGATGTTTGGTATAGTTGGCTACTCATAGTCAGATTCCAGACTATTCTCATATGCTTATGTGCACATCTTTCTATGCTTATGATGATTCTCACCTGGATCAGACCTAATGTTATTAATCATGTTTTATTTATTCATGTAAGAATCAAAGTTACAGCAGACAATGCTTGACTTAAAAATATTTTTAAACATTCCTTGAAAATAAAACTGTTATGAATCCAATAGAAATGGGAATATTTTCAGTAAATTTGATTTCTTTATGATGTTGGATAGGCTGTGGTTTTAGCTTGCTGAATTTTATTAGCAATTGCTAAATCCAGGTTGAAAGTTGTCTTAACTCTTCAGTTGTATTGCTAGCTCATCACCTAACAGGATTTTTTTTTTAAATAAACCTTTGCATTGACATTTGTTCCTACAGTTCAGGAATCTGATTAGATTCTGTTGATTAGAACCTGTGCAATTCCAAAAAGGCATTTCAGAACACTCAGACACTCAACTAATTTCAGGAAAAATCATAGTTGCTTTAAGGCGTTTGATGCCATGTCTGTAGATCTACATTCTAAAGCAACTTTTGTGGACCAAATCCAAAGCATTGCATAATTCATCTGCTAAGTTATATTATTTCTGCTACCAACAAAGTACGTACTGGGCAAGTTTTTGTTTTGTTTTTTAAATTATGTACATCTCCCTGTTTGCACTATTCTTCAAATTAGCTGAAATTTTGGGAGCAGGATGACATGTGTTATAATCTTATATCCTTGGTTTTGGAGATATAAAGGGAGCAAAGAATTTGTTTCAAGTTCTTACATTTATATTCTCAATTTTATTTTTTTCAAAGCTTTGAAGTAAAATATGTTTACAACCTGTATCATTCCATGTTCATTCCAATCAACATTGTCATTTTTGGGAAGCCAGTGACTTCACAGGCATCTTAAAAAGTAGTATATTTAAAATTTTAGAATTATGTGTTAATCTTTGTTTATTTTGAAGGTATTTTATATTTTGAAGGTATTCTATATTTAGAATTTTATTAAATTTCACTTTCTGTTTATTTTCGATAGACAATCCTTTGAAATGAACATGGAGTACATATTTTTATTAAAATAAATAATATTCTCCTATCATGCTAGGTGTTACGATTAGAAGGTCAAGTTGTTCGCTATAAAACAGCTGCAGAAAATGCTGAAAGAATAGAGGATGAATTGAAAGCAGAGAAACGTAAGCTCCAAAGAGAGGTAATCTGCATTACTGTGTACTTTTGAATTCAGAAAAAGGGTTGAATTTTTTTAAAAAGTAAAAATTTAACATGAGTAATAGGACTCTAGACTAATTGTTTCTGTATTAAATGAAAACTTTTATAGCTTCTAGTCATGAATCATGTCTCTAAAATTACCTTCTGCAGATTGGAGTTTTTTATATTTCCTTCCTGCTTGTGTCAAAGCACTAAAAGAAAGCCTTTTTCAGATAATAACTAAATAAAGGAGATAAAGTAAGTTGCTATAGCTTGCTTACTAAAAAAGGGAATGAAATCCATTAGTTCTCACTTATGGTTCTGGAAAATAAAATAGAAGAAAAATCAGAGAATGAAAAATAGATATTGCCCGAAGTTTTATAATATGCACCCAATTAATGAATGAAATACTGTAATTATAGCTGAATTCAATGCTATACAATTTACTAATAATCTCAGATAATTAGTTCCTTTTCTATGTATGGTGATTAGGAAAAGGAAAAGCTATTCGCTTTTAACAATGTGATTTTCAAGTTGATAAATTAAAATAACAGGCAAAACATTTTAACATCTACATTCATTAATCATTAACACCAACATTCATTAATCAGGGCAGTGCAGTGGCTCAATAATTAAGATTCTAGGCTTGTAAACTGGGAAGCCGGCAGCCCAGGTTTGAGACTCAAATACCACACAAAAGGGTGAGAGTGTCCTTGCTCCAGCTCCTGCCAATCTCCTGCAATTTTAAAGTATGCAAATGTGAGTAGATAAATAGGTACCACTTTGATGGGAAGGTAACAGCGCTCCCTAATGGTCACATGAGGAAAATGTCTATGGACAGTCCTGGCTCAATGACCTTGAAATTGAGATGAGCACTGCCCCTGATAGTTGGCAATGACTTGCAGAGTAAAATCCACAGGGACTCATCTACCTTGTTTTATTCATTAATCAAACAGTTTTGTAATTTGTCTAATATGTATTATTTCAGCTCATTTAAGAATTAAAGAAATATGATTCATAAAGAAAACCAATTCTAGCTTCAAACACAAACTGAAAAAAATCATAAAGTTTAGGCATCAATGTATCTGTGTGCACATAAAGAATTTTTCTAAGCTTGGCATTTTGCCTTTCCATTTGCTATAAGTAATATTTCTAATTTCTCCATCTTAATTTGTTCAGAAAGTAATTTTTTGTGACTATACCAGTACATAGGTTTTAACAAAGGAAAAATTTAAAAAAGAAAAATATTTTTTTTTGTAATATTACTGAAACTTTAAATTTATCATACACAAACACATATCTCTCTCTCACACACATATTGTAATAAAGTTTTTTGTAATATTACTAAAAGAATTGTTTTGTTTAATCAATATGTTCAAACTTTGCCTCGTTCTCCAGATATCTGGAACTGTTGATGTTATATGCTAGTAAGTACTTCTTAATGGGAAGTAATTTATTGAGAAATTATGAAAATACATGTTTCTAGTTTAACATTTCGTCTTTTAAGACTATTTTTTTTATTTAAAGCACAGGAAATAATTGGTTCCTTAAGTATATTTTGCATATTTTACATCTAGTGGTCCAGCAGATACACATTTGTATTGAAAGTTCAGACATTCCTATAGTTGGGTATAAAATATTGTGCACATGAAATTATTTATGTTTATACATTTTCAAAAATAAAGTGAAAATTAGACTTTCTTGCTGTCTATAATTTGAGAAGAGAGTC
This sequence comes from Laticauda colubrina, assembly GCA_015471245.1. Taxonomy (NCBI): domain Eukaryota; kingdom Metazoa; phylum Chordata; class Lepidosauria; order Squamata; family Elapidae; genus Laticauda; species Laticauda colubrina. Next base: position 24,291,975 of record BLBF01000025.1, read on the forward strand.
AGTTTGGTGTAGTATTTAAGACACCAAGATAGAAACTGGGAGACTATGAGGACAGGTAGTCCTCGACTTACAACAATGCATTTAGTGACTATTCAGAGTTATAACAGCACTGAAACAGTGACTTATGACTATTTTTCACACTTATGACCATTGCAGTATCCCCATGGCTAATGATCAAAATTCGGATGCTTGGCAACTGGTTCACATTTACGGTGGTTGTAGTGTCTATGGGTCGTATGCTCACCTTTTGTTACCTTCTATCAAAATCGATGGGGAAGCCAGATTCACTTAACAGCTTTGTAACTAATTTAATAACTGCAGTGATTCATTTAACAACTGTGGTGAGAAAGGTAATAAAATGGAACAAAGGTCACTTAACAAATGTCTCACTTAAAACATACATTTTTAGACTCAATTGTGGTCATAAGTCAAGGATTAACTACTAGACCTGCCTTAGGCACGAAGCCAAATGGGTGACCTTGAGCCAGTTACTCACTTTCAGCCCTAGGAAGTAAGCAAGGGCAAAATACTTCAGGAAACCCTTGCTAAAAAATTGCAGGGCTTCTCCAGGTAGTTGTAGGAATCATTACTGACTCAAAGACAAAATAAAATTATTGGACATGCAGTCAGTCAGATATTTATATTGGATTTGGCATTTTTGTTCATTGTTGAGCCCTTCCCTAGGCATGGGATAGAGGACGTTGGAGGGTGTTAAAAGTATTGTCACAGATGTAGGCTATTCCAAATAAAGTTGTCTTTTACAATTGACTGGTAGTGATTCTGCCATTGTTGATTCAAATAGCGTTCCAAATGTTTTAAATGTTTTGAAATTGCACTGAAGACGCCTATTACTATTAGTACTACCTTGATTCTTATGCAACAGCCATTTTACTTTTATTTGCAGTTCTTTTTGTGATTTTCTTGATTTTTCCTATTCTGGTGTCTCCATGTACTATCATGTGCACTGTCCAAAGTTGTTTGGCTTTCTTATCAGAGGTTGTAGGGTATCATGTTACAGGTGTTTAATACTAAAATCCCAAAGCAATTTAGCTTCTTCATTTTCATTTATTGCCTATTTTATGGTCCCACCAGTTCTTGTTTGAAGGCAGATACCATGTTTCCCCAAAAATAAGGCCGAACCTGATTTTTAAGCATGTGCCTAATATAAGCCCTACCCAAAATAAGAGCTAGGGAAGTGGGGTGGGCATCGCCAGCACAGAAAGCGGTGAGCGTGCACGGAACAACAGTGTCTGGCAGCAGCTGTACTCATGCAGCTCAGGTGAGTTGATTCCCTGTACAAACAACAGATGGAAGCCAAGGTGCCAGGAGGGGAGGTAGGTGATCTGGACACACTGTGCAAGCCACAGGAAAGCAGAGTCAGTGGGCTGAAGTGGGTGGGTGGCTGTGGGAAGTCATCTTTGTATCTCTCAGCTTGTCTGCAGCCTGCGTTGCCTTCTGCCCCATGCCTCTGCCTCCATTTGCTGCCAGTCTCGCCCTGCAAATATGAGTCTCCTGCAGCTGCCTGCCCACTCCAGCCCATTGACACTCAGCTTTCCTGCAGCCTGCGCAGCACATCCAGATCACCGTTCTCCCCACCACACCTCTGCCCCGTCTGCTGCTTGGACAGGACATCAACTCACCTGCGCTGTACGGGCTCCGCAGCCCCAGAGTGAGCCAACCAAAGGAATGGTGGGCTGCAACTGCTGCTGGATACTTGTATTGTGAAAAAACAGCAGGCCTCCCTATTCCTCAGGATCCCGCAATGAATTGTGGCTGTTCCAAAAAATGCCCACTTCTGAGGAGGGTTCATGTGGCCTGCAGGGGCAGTGGCTTGCCCTCCTTTCCAAACACAAAGACCAAAAATCTACAAAATGTGAACAATTGGAAGATGAGTAGGAGGGTGTGGTAATAAACCATGTGTCTTCTGTAGATGTCTGGCACCCATATTGGGGAAGGGGAGCAGGCCACTCAATTCCTTGACCCCTTTAGATTGCATGGCTTCATCTGGGAATGGGGTGCCATTTTCAGTCCAGCCATACTTGTGCCCGCTTCCACATAAGTGAGCAGTCACGGGTGGGGAGGAAGGTCTGGATGTAGGCCATTTACCATTTGGAGATCAATAGAAGGTAAATGAGCAATGGGTGATAGGAGTTGCCAGTGAGGGATCTGGTGGGGTAGGAAGCAGGCCCAAGGCCTATGGGGACTCTGATCCTGGGAACACAGCATGGGGTGTCTTAGGTTGGAGGAGGCCTTGGGAGGAAGGGCAGGCAAATCAATGTCTGCGCTAGGCCCTGCAGGACCTCCCGAGGCACCCTGAGCTCTGTAAACGATCACATGAGGGAATACAGATAGGAATTGTTAAGTGGTCACATGATCACCTCGCTTAAGGACCATTAGGGGTTGCTCCATTCTGGTTGTAAATTGAAGATTACCTGTACATTAAAATTCATGCTCATTATACATTTTCAGAAACAAGTATCTCACACTGATACCCTTTGATACACCAAAAAAAAGTATTGTAAAATAAACATAATTTTTATTTACCCCTAATTTTTTAGAATTTGTCAAATGTACTATGCAGCTGAATATTAGTTATAATAATGAAAAAAATACGCTGTAACCTTCAAATCAGTAAAGCTTGATTGCTGATGCAGACTTTCCCTGAGATAATCAAAGAAAATCTTGACTATTCTGACATCAATCCCAACTGAACTCTTTGTTCAGAGCTTGTCAGAACAGATCTTTGGTTGGAATTTTTTTAAAAAATAACAATATTTGTGTCCCTATTCCTACAGAAGAAATGAGCTGGCATCTTGGTGTCCTTTTAATCTAAACTGAAGAACTAAGTCTGTAGTCTGTAGGTCTGTAGACAGACAATGTATAAGTAAAAAGACATCTTAAACTTTTAGAATGAAAATGTAAAACTTTTGTTCTAAAAGTAAACTTTTAGAATGAAAAAGAATGTCAAAGTTTTCCAGGTGTTGTTCTGTGTGGGTATAGATCCTATTTGAATGATACCCCAGAAGGTAACCTGAAGTACCTGTTAAGCTGAAAAAGATTTCAAGCAAGCTTTCTTTTCCATCTGGCATATTACAGTCATTGCTGAAGGGCATGCTATTTTCTATACCTTAATTTGAATACAATGTCTCTTTTAAATGTTTTTTTCAGCTTCGTTCAGCATTAGACAAAACAGAAGAACTTGAAGTAAGTAATGGCCATCTAGTTAAACGGCTAGAGAAGATGAAAGCCAATAGAAATGCTTTACTCTCACAGCAATAGATGGCAGCTGTTGCTGGGGCTATTGGACTGATTGACAACTATGCCATCCAGGCTTACAGCTGTACCTGTTTGAAATGCTTTCATACTTCTGAAGACAACACAGTTCGCACGCATGAATTCATTTGACTATATGTCAATATCTTGAAGTTTTGGTTATGCAGATTCTGAACTGATAACTGTGATTATGAACAGCTGCTCCAAATGTCTGTCTGTCTCTCTCAGATTCAATACTGTAGCTGTAAGCAATCCAATAAGCACATTATATGTCCCTTTAAGTCCTCAATTTTATGTGGCATTTTGAAAACAATACTGAAAGCAAAAAAATGTTTTATAAAATATTAAACTGGAAATTGGAATTTTCTTTCTTTCTGGAAATCAGTTTTTTTAAGACTAATTTTCAGATTTCCTGTAATGGCTGTATTTGAAAGAACAGCAACCATACTATATCCTTATCAAGTTCTTATGTTAAAAAAAAACAAACCTCTGGAACCACAAGCCATTGCAGAGCAAATGTTCAGTTTTGCAATCATGGATGAAAATGGTCTTGGAAACAAAAGTGACCTTATAAATGGACTTCCATCAAATAAAACTTTATAAGCAATTTTTCTCCTATTCATTTATGACTACTTCATTTCAGGGTCAATAGGCAATAGCTTCACTTTTAAAAAAGGAAAGTTTTTTTATTATTTAATCTCTGTATTTGGAATTCAATTAAATGACTTCTTATGAAGAATGTGATGTTGTAAATAAAAGCAAGCCAATGTTTTAAAAGTTGTTATACTATTCCATATTTTAATGATTATACATGTTTCTCATTACTAAATGCAGTCTGATTATCACACAGAATTCTTTAGACCAGCAGTCTCCAACTTTTCTGGCTCCATGGACTGAAAGCAGCAACAGTGACAGTGGTGGGGAGGAAAGGGTTTTGTGTGAGCAAGCTAACTCCCACACATGTGCAGTGATGCTTCAAATGTTTTCCTGCCGCTTGCACGGCCCAGTAGGTCTGCGGTCTGCGGCTTGGGGACCCCTGCTTCAGACAGCTCCTTTATCTTTTGTGGAAAGATGAAATACTTAAAAAAAAATGCCTACAGTAGTGATTCTACTAAAGCCCCTGTCACACTGCACCAACGGATGAAAAGAGGATGTAAAACAGACAAAAAAGCTTGCCATCCGTTGGTTAACGCGATGTATCCGTTCTGTACTCACTGCCTCCGTTTTGCTTCCTCTCTATCCGTCCAGCATCCGTTTATTGACGTTTCATCCGCTCAGAAAGTTTTGAGCTGCTCAAAACTTTTGAGCGGAAAATTTATCCAATGCGTCCGTTCTGCATCCGCTAGGCATCCGCTGCGCATCCGTGCAACTCGCATCCGCTCGGACACAGGGAGGAAGCGGAACGGACGCAGAACGGATGCAGAATGGATGCCTAGCGGATGCAGCACGGAAACAAAGCATTTAAAACGGAAAAAGCGTTCGCAGAGGGGACCTATCTCGGATATTAAGGATGTCAAGAGGATGCCTAGAGGATGCAAAGGGACACATAGTGGAAAACCTATATTGCCTATAAAAAGGGGGAGCAACTCACCTGGATCTCACTTTCAGCCCAGCAGCCCAGCTGTGCAGACCTCTGCAGCCTTCATCTGACTCTTTCTCTTCCACAGCATCCAGTCATGTCAACCGTGGATCGTAACACAGTCCTTTTGGCAGCCACCATCGTTCTGCAACAGTGCGAAGCCATCTACAGGCTCTGTGAACTCTACTACGGGAAGAAAAAGAGGCGGCCAAGAAGCGTCTGGGTCCGAAGATGGATCGGGAGAAGAGCAGAGTACGGACTGTACAACAAGCTGATGGTGGAGCTCAGGAACGAAGACACTCGTGCATTCCAGAACTTCATGAGGATGCCTCCAGCCATGTTTGACGAAGTTGTGCAGCAGCTGACACCCAGGTTGACCAAGCAGAGCACCAACTTCCGGCCCAGCCTGGAACCTCACTCACTCTGCGCCACCTGGCCTCAGGGACCACCTACAGGAGCATGCAGTACGGCTGGAGGGTGCCACACAACACCATCAGCATTGTGGTCAGAGAAGTGGTGCAGGCCATCATCGAAGAATACATGGAGGAGCTCCTCCAGTGCCCCTCCATTGAAGAAGGCTGGAAGAAAGTTGCAGAGCAGTGGTATCAGAGGTGGAACTTCCCCCACACCGTTGGAGCTTGAACAACAAGCTGTAAAAGAAAAATGACCCAAGTCAAGTGTCCAAATAAAGTCCACAGGTAGCCAGCCAGCCAGTCTCTGGCACTCCTCTTGGTCACTCGGAGGTGTGCCCAGTGTTAGGGATAACATTGTTCACCCTAACTGTTTTAGGTGAAATACTAACTATGAATCATAGTTAGTGTATGCAGCTTTAAATGTAAAATAGCAATTGTGGGTGTGGTTATGAAAACCATATAAAAGTAGCAAGGCTACAGCTTGCTCGCTCTCTCTCTGGCTTTGGTGATCCCTGATTACTGCTTGGAAGCAAGACTGCATTGCTCGAACGGGAGAGACAACAACGGACTGATTTATGAGAACTGAAAATAGGATATTCTACATGGACTTTGCTAACTGAATATCCCTGAATGGACTGACTACATGGTAAATGAACATTGGACTGTTTTTGACTATGCTATAAACTTATACTGGAATAAAATATATTCTTGATAGCACAAGCGTATCTGTTATTTTTACTGTATGTTAACAAACATACAAGCTTAGCTCACTCATTTATCTGTGTGCCTATCTGACTAACGCTGCACATTCTGTTTAGCTTGTCTACCTAACCCTGGTTGGGGAATCCAGGCTTAACACCCAGTCTCAGGGGTGAAGGGTCCAGGTGCTGTGGAGGTGGGTGCTGCTGGAGTGCTGGTCTGAAGCACCACTGGGGTGCCTGGCCCCAAGAGGACAACAGGTGACGGTGTGTTGAGAAAGTTCGCGGACAGAAAGCTCTCGGACCCGTGATGTTGAGAGTTCCTTCCTCCATGCCATGGGGTGTCAGCCCCAGTACCGACGACAGATGTACTGAGGCTGGACTTGGCTGTGGGGTGGAGGAAGGAGCAGTGTAGTGGGGCTGTCTGGTCTGCAGCTGGGCGAGGACTGGCATTGGTGGCATCAGTGTCATGCGTGGCATCGGGGCATCAGTGGAACCTGACTCTGTGCCTGGACTGGGAAGGGCTGCTGCTTGTGCTGCTGGACCTCCTGGTAGCCATAGCCCTGGTAGGTGAGGGCCTGTGGGAAGCCTTGGAATGGGAGGGACATCATCTGGGGTGGAGGAGCAGACCTGGACTGGGTGGGAGCAGGTTCCTCTGGATCTGGAGGGTTGTGAAGCAGCTCGGTGATCCGGTCCTTCACCACCTGGTACTGGGGTTCCGCCATGTCCCTGAGGGTCTGGTTGACATAGGTGAGGAAGGGCTTGCGGTTGGAGGATGAGGAGTCGGTGTGGACCAGCTGAGAGAGGAGATGCTGGTCCGGATGGTGTCCCTGATCTCCAGCAGGACAGTGTGGCTCTGCCCCTCCTGCTGTCTGGCTCTCTGCCTTTCTATGGATGTGGAGCTGGGGGTGGATGCGGGTACGTCTGTGGTGGACACGCCGTCACCTTTCTCCCACCGCACCAGGGAGTCCTCCACGCGCTCCACCACGGTTACACCTGACCGCGGGTTCTCCGCCGTGGCACGCTCCACAGAAACCTGCCTGGAGACAGGAACTGACTCTCAGCCGGAAGAGGACTGGCTCTCAGCAGGCTGCCAGAGAGAGAGGGTAGACAGAGGGGCTGCTCCTCGATGTCGGATCTTACCCTCCAGGAAGCTGCACCTGGCCATGATGTAGGTCTCTCTGTCCGTCAGCTTCACAGTGGCCTGGCCAGATTTCTTCAGGTGCAGCTTCCCGTACCAGGTGTGCATGTGCTTCCACCAGCCGAGGAGCACCTCCGAAGTGTAGCCCATACTCTCCGCCTTGTCTCTCCAAGCAGCATGCTTCCGCTTGGTGTCCCTGTACAGCCAGTATCCCTTCCGCCACAGATAGTCATTCTCAGCCACTCCAGCACCTCATCCTCGTGTTCCTCCGCAATGGAGTATTGCCTCCTCTCCCGTTGTCGCATACGCCTCTTCCTCCCTTTGGCAGGACCAGATGGGCCCTCATCAGAGGGGCTCCCAGGTAGTAGGGGCTGCTCCTTCACACCACCAGCAGCAGCAGCAGCAGCAGGATCATCATCATCATCATCATCATCACCAGCAGGATCATAATCATCATAATCATCATCATCAGCAGGATCATAATCATCAGCAGCAGCAGCAACACCAGCAGGATCAGCACCAGCACCAGCACCAGCAGCACCAGGATCAGTAGCAGCAGAGTAAGCACCAGCAGCACCAGCAAGACCAGGAGCACGAGCAGGACCAGGAGCATGAGCAGGACCAGCAGTACGAGCAAGACCAGGAGCACGAGCAGTACGAGCAGTACGAGCAGTACGAGCAAGTCCAGGAGCATGAGCAGGACCAGGAGCAGCTTCAGCAGAGTAAGCACCAGCAGAAGTACCACCGCCAGGAGCAGCTTCAGCAGAGTAAGCACCAGCAGAAGCACCACCGCCAGAAGCAGCTTCAGCAGAGTAAGCATGAGCAGAAGCACCACTGCCAGGAGCAGCTTCAGCAGAAGCTCCAGCACCAGAAGAGCGAGCCCGAGCAGCAGAAGCCCCAGCAGAAGCAGAGTCAGGGACAGGGGGTGGGAGGGTGGCCCTGTCCCTCTTGCCAGGGATGGCGGCAGGTTGCTGAGGCTTTCGCTTCTTCCCCATGGTGGTGGGGTTGCTGGCTGGCAGGGAGGCTGGCACGCACCAAGGCTGGCAGGCAGGTAGGCACCAAGGGTGGCAGGCACCAAGGGTGGCAGGAAGCCTGGCAGGAAGGCAGGCAGGCAGGCAGGCACCAAGGCTGGCAGGCAGACTGGCTGGCAGGGAGGCTGGAAGGCAGGCTGGCAGCAAGGTTGGCAGGCAGGCATGCAGGCAGGCATGCAGGCAGGGCAGGCAAGGACTCGATGTATCCGGCAGCAGGTCTTTTCTCCGAATGGTGACCTGCTTGGGAGCTGCTTCCCTTTATATCCGCGGGGCTTACGCAATGCATCCCCGCCGTATGTGCAATTAACGCTCGGCATCCGTTCGGCTTCCGCTCTGCATCCGCTAGGTTTCAGCTCTGCATCTGCTTCATCCGCTGTGCATCCGCTAGGCTTCCGCTCTGCATCCGCTTCATCCGCTGTGCATCCGCTGTGTCCTTTCCGCGTCCGCTTTGCTGAGGTCCCCCGGAAGCCTAGCGGGTGTGCCATCCGCTCCCATCTGCTTCCATCCGCTGGGCTTCCGTTCCGCATCCGCTTTCCATCCGCTCTGCATCCTCCCCGCGTCCGTTCCTTTCTGTGATATCCGCTCCAGTTATGCAATTTTTTGCCCCTTTTGAGAGCGGATAACAATGGATGGAACATTTTGCTCGTCCGTTGTGTCCTTTTTACGAACATTTTGCATCCGTTGGGCAGTGTGAACGGATACAGCAGATGCAGAGCGGACGCCGAGCGGATGAAGCGGATGCACAGTGGAAGCCTAACAGATGCCTAGCATTAATTGCGCATGTGGGGAAGATGCATTGCGTAAGCCCCGTGGATATAAGGGAAGCAGCTCGGAAGCAGGTCACCATTCAGAGGAAAGACCTGCTGCCGGACGGATTGACAGCCTTGTCTGCCCTGCCTGCATGCCCTGCCTGCCAGCCTCCCTGCCAGCCTTGCTGTCTGCCTGCCTGCCAGCCTCCCTGCCAGCCTCCCTGCCAGCCTTGGTGCCTGCCTGCCTGCAAGCCTTGGTTCATGTCTGCCTGCCAGCCTTGGTGCCTGCCTGCCTGCCTGCCAGCCTTCCTGCCACCCTTGGTGCCTGCCTCCCTGCCAGCCTTCCTGCCTTGGTGCCTGCCTGCCTGCCTGCCTCCCTGCCAGCCTTCCTGCCAGCCTTGGTGCCTGCCTGCCTGCCAGCCTTCCTGCCAGCCTTGCTGTCTGCCTGCCTGCCAGCCTTGATGCCTGCCTCCCTGCCAGCCTTCCTGCCAGCCAACAACCCCACAACCATGGGGAAGAACAGAAAGCCTCAGCCACCTGCTGCCAGCCCTGGCAAGAGGGACAGGGCTACCATCCCACCCCCTGGCCCTCACTCTGGTTCTACTGGGGCTTCTGCAGCACGGGCTCGCTCTTCTGGGGCTGGGGCTTCTGTTGCTTCTGCTTCTGGAGGAGCTGATGACAAGCACTCCAGCACTAGCCACCTCCACAGCACCTGGACCCTTCACCCCTGAGACTGAGTGACCAAGAGGAGTGCCAGAGACTCATTTTTGTTTTATAGCTTGTTGTTAATAAAGTCTATTTTTGATTCACACACTTGCTTCATTTCTTTTTTTTAATAAAGTCTTGCTGGAAACTTTTAGAAATGGTTTAAGCCTTTGCATGCTTGTGGGATGGGTTAAGATAGCAGTGGGATGGGTTAAGATAGCAGTGGGATGGGTTGCGATAGCAGTGGGATGGGCAGGGATACCTTTGGGATGGGTAATAGCTGTGGGATAGATAAACCTCCAGTGCAAGCATAGTGGGACTGGATGGTCCACCCTCCCAGGTGCCACACCTATGGCCCTTTATTATCAATAACAATGTAATCAATCATCCACACGTCAAAATAAATACAACTCCTTATTAAATGCCCTGTTCATTGTAGGTCCACCCAACATACATGGCCCAATCTCATCCGTGTGATGAGACAGCCTCAAGGAAGCATCCATTAATCATCTATCATCCTGTCTTGCCACTCCACTGCTCCAGCTGGGGAGTTGCACCAGTGTTTCAGGAGGTTGCGCTGCTTCTTCCCTTCACGTGAGGCTCTGTTGGGGCCTTGCACATCCTCAGTGTCTATCAGGTTTTGCCTTTGCCTCCATTCACGAGGCTCCATGTTCCCATTGCCTTGCTGGAGGTCCACAAGCCTGTTCTGCAAGACTGGGTAGCGGGTGCGCATGAGATTGTGCAGGATGCAGCAAGCTTCCATGATGTTCCTCACGGTCTCTGGGTGATGCTGCATGGTGGTGAGAAGTTCCTGGAACCTGTTGGCCAGGATGCCAAAGGCGTTCTCCACCACCCGCCTTGCCCTGGACAGCCTGTAGTTGAAGATCCTCTCTTCACGGGTGAGGCATCTGGAGGTGTAGGACTTCATGAGGTAGGTTGTGAGGGAGAAGGCGTCATCCCCCACGATGAAGTAGGGCACATCTTGCGTGTCATTGGGCAGGGGGTCTGGATCTGGGAAGCCCACGATGAGGTTGCGTTCCAGCCCACCCTTGAGGTCACTTGCGTTGTATACCTGGGCATCTGAACATGAGCTCTTGCCTGAAGCATCGATGTACATGAACTTGTAGTCAGCATCGACCATGGCGAAGAGGATGATGCTGAAGAAGCCCTTGTAATTGTGATAAGAGGACCCTGAGTTGGCTGGAGCTTTGCAGGCCACGTGCTTGCCATCGATGGCTCCAACAATGTGGGGGAAGTTCCACCTATGATACCACTGCTCTGCAACTTTCTTCCATTCTTCTTCAGTGGATGGGCACTGGAGGAGCTCTTCCTTGTATTCTTTGATGATGGCCTGCACCACTTCTCTGACCACAATGCTGATGGTGTTGTGTGGCACCCTCCAGCCGTACTGCATGCTCCTGTAGGTGGTCCCTGAGGCCAGGTGGCGCAGAGTGTGTGCCACCTTGAGCCCAGGTTCCAGGCTGGGCCGGAAGTTGGTGTTTGCCTTGGTCAACCTGGGTCTCAGCTGCTGCACAACTTCGTCAAACATGGCTGGAGGCATCCTCATGAAGTTCTGGAATGCACGAGTGTCTTCGTTCCTCACCTACACCATCAGCTTGTTGTACAGTCCGTCCTCTGCTGTTCTGGTGAACCATCTTCGTACCCAGACGCTTCTTGGCCGCCTCTTTTTCTTCCCGTAGTAGAGTTCACAGAGCCTGTAGATGGCTTCGCACTGTTGCAGAAGGATGGTGGCTGCCAAAAGGACTTTGTTACGATCCACGGTGGACATGACTGGATGCTGTGGAAGAGGAAGAGTCAGATGAAGGCTGCAGAGGTCCGCACCGCAGGGCTGCTGTTCTGAAAGTGAGATCCAGATGAGTTGCTCCTCCTTTTTATAGGCAGTATAGGTTTTCCCCTAGGTGTCCTTTTGCATCCTCCAGGCATCCTCTAGACATCCTTAATATCCGAGATAGGTCCCCTCTGTGAACGTTTTTTCCGTTTTACATGCTTTGTTTCCATTCTGCATCCGCTAGGCATCCGTTCTGCATCTGTTCCGCATCCGTTCCGCTTCCTCCCTGCGTCCGTTTACCGCTGGAGCGGATGGAGTTGCGCGGATGAGCAGCGGATGCCTAGCGGATATAGCGGATGCGTAACGAATGCAGAACGGATGCCTAGAGGAAGCGTAGCGGATGCAGAACGGACGAATTGGATACATTTTCTGCTCAAAAGTTTTGAGCAGCTCAAAACTTTCTGAGCGGATGAAACGTCAATAAACGGATGCTGGACGGATAGAGAGGAAGCAAAACGTATGCAGTGAGTACAGAATGGATGCATCGTGTTAATCAACAGATGGCAAGTGTTTCTCTCCGTTTTACATCCTCTTTCCATCTGTTGGTGCAGTGTGACAGGGGCTTTACAAAAATGTTTAAGTGAGTTTCATCAAGGCCTATTTTGATTTGTTGTTTGACATCAGCTGCTGACTTGCTTCTTGGCCTCTGATATAATCCTCACATTTTTCATGTGTATATCCTCTGTTTGCTGCCTCTGTGACCTGTTTTATACATCTCTCTATTGATTGGGCATGACAGGTCCATTGTGGTACTTACATTGGTTTGTCAATGAACTTCTTTATTTCCTCTGTAGTCAGTTTACATGTCAAAGATGACTCATATACACCTTCAGTCCAGTCAATCAGCTCCATCAGGGTGGATAGCAATAGCAATAGCACTTAGACTTATATACCCCTTTATAGTGCTTTACAGCCCTCTCTAAGCGGTTTATAGAGTCAGCATATTGCCCCCAACACTCTGGGTCCTCATTTTACCCACCTCAGAAGGAAGAAAGGCTGAGTCAACCTTGAACCTGAGGAGATTGGACCTGCCAAATTGCAGGCAGCTGGCTGCAGCAGAAGTAGCTTTAGTACTGCACTCTAACCACTGTGCCACCTTGTACATGGCATCATCTTCACGGTCAGTATTAACATTTGTAGAATCTCCTCCAATGGTCTTCAAGCTTTTGTCAGTGCTGCTTCTTCATGAAATACACCAGATTATCTGCAATCACTTGAACAGGTTTCCCTTTTTCTGAGCCTTTCTCTGGAGTGAAACAATAAAGACATCTTCTACCCATCTCACTGCACACAGAAAAATGTTCTTTGATGGTACTGGGGAATTGCTGGTCTGAAATGTTATGAAATTTATGTAGACATTTACCAAGCACATCAAAATTATATTAAAGTAATCAAAATATATTTACAATCCCTAAGGCATGTCACAACTTTTGAGCACCCCTAATGTTTGGAAATTAAAGTTGAAAAATTTGACACACTCTATTACCGTATATACTTGCATATAAGCCGATCTCGCATATAAGCCGACCCTTAAAAAACTGCCCCAAAATGAGGAATTTTGCAAAAACTCGCATATAAGTCGACCCCCAAATGCCATGGTGTTCAACCCCTGATAAAGGAAAATCTGGAGACACATGAAAAAAAATCTGGAGATGGCGCAATTATGATGGCGTAATTACTGACATTTCCCCAAGAGCTGGGAACAGGTAAATTATAACTATTTTCGAGTAGATCCCAGCACAGAAACACCCCTCCCCCAATTAATTTCGATCTGTCAGGCTATCCTGTTCTGAGCAACATGGTGGCGATCAACCGCCGAGCTCAACGCCCTGTGAAGATGGCCCAAGACCAAGGCTCACCATCAGAAAGATTCTGGGAGGACAGGGCTTTGGGCGCAACTTCCCTGAACAGCAGAAGTGAAGCCCAGAGGGAAAAGGCAGCAGGGCAAAAGTTGCGGCTCATTGTCCATCCAGGGAGAAAAATGGCGCCCGACTTTGCGCACGTTTTACTTGAGGCGAGGGCTGCTAATGGCCAGCTGACGGAGCACGAGAGCCAAGACTCTCATCGCGGGAAGCCGCCTTGCTAAGTCGCTGCTCCGGCGCAAATCGAGGCATGGCCACCGAGAGGGAGAAGGTGGGGATTTTCCTTCCAAGCGGTCATTGAACCCACCGGACTGAAATAACAGCTGGCTGAACCAGGGGATTCTGGGCCCTCCTTAGCACCATATAATGGTGGTTATAAAAAAAAAAAAATCAGATTTATGCACGTATAAGCCGACCCCCAAATTTGAAAAAAAAAAAAAAAAGCGTTCTAAAGTCGGCTTATATGCGAGTATATATGGTAACTAGAACATGTCCCTATATTTTTAGTAGCATTTGTTGATATCATTTAGGAAAAGTTAATTAGCTGTTAATTACAAATGAATAAAGCCAATTTTTAGTGCCAAAGCATCTTCCAGGAATGTAAACTGGGTAGTTTGCTGATTTCTCTCAATCCTGCAGCTCTGTAGGTACATGTACCACCAAGCACTTCTGAAGAGAAGGATTAAAGAGCAAGATTGTATCCAGAGATCTATAGAAACATCATGAACTGATTGAAGAATGATCCAGAAACACTACTTCGGTCTGAATTTTCATAAAAAATATGAAATATGTTGCAATGTTGTGATACAAGCTCCATCCTTATATACATTTGTGCAATATGGTGCATATACAATAGTAGCAAAGCTTATATCATGATGGTCATGTCATTTGTGGACTTTGAGAAACCCCAGGAAGCCTGAAATGCAATTGACTGTAAGGGAGCAATTTTTAAAGGGGTGGGGAAACCCACAGAACATTCTAAAACAGTCCTCCCATACACAACTTAAAAACAATGTGGTGGTTATAAGTCAGTACAGAATTGTCTAGAATTAGTTTTGCCAAGCTATATCTAATTGTTTGTGTAACTTTAAAAGAACAGTGTAGAAAAACTAGAAATGTGCCACACTGTTCTTCATAGACATATGGTGGTATTATTACTTTGGGAGATGAGATGAAGAGCATGTGTATGAAATGTGCACAAATAGCAACATACCACTAGATAACAGCAAACTTAAAAAGTGATTGTGCTAGTTTGGAAAAATGAGATGATTATAAGGGAGTGCAACAACAGAAATATGTGCAAAATGTTTTTACATGGAAAAATTTGAAATGCACAAGTATAAGATGGAGTCTTGTGAAAATATTCTTGAAATTGAGCTGAGTAGAAACTGAGTACAGATAGTCTTCAACTTACAACAGTTCACTTAATGACTGTCCAAAGTTACAACATCACTGAAACAAGCAACTTGTGACTATTTTCCACACTTAAGACCATTGCAGAATCCTCATGGTCATGTGGTCAAGATTCAGATGCTTGGCAACTGACTCATATTTATGACTGTTGCAGTGTTCTGAGATCATATATTCCTCATTTGTGATCTAATGAGCAAAGTCAATGGGAATGCCAGATTCACTTAATAACCATGTTACTAACTTAACTGCAGTGATTCCCTAAACAACTGTGGTATGAAAGGTCATAAAATGAGACAAAATTCACTTAACAAATATCTCAGCAATATAAATTTGGGGCTCTGTGAGGTCCAATATATCTATATCAGGATCTTGCCATTCTGGTGGGAGGAGGGATGATTTGGATGATGCTAGTATGGGATTTTTCTTTGTTCCTTTTCTCTGGTTTGATGCACCTTTGGGATGTTGGGAGGGTGGGAAAGAATATGCCTTGGGCCATCTGTTTTGTTTCACCACTGGAGGAGCAAGATTGTGGTGCCTGGGAACTGCCTGTTATCACCTCCTCAGCCCAAAGTTCAGCTCAGACCTTGCATTAGGCAGAATCTGCAAAGTGGTCAACCCAGAGGGGCTCCAGCCCTACCGTGGGGACTATGCAAAGAATGTCCAACCAGGGCAGTGATCATGAGGAAGCCAAATACAGGGAGGAAGCCCCATTGAGGCTCAACCTGATAAAAGCCTCAGCGTGTGGATGAAGGATGGAATCATCCTGGGCAATTCCACAAAACCAAGGTGGTCCATTTGAATAGGGAAGGAAGACTGGGATAGGAGGTCCCAAGGAGTCACTTTTATCCAGGGCAACTGACAGCGGGGATGGAAACGCAAGCTGGAAATCCTGCATGACAGCTACGAGATGGAGGAAGCATCAGGCTAATCTGACCAACTCATAAAGCAAGCAGTGTACCTCAGTAGAATGGAAGGCATCGTCACCACTATAAAATTCAATGGAGACCCCCCAACAACTGGGGTTCTTCATGGCACATACATACAAGAGTATGGGAGGTATCTCACATCCAAGCCCCACGCACCTGAAGACAGCTACAAAGCTTCTTAGTGTTCACAAATTTCTATAGGCAATTCATTCTGTCATTCACCCAAATCACCCTCCCTATCACTAACTTGCCGAGAACCATGGGGGTAGGTAAGCCTAAGCCCATCCAATCACTAAATTGGAACATGGAATGAAGCTAAAAAAGTCTTCTCAGCCGAGCTGGTGTTGAAGCACCATGACCCGGAAAAAACTTTTG
The DNA here is from genome assembly GCA_015471245.1 of Laticauda colubrina. Lineage (NCBI taxonomy): Eukaryota > Metazoa > Chordata > Lepidosauria > Squamata > Elapidae > Laticauda > Laticauda colubrina. The sequence continues at coordinate 24,307,989 of BLBF01000025.1, forward strand.
TGATTCAGGCCGATGTCAGCGATATGAAGTGGGGGCTGTGCTGCTTCAGGAAAATGAGGGGGGTTAACTACAGCCTTTTGCATGCACATTGGAAAAACTAACTGAAACCAAGCAGTGCTGGGCAATATGGGAGAAGGAAGCATTTGCAGTCAGATGGACTCTCCTCACTTGGTGGAACTTCCTAGAAGAGAATAAAATCCCTTTCCAAATATGGACTGATCACAAGAATCTGGAAGCCCAAAAGACCCCAAGGAAAGTGTCCCCTAAGCAAGCCCATTGGGCCCAATTCTTTCAGCAATTTACCCTCCACTATTTACCAGGGTGGGGGAGGCCTCCTGGCAGACACTTTTGCCAGACTGCTCCAGTATAACAGTGCAAACCCATGTTCCCCACATCGCAATTAGCAGCACAGGTCACCACAAGATTGCAAGTGAAGGAGGACTGTCCCTGTGGTTAATGCCATTACTGTAGCCTTTAAACAGGCTGTAGAGAAGAATGAGTGGTTCCTTGACTACAAAAGCACTTGCTCCATGGAAGACAGACTACCATGGGTGGGAGGAAAACTCTTATGCAGAGGTGGGCTGCTGCTAATTCTCACTGGTTCTGGCAAATCAATAGTTAAGATTAGACGCAGTTCAGCAAACCATCAAATCCCACCTCTGGCTGGCCCTGCCCCAGCCCATTTTTTGGCCTGTTTTTTGGCCATTTTCTGGCCATTTTTCTGGTTGTTTTTCAGGTTGTTTCAGGCAGCTTTTTGGGCCAAAAATGGCCTGAAAATCTCCCTGAAAACAGCCCCAAAACATGCTGAAAAATGGGTGGGGGCGGGGCCAGCCAGTGGTGGGATTAGCCCCAACCGGCTGAATCCTACCTCTTCTTTTGAGGTGAGTGGCTGGGAGGAAAGGTTGGGTGTGATGAGTGACACCACTCACCCAGTCACATGACCAACCGGCCACACCCAGCCAGAAAACCGGTCGTTAAAATTTTTGCAGCCCACCACTGCTCTTATGTCCCAGCTAGCAAAAGAATAAAAACCATGCAAGCCTACCATGACTCCAAATTGGCAGGGCACTTTGGTTTGGAAAAACTCTGCACCTCCTGAAACAACAATTTTGGTGGCCATCCGTTAAAAAGGACATTGAAAGTTATGTTGCCAGCTGCCCCACCTGCATGACAGCAAGGCACAGGTAGGGAAAAATCCCTGGTCTTTTACAACTGGTAGTTGATCCTTCAGCACCCTGGAGAGAGATTTCTATGGATTTTATCATAGAACTCCAGAGAGCACTGTAAACATTAATTTGGGTAGCGATGGACCTTTTCCCAAGGGTCCACTTTGCCCAGTGCCATAAAATCCCAATGGCCAAAACTCTAGTAAACTGTTCTTACTTTACACATACCACTTTCATGACACTCTGTGCTGCATTATAATCAGATTAGGGGATCCAGTTCACCTCAAAATTCTGGAAAGCTTTTTTGGATCTTTTGGGAATCGACTAGGGCCTCAGTTATAATCATCATCCTGAAGTGAATGGGATGATGGAATGCAGTTCCGGAACAATACCCCCAATGCTTTATTAACTACCAACAGGATAAATGGACTAACCTGTTGGCATTTGAGGTACATACAACAATTCAGTGCACACTAGCATGGGTTTTATCCCATTTCAAGTAGCCATGGGCCAAGAATTTAACCCAATATCTGAACTACCCACTACAGAACCAACAATCCCCTCCCTAAAGGAATGGATCAATTAACTGAAGACCATCTGGCCCATAGTTTGCAAAGCCTTAGATGAAGCAAAACCAGCCTACAAGGCTCAGGCAGACAAAAAGAGAGTGGAGCCAAAACTATTTAAAGTTGGGGGTTGAGTCTACCTTTCCACTTGGCTCTTACAATCCTTGCAACTATCTAAAAAACTTGGACCAAAATTCATAGAACCATTCCCCATCACCTGTATTATTAACCTGGTCACAGTGGAGCTTCAATTACCCAAGTCATTGCAGCAAGTGCACCTAATCTTCCATTTCAGCCTATTAAAACTCGAAGTGACCTTGGTCTTACAACCCACACACCCTCTTTCTACACCCCATTATGGTAGAAGGCAAACAACTTTGAGATTAAACAGATCCTTGATTCAAGATGACACCATGGGTCTGCCTGGTATTTAGTGGCCTGGAAAGGCCTCCCCACATCACAAAAAGAGTGGGTTCACAAAAAACACATTATAGCTCCTAGATCAGGAGTGTCAAACTCATGTCACAGTGATGTCACATGATTATCTGGAATTTTTCCTTCACTAACCTGGGTGTGATGTGGCCAGCATGTGACGCATCTGGCCTGTGGGCCAGGAGTTTGACAGTCCTGCCCTAGATGAATCAAGCACTTCCACCAACTCTACTTCAACAAAACTAATTGTTCTTATTGTTGTCTTCCACTTTTATTATTTTGTCTCCAGGTGGATGTCTCCTTTTCTTAGGGAGGCAGCATGTCAAGTCCTATAGATCTCTATTGGGACTTTGCCATTCTGGTGGAAGTGGGGAGGATTTGTGTTATGCTTGCATGGGGTTTTTCTTTGTTCCTTTTCTCAGCTTTGATGTACCTTTGGGATATTGGGAGGAGGAAAAAATCTTGGGCCATCTGTTTTGTCTCACCACTGGAGGAGCAAGCTCATGGTTCCTGGGAACTACCTGTTATCACCTTCTCAGCCTGAAGTTCTCACATCTTTGCACCTTGGAATTGGCTCAAAGATGAACTGGACATCTTTTTTGATGCACAGAAAGCATTTGATAACATAAATTTGCAATTTATGTTATTACAATTAAATTTCATGGATTTCAGGGAGATTTATTAACATGATTAAGGCAATTTATCATAAACAAATAGCTAAGGTGATGGTAAATGGGGACATGACAGAGATTTTTAATACGAAAAAGGCACAAGGATGTCCATTATCCCCTTTATTATTTATACTGACTTTGGAAGTGCTACCTAGAAATATGAGACAGGTCAAAGAAATAAAAGTTATGAAAAAAGAGAGAAATACAAATTACAGGTGTTCGCAGAAAATTTGGTTTTTATCTTAGAAGATCCACAAGAAACTGGACCTAAGTTAATTTAAAAAATAGAATAAAAAATAGAATATGGTGAAGTTGCAGGAATGAAAATAAACAAAAAGACTAAAATACTAGTTAAAAATCTTACAGATACACAGAAAAGAGGGTTAATGAAAAGAACTGACATACAGATAGTCAAGAAAATAAAGTACATAGGGATACAACTAACAGCAAAATGTGCAATGATTAAAGAGGACAATTATACTGAGCTGATGCAACAAATAAAATCAGATTTGGAGAAATGGAAAAACTTGCAATTGTTGACAGGAAGAATAGCTACCATAAAAATGAATATTTTGCTGAGACTATTATACTTATTTCAAACAATACCAATAAAAATGAAAAAATATTTTGAAGAACTAAAAAAACAATATTAAGATATATTTGGCTAGGAAAAAAAAGCAAGAATAAGCCTGAAAATGTTGCAAGATTCCAAAAAAAGAGGCAGCTTTGGGTTGCCAGATTGGGAATTGTATCATCAGGCCTCAGTACTTACATGGGTGAAAGAATTGATTAATTTGAGGCATAAAAGAACTATTAACCTTATAAGGGAATATGATCTTCAATAAGGTTTGCTTTTCAATATGGCTTGCTTTTTTACAGTATACTTTTTTCCAATATGGCTTGCTTTTTTACAGTATGGGAAAAATAAGATCCATAACTATGTTCAAAGACATATTAGAAATGCACTACTATCAGTATGGGTAAAAATTAAAGAACACTATTTGATAATATCAGTCTGGCTTTTCACAATGGAAGCACTGATACATCCTAATGTTATCAATTTGGAAAAAAAATACAAGATATGAAGATATTTTGATTGAAAAGGGGAAATTAAAAACTAAGCAAGAAGAGAGTCAAGGGATGGATATAGCACGATGGCCAGAAGTGCAGATACAATCTCAATATGAGAAAGTTGTTAAAATGTATGGTTTTAATTTAAAGAAGTAACAGAATTAGACCAGATATTAATTGGGATGGATGAAAAATTAATAAAGAAAATACATAGCTATTTATTAAGCATCAAATTGGAAAATGAGCAAGTAGACAATTATAATTTGGGCTTAAAACTTTGGATATGCAATAGAACTGGATAAATGGCAGAAATTGTGGGATAGGAATGTTAAACTATGTCAACCGCATATAAAGAAAACTTGTATAAAATATTTTATAGATGGCTTTTTTCACCAACAAGATTGGCAAAGATGTTTAAAGACATGCCCGCTAAACGTTGAAAGTGTAACCAGGCACTTGATTTGTATTATCATATGTGGTGGACATGTCCAAAGGCAAAAAAAAAAAATGGACAGAAATACATACTTGGTTGGAAAAAATGATAAAGCAACATAATGATTTGAGACCAGGAATATTTTTGTTGGGCATCCTACTGGAAAAATATGATAAAGGGAATATATATTTGATTTTACATGTACTAACTGCAGCCAGAATTGTATTTGCACAACAATGAAAAAGCGAAGAGATCCCAACAGATGAGAGTATAATTTAAAAAATATTAGAATGTGCAGAAATGTATAGATTAACGCTTACAACTAAGGAAAAGGAAGGAACTGAATAGTTCTTGACATGGGACTTATTTTACCAATGGTTTGATAATAAAAACAGAAGTTAGAAACATGGGGATACAAAAGTGATTCACGTTGTAAAGGAGATTTGTTGAAGTAGATAAGTAAAATATTATTATTGAATTAGCATCAATATGATGATTATGAAAAACATTTTGATTATGATTTCCTAAAAATAATTGCACCCAGACAACATACAGTTAATTGAAATTGAGTATATAAATAAAACAAAAAAATTGAAAAAATAGAAAAGCATAATTCTGAGGCAGGTAGATTCCTCGAAGAACATGTTTATTGGAGACGTCAAAGCGGCACAGCCAGTGAAAACCAACTCTAAAGGCTCCCGTGGTTTTCACCTAATTAAGAGTAAAATTACCCCCCTCCTAGGTGTCACCAGCATCCTGGCAGCTTCTTCTCCTTCACCAGCCACCTGTTACAATGTACTTGGTTCCCACAGGAAAACTTTGTTTTGACTGCTGACTGGGCTATCTACTTCCCCCCTCCCTTCCCTTTCTCAGGCTTCGTGGCAATGCAAGATGCTTCAGCCAGGTTCACTTCAGAGTTGAGACAGAACCACAATCCAAATAATTCTTTCAGAGAACTTTGAGTCAATTGGAAGTGCCCTTTTAATAACTTTCAATGTCCATCAGTTTCTCTGAGCTGCATTGGCCACCAGTTTCCCAAAGGCCAACTGTGTTCCAGTCCATCCTCCCAGCTTCATGCATATGTTGCATTAAACCAACATCTCCCAGGTGTTCCAATCTCCCAAGGATCTCTACTACCTTTAGTATTGTGAGCATAAAACAATGGCTCCTAATTCTCTTTTGTGTTAGTTATCCCAATTGTTTTCTGTATCCTGCCATTATCCAGCTATTCTCTCTATACACAGTTTTCTATACAGCAGTTTATTGCTTGATAATTTTTTGGAAAATGAAAATTTGGCTTTATGTATTAAGAATTTTGCATTGTTCATGGAGAAAAACTGTGTTTAATTTTAATTGTGTGTCAACTTATAATACTCATTTTGTAATTTTGGTTATATTTCTTCAAAATGCAAAAAATATTTTTGTGAAAACTGTCCCACTAGAAACAAGCTCTATCTGCCCACTATATTATTGTCTCATAACTTTTGTAAACAATTTCCCAAAGACAGACAAGAGATAATTTTCTCAGAACCTCTGAATAACTCAAATTTCAAAGAAATACTTTTTATTTTGAAACTTCTATTTCAACAAATTAAGCATTTTCTAAGAACCATTAATTGCAATGAACATTTAATCCATGTATTTAATTCTCATTCCAACTGAACTTCGCAGTGCCTTGTTTTGAATATTGTTACACCGATGATAGATCCAATCTAGGTCAGTCACTGGGATCAGAGGTTTTGTCTTCTGAATTTTCGGTCTCATGTTGGTGCCCATTATCAGGGAACTTCTCTTTAGCAGAATGTGTGTTGTGTATGTGATATTTATATGGTGCCTGTTGTATGTGGCTTTTTAGATGTTGATTGGAGTGTATTGATAGTTGGCTTGATGGTTGATAGCCAGCCATCAACACACCCCAATCAACATCTAAAAGCCACATACAACAGGCACCATATAAATACCATACATGGAACATCACACACTCTGTTAGAAGTTCCCTGAAGATGGGCTCCAGCACAAGTCCAAAAACTCAGAAGACAAAACCTCTGGTCCCAGTGACTGACATGGACTGGATCCTACAACATTATCCTGGACATGTATATTCTCCTTCATTCGAGATTGATAATATTTACTGATGTGTAATTATAATAAATTGATTATCAAAAGTTTAAAGAAGTATGATATCGTAAACATTTGATTTAATAGACTTTCAGACTTCAGATGCAATGATTAAAATCTGGACATGCATAAAATCCCATCCACCATTCCAAACATGCATAAATTCTCATTCCAATTTTACATTTTTTTAGAAAAATGCATAAAATATGCATAGGTAAAATTCTATTCAGAATCAGCAGACATCCTGTTTTTATACACACCTCTTTCTCCCAATGACACCATTAAATTGAAGGTTTGGGAAATTACAGAAGGACCTAATAAGATTCTTCAACTACATGAAAAAAGTTGAGGCAGAAATATTATGCACACAATGTGTATGAAACTAAACAAACATTTGTCTCTACTTTGGCAATAATTTAATTTTAAATTATTTGAGGGATATGATTCTCACTATTTTGAATGACCATTGTGTCAAAAAAAAAGCTAAGATAAAATATGAAGTACATATTGTATCTAGCATCTGCTTTTAAATATACCTGCACAGCATACACTCAGCCCAAATGATTTTGCAATTCATACATACTTTACATGAGATAGAGCTACCGGAGATATATTCAAAGTTTTTTATACCATGTTTATCCTGAAAAAATTGACTTCTTACAGTGTTGCAATTAATTTACAGTCAGCATTAATTTGATCTCAAGGATTAGCTTTTTACTAAAGCTTTGGTACCAGAAAATTAAAATTACTTTGTTTTATAATAATCTGAACTATCAATTCTCCACACCAGAAACTAAAGGTATTTAAAAAGTATTATACCTTTCATTACATTTGCATGTAAAATAGTTATTTTTCAAAAGAAATACACTGTATTTATATGTGTTCAGACTCAGCCTTGGTTTCAATAAGTGCTTTGCACAATAAATGCAAATTTAACACA